>KE373122.1:218953-230665 GCA_000418225.1 Zizania latifolia | reverse complement strand
GGGATCATATTCCTAACACTCTTCAATTTGGAGATCGTACAAGCTGTCGAGCAGATGAAAATCCAATGGTTTTTGCAGACACTTGTCAATCCGAAGATCGTGCAAGCTGTCGAACAAATGAAAATCCATTGTTTTGGTAGACACTTGTCAATCCGGAGATAATACACGTCGCCTAATGGATGAAAATCCAATGGTTCATGTGTTATTATCCAAAACACATCAACCTCTTGAGGTTTGAGTTGGATTGCCTAGAATAAGGTGTATGAACTATGAAGGACGTTGGATCTTCCTACCCTATTTGGTAGACAACTGTTAGTTCAGGGACTTGTTTAGGTGCCAGGTGGATGAAAATCTAGAAATTCAGGGTGTTAGTGCCAAAAACGCAACAGCACTGTAACCAAGTTATAACCGGTAATGCGCTGGCATACCCTATTGCACATGCTAGGAAGCATAACGACCTCATGTCAAATAACTTTACATCAATACTACTTGAGATTAATAATATATTGAAGAGAAATTTCCTAACATACCATTAAAAGTTCATGTGATTTTTTATTTATCACTTATTCTCTCACGACATATGGCCACAGAATCCACATGTCAGTGAAAGAGCGAGTAATAAATAAGAAAACTGGTGAACTGAGGACATATAAGGAATTAATCCCATAATAAATCTCAACATTATATTATAGTACGTCTATCCAACAACATTTACCAACTTTTTATATTGAATTCATTCAATTAAACTATCAAATTATTATTATAAACTCAATTTCAACGCTAATCCATTTTCTTTTTAGCTAGTTTGGAATGCTAGGACTTATCGCCAATAGGAGGTCATGGTGCTTTTCAAGAAAAAGAGCCCATCATGTATGTGAGTAATGGATGATTAACCATTGTTATCGTTTTGACTAAAACCCCCACCCCAAAGAAATGAGTAAACGAAAAATTGTTATGGAATCTGGAACACCATGAAATGGCCTAAAGCAAAACCACCTCAAGCGCTGCCACGTCCAGGCCCTAGCTTCTGAATTCCAACTTTCAGACAAATGATTTTAAAAAATTGTCGAATTTAATAAGGACATATTCTAACAAGAAAAAGTTGGTTTTCTTGCCACGCAACCATAGTTACCAGAGCAAAACCTGAACCAGGCTGATTCTAGTTCAAAAACCCTGGACACACCGCCATTTGAATGTTGTCATAATGTTGGAGTGTATTCTCATTTATTACAACCTCTTAACGCTAACTGCAATATACATATAAGCATCAAAATTCTTGATATCATGCTTCCAGACAGTGACTGACCTGCAGTAATCAGTGCCAGATGAAAGAAAATTCTAATCAAGGACTAGCATTTGGTCAAGGATGCTCACCAAAAACTTCTTCTGAATCATATCAATCAAAACACACATATCTAAAACAAGCATTAGCAACATAACCAATACCATTGACATGTGAAACTGAAGATAGCAGCACCCAAAAGGCCATGTCATCCAATGGTCTGAACAGTTTATGGCTTCTTTGTAAGCTCTTCTATGGTTTGTGGCAAAATAGCGTCAAGAGTTTCGAAAGCTTCTGAACTGAGTGCAGAGTTACAATGACTAGGACAACAGTATGATGTCATAAAGGCATAGAATTCCCTGCAGAACACAATAAAGAGATTTACGTCAGAATATACTAGAGAGATACTCTCCATATGTTAATGCAAGTACATGCACCAACCCTACCCATCCAAAGTGCTTTGTGATTGTTGCAAGGTCATTACAAGTTTACAACAAAAAGATGGGTTGGTTGGTCTAAATATTGAATATTTGCATCAATTCTACTCACGTTAGATGGTGGTGATAATGCATATGCCCACATGTACATGTAAAAATATCTTAAAAATAAATCAGTGCATTGCAAAGGCCTTCAAATATTGTTTAGTGACATGATGTGACACACATGATCTAGGTGCACAAGTACTTCACATCCGTAGATAGGAATCAACAATCAAACAATTTGATATGTCCCAGCCTGACCGGGTTTATTTTCGGAAGCAACGTCACGGTTTGGAAGGTGCAGTAGACCTGCGGCAGGATAGAAAGGAATCATAATTTGCTGATTTGGAAGGTGCAGCAGAGCTGTGGCAGGATAGAAAGGAAGCCTTAATTTTAGCCTAATAAGAGCTGTAATGCAGTATCTAGTTTCTATGTATAAGCACTCTATAAAAGAAGGGAAATAGAAGGGGTCACACACGTTTTGATTGCCGAAGAAATCCAGTACTAGGCATTGCCGACGATAAACGGACGGTGGCTCCGACAGCCATTACCCTGGGTCGCCAGCGAGCTGTGGCGGCGGCGGCGTCTCTTGCGCGTTCTGGGCTCCGGCCAGGAACGCGCGCTTATAACCGTGATCACATCGTATCACAATTAGACTATAAAAGAAGTAATTTATAAAAGTGTAAATATACTTAAGAGAAAGGAAAAAAATCATTTCATACTCATGCCATATCAAATACTACTGCCAAATTAGATAGTTCCAATATAAGAAAAAGTAACTATGCATAGCCAAGAAACAAGAAATTGTTGTTTTTCATGGCTCAGCAGAACAATGGTGCAAATTATAGTTATGTAAATACACCACTTCACAACACAAGCAAATTAAGATGAGGAGCTCTACTCCTCTAGGCTTCTAGCAAATTTTACTATATAAAAAACAAGTGGACACATAACAGAACATTATGACGAATATGCAAGGCATAATAACAACTGAACCACCCCTTGATTATGTTAGGCAAAAATACAAAAGAAAGATGCTACACCAGTTGAAAATCAAGAGAATATAAGTGAGTTCTCTGAAAAAACAGATGTGAATGATTGAATGTTAATCAGATACGAGGACTGAGGTAGACAGGCCAGGTAAAGAATGGATGTGAAAATAAAATTGTGGAAACTTACAGGCTGTTAGGGAGAATTTGAGAAACAGAAACATGTCAACACACATATTTAAAACTTAAAAGAGTTAATCATACATGTTTACCTTACAATGACACAGAACTATCATAAAACATTCTGTAATGGAAGTTATTCCTACATCGATCTCCAAAATAAATAAGATAAATAAGATTAGACAAATTTAAGAATTTCGCATCCTTTCACACATGCCTTAGTGAATAGCCCATTTGGCTCCTTAATCTACAGTCTACACCTTGTCAGGCAATTATGATGCAAAGGGAGTTAGCAAGAATGTGCAAATAGTTCAGATCGACATGTTGATCCTATACTCACTTTCATCTTTCAAAAGTGGCAGCAGAA
Source organism: Zizania latifolia (assembly GCA_000418225.1). Taxonomy (NCBI): domain Eukaryota; kingdom Viridiplantae; phylum Streptophyta; class Magnoliopsida; order Poales; family Poaceae; genus Zizania; species Zizania latifolia. The sequence goes on along the minus strand of KE373122.1, from coordinate 227,368 downwards.
AGGTCAGGTGTGCTATTAGTTAGATTTAAGTTAGCATTAACAGATAATCCATGTCTGGTTTGGAGTGTATTGACGAATGTTGGTTAGAGTAACCTTAAAATGTCATTTTAGACAATCAGCTATGGAACATGGTCTATGTTAATAACTAATAGAGGAATTCTACGTTTTGCCATTGACAAGCGACAGGTTCTACAAAATGCCATCGACAAACACGAGTTCTATAAAATGCTATCATACAGTTTTGTCCTTTTTACAGCCACTGTTAGGTTTCCATCCATACAATTCCATTAAGTTTTCCAAAAGACCATTTTGCCCCTAAAGACCATTATATGGAATTTTCATATGAAAATATGAAACAATTTTGTCATTCAATTATTTATGAGATACATAAGGGTAGTTTGTGCATTTAGTATGATGGCATTTACCAAATTCTAGGGACAAAATAGTTTTTTCAAAGACTTGATGGAGGTCTACAGATGGAAACCTAACGGCAGAGGCAAAAAAGGGACAAAAACGGTTGTATGACAGCATTTTGTAAAACTCGCATTCGTCAATGGCAAATTGTAGAACCGCTCGCTTGTCGATGGCAAAACGTAGAATTTCTCCTTATATGGGCATGTTTGGTATAGCTCCAACTTTAAGATTTATGCTGAAGCTGAGGGTTTGTATAATATAATAAAATAGTTTAAACTTTTATTTTTAATATAAAATAAAAACTAAATTACTCAACTAAATACCCTTAATCCATCTACAGCTCCAGCTCTAGGATTTTTTGGAGCTAGACTAGACTAGCTCCAAAAAAATTCTGAAGCTGGAGCTGTCCCAAACAGGGCCAAAGTAACTTAAGTTTAGTGTAAAATGTGAGCACCAAAACTTTACTTGGATAATAAAATGTAAAAAATATAATCTTATCAAATGTAAACAATATAACATTTCACCTAGCAGCTATCATAAATAATGTTTTGAGCCACATACAAATGGTCTTGTACTCTATTCAGTCATTCAGATATGGAAAGTAACTCTATTCAGTCATTCAGATATGGAAACTAGAATGATCAGATTGATGATTCCAAAAAAAAAAAGTTTAAGTCAGCAGTTGTATGAAAACAATGACCTGCATACTTGCAGCAAAACTAGGGGGTTGAAATGCACAGATGAAACTATCTATCTGACCTCATAGAAGTATAGAACAGTTCACAATCAGAAATATTGATGTATTGATCTTATCCACAACATATTATTAGCAAGCTTTTTGTAACAATTAAAACATCTAATAAAGAGCTGCGGGATCCAAAGATACAACTCTCATATCAATACTCACGAGCTAGCAGAAAAATGTTTTTAAGCACACCATTTCAGTGCAACGTGAAATAACAGCAATGAGATCGATTGTCATGTGGGGATCCAATTCACTACGCAATTATCTGAGACTTGTAGCAAAGCATCCCTTTATCATAGCCTGGCTTCAATTGCTTTTTGTCGCCCACTTCTTGTCAATTTTCACATATCCCCACAAACTTTACCTTTTCCACTTATGTCCATCAAGTTTTTGTGACTAATCTTAATAAAAAAACCAAAAAAATTTAGCATTTGCCACTCTCAAGATGACCCCCTTATTATAATATCACTCATACCAATAACATGTAGAACCATTTAGATCAATGAATATGGACCGGGATCTTGATAGTGACAACTTATCAAATCTCTCATTAAAAACCACGAACACCTAGAGCTCGCGAAGTCAAGAGTTTAACGGATATCTAATCCGAACCAATTCCAGGGATTCCAAGAAGACCAGAAGAAAAAGGGCGCAGGAAGCACATCTTGAGGGACGACGCCCCAGCTCTGGGAATCCGGCGAGATGGCCGATCGGAGCCGCACCAACGCGACGGCGCTGTGCAGCGGCATCAAGGACAGCAAGCCCCCGCACACCGAGGGTAACCTGACCCGAACCGGAGCAATGTCAAAAGAGAAAGGGGGAGAGAACCAAACCAACGTTAGGTCCGGAATCCGGAAGATGGTACCTGTGGAAGGAGGAGGAGGCGCGGCGCGAACATGCGGCGAGGAGGGGAGAAGGAGCGCCGAACTGAGCGGTGAGGCTGCGGCGGAGGGAGGCGGAGATGGCGCGGGCTAAAACCCTAGATCGGAGGACAACGGGCGATGCCGCCATTCTCTCGAGGAGACAATGAATCGGAAGGGCGATAAGGTTAGAGCATCTGCGAGAGAAGAAGCTTCTTTCCTTAAATTTTTAGGATTATAATAAAAAAATCAGCTCTAACAGATATTTTAAATAATTCCTAAAAATAAAAGATTCTCAAAATAAATTATTTTACTCTCTACTTTTAGAAAACATACATATGGACTCAAATTTAAAGACTCTGTTGGAGAGAAACATATTTAAAATGATTTGTATCCCTAAAAGAATCTCAAAAAACTATATAGGGAGTCAAATTTTAGAGCTACTCTTGGATATGCTCTTAGCTGCTGCAGATGTGGAGAGATTACTACTAGAGTTGCCCTAAAAACGCATAACCTATGCCCTAAAAATTTATTTTATATATTTTTATGTTCTTCCATACAAAAGATTCATTTTTATGTTCTTTGGCACAAAGATTCATTTTATATATTTTTATATTCTCTGGCACAAAGATTAATTTCATATATTTTTATGTTCTCCGGCACATATTCTTTAAATCGCATTCCTTATACTTTATTCTCATATATTTTATCAATGATTTGAACAAGGCCATGGTTTTTTTTTCAATGATGTGGAGGAGCATCTCCAGCATGAGAGCGGTGATGGGGCTATGGGTCAGCAACGGAGGTGACTAATGTTAGAAAAATTGGTTATCAACGGCTGATCGACAGGCTAGGGATTAGAGATTAATCGGTTAATCGAGGATTAACTGAATTAACCGATCATCCAATTAATCGGTTGGCATAATGTATCAGTGTTCATAGTTAATTTATATCCAGTTTTAGCGTAGAGGAATAGTATGATATCTCTTTGATTCTCTCTCCTTTTCTCACATCTTTGTGCTATCTCTCTAGTTCTTTCTTTCTCACATATACGTGGCTATGTGCTATCTCACATGTTCTCTCTTTTTCTGACATCTTGGTGCACCTCGTGACTTACCCATTTGACTTTCTCTCTCAAATGCCTATCTCCTCTCCTTTTCTCTGCTGAGGCACTACTCCGGCAACGGCGAGGCCAGCAAGGGAGCTGGCACAGAGCCGGCGAGGGTGACGGCACAGGCTACGGCGTAGATCCCGCAGCGGCGCGATGAAGGCGTAGATCTGGCAGCGGCGTGAGCCCAACGTTGTAGATCTGGTGGCGGCCTGAGCCCGATGCGATAGATCCAACGGCGACGCCGTGAGGTGATTAATCGGTTGGCCGATTAATGCCCCGATTATGCTATAAATTAACTGGTGAGCTGCTGATTAGAAGTTAATCGGTTGATCGGTCGATTTTTCTAACACTGGAGGTGACACATGATCTCCTTATCTGCCACCTTCTCCTTCTAGGATTTATCGCTGAGAAATACATCATCAGAGTGACGAGAGGTTTGCGATGTAGCAATAGAAAGGGACAATGTGGGAGCGGCTGGTATCCTCAGTGCCCATCTTCTCCTTGATGGCCCTCAATCTCCAGTGCCATGTGGTAGCGGAGAGATAGGATGTGAAATCTATTGAAATCTTGGAGAGAATCGGTCCAATGATTCATGATTACGTATAACACTTCCATATTTAGAAATATTTGCTCTTATATCATAAAATTAAGTGATGTTTACTCTTTTATCACACCCCATATGTATGATAATTAAGTCTAAGTACCATATATCATACACAAAAGGTGTGTTAAAAAAACAAACGTCATCTAACTTTATGACATGAGAGCAAATCTCTCCTATATTTACAAGCAAATCGCTCATGCATTGCAAAAAAATAATGTATGCTCAAAATAATATTTTAATGTCGTGTCATCATTATTTTAATTAGTTTCTCTAGTAATTCTATCGCCAAGATGAGGAAATATATCACAATATTTCTGAACAACAGGATATAAGAATCATAAAATTAAAGAAACTGTCTATTAAATTAATTACATTATCGCAAGGAAAAATGTTCCCTGCTGTACACCTCATGAATGACTGATGCTACAATGCCGGTTGCCTCAAATGGCAACAAGGACTACACTATCCATTCTCCATATATACACAGCAGTGTGCTGTGGTACAGATTTCTGGCATGAAACAGGCTAAATCTACTTCAACTGTCACTCTTGTTCTTTTAATCCACAGTTTGATGCCAATTGACATGTTTTTGGACTTTCAGGGTCATCAGGAACTTTTGGTTTTTGTTTTTCCACAGCATTTAGTGGGGGTAAAATTGTGGTTGATCCATGATGTCCTGGATTATCCAACTCCATTGGTGCCTCCGATAACAAGTTGGCTTCTGTTATCACAGTAAAACAATCATTCTCACGTTAAAGAAAAAACAGAACTGTGAAACAATATTTGCAGTGAGCAACAACTCATTCCACATACAAAGCAATAGTTGCATAAAACGTAGTAGCATTTTAAATATCCGTGCAAAGATATGATATCGAATTAGAATTGAGCTAAACTTTGTTGTGCCAACAAATCAATTATAAGTCTTCATAATGTGGCATTAGTGAAAATATTTCATTGAGGTTCTATAGGAACTTATCAATTAACCAACTAGTGTTCTTGAAAATCTCTGCCATAGATCACAGCTACGGTCTAACTTGTGTGTAGTTCTAACCACATTGGTGAAACTTGCATTTTCTGAATTTAACTCGCCATGTTGATTTCCTATGCGAATGTGACAATTTCAGCTGCTTTCATAGGTCAACTTGAAAACTAAGTTCAGTATTAGGGGTTCATTTACTTGCAATATCCCAACTGTAGTGAGCTAGATATGTCAAATCAATGTCAATTTGTCAACATTGTTGAAGTGTAGAAGTGTTAGTAAATTTCTCACCATTTATTTTTCCACGTGTAATGAGTGTCCGGAGGTAGTCTCGAATCCCTGTCAACACTGCCTTTTCTTGCAGAACATTCATTTCTGAATTGTCTTGATCATGCAATGCCACTGGAAATGAACTACTGTAATCTGTTCCAAATGTACTACCCTGCTCATCACACATCAACGCCTGTGTTCCTGGAGAGGCAGGCCTAGAATCCTCTGCTGATCCAAAATCACCAGCACTCTGCCGATCCACATTGGTTGCGCTGTTAGAATTTGTGTGAATTTTCCTATCTACTTCCATCTCCACGTTTCTGTCTGCAAAATCAAAAATATTTTAATTGAATATAAATATAGTGACAGTATTCCTACCAGCATTTGGTGCTCAAACTAAATAAATAAATTATATGTACACTAAAGTTTGCACCAAAATGATGATTCACACTACAAATGTCCTTGATGAGTCAAAGCTACTCTCTATATGCATATATTTTTCAACTGAAAAACAGAAGGCAGTAGCCACACTCATACTAATCACTACTTTCATGTAACATGTATTTTATTTTTCTTATTATATAATTATATGAATTGTATATTTTATGTAGAGTTGTTCCTTCAATATTTTTGGTTTGCTAAATACGGTGTTTGGTAAAATAAGGCAAAGCTATTTCAGTAAATACAGTTGGGCTTCAGTAAATACCAAATTATTTTGGTTAGGTATAGGGAAATATCATATTTACTAAAGTTGACATGAATTAGAAAATAGTATTACAATATTTAAATGAAATGAGAATATGAGATAAATGGTAGTTAGAGAATATCATGTAAAGCAATGAACTGGTGTATGCATTCCTCCATTCAGCCGGACAGACCAAACCAATGATCCATTCAGCCATCTAACCGGTCAAAAGAAATAATTCAATGAGCATGCTGCTGGGCTGGGTCCAATAGCTTGCGAGACCTAGGTTGGAAGGTCAGGACAGGCAGGCGGCCTGCATGTCTGCACAAGCTCACGAGGTGGGTCACATACAGTTCGTTTTTTCCAGAAAACCATTTTTAGCCAGTTTTTACTGGAAAAGCTGAATACAGAATGTAGTGATTTTCAGAAACCATCCTAAATACCAAATACCGGTAAAACTGAGTTCACCAGTTTTTTTGGTTCGGTGCTAATATGAACAGCCCTAAATGTATGCATGCATCTGATATCATCCATCCAAGTCCAGTTAACAATGTAGTTGACCAGCCAGTAACATACAACGAAAAATTCATAGTGAGGATAATGTACATTTTTATCACCAAGTAGTCTAGCTTTCCATCATGAATAATTTGATAGTTCATATAATTTGCATGTTCATTGATAGATGTTCTCAAATTAGATCAGTCAAAGGAGAAAGGTAAAATCGTGTACCAGCTGTCGTCAGGAATGCTTCTGCTGCCTTTCTGCATGCAATCACCAAATGCTTGGCTAGGCCAGTAGCATCCGTTGGACTGATAGTGTTTGCTAGTGGAGACCTACAATGACATATTTCATAAGGATATGTAGAACACAAAATGACACATCAAGGTGCACAACTGCAGCAATTTTGTAACAAATATTTCCACAAAAGTAGTGCCTCTATTCCTTGCCATGTAGTCAAACTTTTCAAACATTGACTGTTGACATAGTCATATAGGTAAAGGAATATTGCTTGGTTGTATTAAAATATTAATATATTCAATACAGCAATACTTCCATGATGGTATATTTTTTGACTTTTGTACCATATTATTACCATGCTTGAGATCAGTATTCCAAGTGATATTTCTAAGATCATGTTGATATCCACACAACATTTTTTGGTAAACAAATAAATTCAACACTTCAGTATTTTAACATTAACCAAGTGGCTAGTAGTATCCAAGATAGCACAAGCCATAAGATGTTAATGGCAAAGGGATATTTGTGTAAACTTTCTAGAGCTTATGTCATTCCAAATGATAAAGCAATATGAGTTGACTTTCCTGACCCATGATGACTTGAACACAGGAGGGCAGTGCCCCTGAGATGGGCATCAATTTATTACTGAAATAATTCAAATAAGACAATTTGACATATTTTTACTTACCTAAAGACCATTTTAGATCTAATCTGGCAATTACTGGGACAACCTCTGAGTACAGTTGAAGAAGCAATTTCTGAAGAATCCACATGGTTATCCTGTAGAACACAAGAAACAATTATGACTCCAGGAAACTTACAGCTAAAGTTACACAAAATTAGTAACAACATGAAGTGGCTGAACAGCCAACTGTGTTATGAGTTTTGACACAACTATTCAGAAGTAAAAATATACTACTGAGGAATCAAATGTGTCACACTAGACCACAATTTAATCTAACAGGTTTTTTGAACATCGCAGAACCAGCCCATGTGAACAATAAATACCTCTTGAAACTGTGTATGCATCATGCTTCCTTCACCATTTATTCTCTGACCACGAGGATCTTCTGGAGGTCTTTTCTTACGTACTGGAGAATATCTATACCCTGAGGATCCAATGGCACCATTCAGAGCAACATTGGCTGCTTGTTGAATGTTATTTCGATCTGATGAGTTATCCCCTTGAATTAGAGCCAGTAGCTCTTCACTGCCTTCAAAATTTTTGCAATCCTGACATTTACAATTCTTGGAGCAAAGAATATTTGCTTGGAAGCATTCACAGTACTTCTTGAGACATCCTGACTTCTTGCAATGGCAACCTTTATTATGCTTTGGAAGAGAAGGTGGTGCTCCAGAATCATCCTGATGGCCAATTAAGATTAATTAAATAAATAAAAATGAATCACATCAATAAAAATGTTCATTATAAATTTACTGGACCAAAAATATATGGAAGAGAGTTTGACAATTCAAAAGAAAAGAACCAAGGAATAAACCAGACCAACTGAAACACAAAGCATGATATAACTGATTTACATATGGTAGGCAGTGCAGAAGAGTTTAGTTTATAACACAGAACGAAAAATACAAAATGTGAGCTATTAACCATTTTTCCTATTAATGGTTTTTTTGTGGTTAACCAGTAGGAGAGGCTCCTACCGAGGGTTATATATTAAAAGGTAAGTGGCCCAAAAGACCAAAAAGTTACACAAAGAAGTGGGGAGATACATAGGGGGGGTGGAAAATAAAACAGGACTAGAGCTGATTCAGCCAACTAAGCAGTAGAGCTTTGTGTTCTGATAATCTGACAGATTGATTGGTGAGTTCTTGCTTGAAGGTTTTTTTCCAATTGCTCAGTGTTGGAGTGTGTGTATATATGCTGCCCTCCTAGGGTTACTCTCTCTCAAATGAATCTTAGCATGGTATCAAGCTAGGGTTAGGGTTAGGGTTTCTCCCTCTCTCCCTCCTCTCTCTCTCCTCCCTCCCTCTCCTGTAGCCGCGCCGCC
>KE373122.1:197440-210986 GCA_000418225.1 Zizania latifolia | reverse complement strand
CCGCCCTCGCCGGCACCTGCTGCATCCGCCGCCCTCGCCAACACCCACCGGCCCCTGCTGCATCCGCCGCCCTCGCTGAGTTATCTCCCTCTTCCCCTGTTATCTCCTTTAACTTGATGCTATTGTTCTGAGTTTGTAACATGTTCTATGATGCTGCTATGTATATGCTGCTGTACATCTGTATGCTTACTTGCTTAGCTGGCTTGTTCTGAGATTTTAACATGTTATGTGATGTTGTGCAGGTGCTCAAGAACAGGAAGACAACAAAGAAGTGACAGTTTTAGCTTGAAGAAATAAAGAATCATCTCAATGTAAGCTGCCTGAAACTCAAAATTTCTGCCTTTTTTTGTCTTTCCGTTGACTAAGTCAACAACGCTTAAGCGCCGTTTAATCACGCATAAAACGCCTAAGCGCTATGCAGTAGGCCACTGCACACATAGCACATAACGTTTTTTCTAACATTGTGCTAAAGGACTCTTCTTAATCTCTAACAGAAAACTTAACTTAGCTAACCCTAATTTATCCCTAAGCTGCTGCTAGATTACCATGTGGGTACTGTTCACACCGATATCGGGCCAGGTCCATACCCATGACAGCAAACTATTGGTCAAATGCAGAAATTCAGTCCAGGACTTGCAAACTTATAAATGACCATTTCTGTAAGCAATTTAGTAATGTTTAATAGGGAATATTAAATGACTAGATGTTGTAAATAGCATAGCAACACATAAAAATAGATATTGGCGCATCCTGTGTCATGTTTTAACTTTTAATGCAACCAATGATAATGTTTAGTTGCTTTTTTTGCCAGCCTAGCAAGAAAGGCTGCAGACCAACAATTTTTAAGGTTGCAAAAGGATAAAACAAGCTAGCGACCAGCAAAGGGAATATTCATGACATTCTAGCTGCTTCTTGCAAGGTTCAGAAAGCACAAACTCTGTTTTGTTCTAGGATTTCTTCTACATTATGCTTCATAGGAGTTACTTACAAGCACACCTTGTAAGGCACATAAAAATAAGCAAGTACAAGTGCAGGACTAACACACTGTATATGCCATAAGTTTTATTATCTATTTTATATAACCTAGGGTATCTACTGTTCTGGATATTGCGAAAACACATGGTGTACATAAAACATTCAATTAGAGGAAAGCATGTACCTTTCGAACACTAAGAGTATTTGAACCATTTTCAATCTTAGGTTGGAAGGCTTTTGGATTCCGTTGCTTCGTACTGTAAATAGCCTCCTGCCTAGCGCTTTCATTCTCAACTTTATTTCCACATTGTTTACAATTGCAGCCATCACAATAAAGACCTGCAGCAAAACACTCACAGTACCTAACAAATGAATATGATGTCAGTGCATGATGTCCCGTTTGAAAATAAATGCCCTCAGTTTTTAAAGTAAACAAGATTGTTCAGCTAACAATATGAAACACGAAACTCTAGAATATAACATTAATGTAGAAAAGAAAAAGGCATTCATTTGGTGCAAAAAAAAGTTGAAACCAAAGCATACCATTGACCAAAGAGATAAATCTGCAACTTTTGATTCAAAATAATTAAAATTATATTGATCTTCTTACTACCAAAGAATGGTGTATTTTTTATAATTCCTATTTTCCCAAGGACTACATAGTACACACACACCATTTTGGACCAGGAGGGCATTGACCATTTGTCCACAGTCCATGCCCCGCTTTATTAGAAAGTACTCATATAACTGATCTATTTGTCTAGTAATAAGGACAATGCTGATGGAGGAAACTCTAACATACTAGAACTGATCGTGATAATCAACTAGTTGACATCTTGAAAATAAGATCAAGTTTTCTTTCAAACTGATGAAGCCATTTTAGTTAATCTTGGCACAATGATAACCATCTTTAGATGTACAAGTATGCATGTTATTAACCTACACTAAATCGTTTTTGGGAAAATTGATCATTTGCCATCCCAAACTTTGGGCTTCGACTATTTGCCACCGCAAACTTTGGCTTCAATTATTTGACACCCTAAACTTTACCCAGTTTGATTCTTTGCCACTTTGCCTATTTTAATTGCTTTTAATTTTGTTTACTCAATTTATCCAATGTGAAAAAACAAACTTGCCCTCATTTCCAAATAATATCAATGAATTCCCTATTGCTCGAGAGTCGAGGCCACCTGCCGCTTCTGCCCAATGCCATCCCTTGCTCTGCCCTGCTAACGCGGTAACGCCTCCCTGCTTGGGCCCATCTCTGCTGGTCGAGCCACTGCTCGACGCCGTCCTCGCCACCCCTGCCTCCATTCATTGATATTGTTTGGAGATGAGGGCAAGTTTGTCTTTTCACATTGGATAAAATGAGTAAACAGAATTAAAAATAATTAAAATGGGCAAAGTGGCAAAGAATCAAATTGTGCAAAGTTTAGGGTGACAAATAGTCGAACCCAAAGTTCACGGTGACAAATAGTCGAAACCCAAAGTTTGGGGTGGAAAATGATCAATCTTCCTGTCATTTTTAAGTTTTTTCTTTCAACATTTGACAGGCATGGCTCAATCAAATTTTCATGTGCTAGTAAACTCACAGCTTTAGACATTGTGAATTTTTGCAATTACAATGCTTCTTTTTCTTTGTTGGAGGAGCAATCTTCGTTTCATCTATCGGCTTCCTGAAAAAAAATGAAAAAACATTAGTAAAACAAGTCGTTTGCAAATGCAATATTGTGTTTGCTTTTGTAATCTCCAACAAGTAACAACATGACTGATGAATTGAACAATAAAATGTCTTTTGCAAGCAATTGATAATACTATGGGAGTTCATTTCTGGTAAAAAATGGAGAATACAGATTTCTCTATTGTAACAGCGAGATTATTTGTATTGATTCTTTCCATATGCACTTTGAGCTGTATGGCCCACAAACTCTATACAACAAATACCCATAGCATACTTTTCTTCTCAAGACCACGCCACTTCCACTGGAATTTGTAGTAATTCAAAATTGAATTTCTGAAACATCTAATATCACCAAAAGCAAAGCAGTGAAACCCTGATGATCATATCACAGACTCAGTACTAACCGTAGCGCTGTCAAGTAGTGTGTCTAACACTACACTTCCACATCAAAATTAACATCACCTCCACAGCACTATCTAATCCCCCTAAAAGAACTAGTATTCAACATCGATTCGTTTCTTCTTCCGGGATCCTATATAAAACAACATAAAACTTTTGAAAAGAAAACTTGAAGCTCCTCGATTGAGATATCCCCTTAACACCAACACACGATAAATCGGAACAGTAGATTCGAAACTCAAACAAACTAATTTACTCACATAGGCGTGAAGGCCATTGGCCACGGCCTCGGCGAAGGCATCGCAGGGTGCAGTGTGGCCGCCGGTTTCGGCTGCTGCTGCGGTTGCGGTGGCAACTTCAGCTCACCTGCAGGTGCGGGAGCGGGCGGGCGCGCGGGCGCCGTTGGCTGCAGCTGCTGTTGCATCTGCTGGTCCATCATCCGTCGAAAATTCCACCGGCCTAGGTTCACCGATTCAACCACATAAAGCACTCAAGGAGCCCTAAATATTGAATCTTTGAGCGCTCCTCGCCGGAATTGACGCAGCTCTGGATCAAAGAGCCAAGAACTCCGGTTCCCAACTCGGAAAGCCCAAAAGCGAGGGAAAAAGGAGGACCGTGCCGGGAGGAGGACGGGGCTAAATCCAACAGCTCGAATTTGACATGGAGATGGAGAAGAATTCGGAGTGATGGAATCCGAGGTACAATTTGCGCCTCGTGTGGATTTGGGGCGGAGGTGGAGGTGGAGGTAGGGGGAGGAGAAGCTGATGGCCAAACGCAGGAGGTTTGTTTGGGCTTTCCCAAGTTTTTGAATCTCCAGGTGTAAATATTCCTCTCAGTTTCCTTTTTTATCGAACTCGAGTTTTTTTCTTCGCTGATTTGAATTGAATTCAACAAGAAATTTTGGATTTGATGAATTTGTTAAAGAATATGCTGCACATTTGAACGGTAGATATTAATTTGGATGGTACGCCAAGAAAATTTTCACTGTTTTTAGAAGTTCCACGGATCTGAGCCATTAACGTGTCATCGGACGGGTGACTGGGGACAGGATTCATGGCTGGGGTGGATCGTGCGGGGAATATTCGATGATTTGCCGCCTCTAAATTTTGATTATTTATCATTTTAAACTATTGTTATAGTACATATAATTCATATAAATGATAAATAATCAAATATTATAAATATTTTAGTAGCAAATCCTTAAATCTCTCATTGTATGCTCGGATTCACGATGGTTACTACTCAGATGTGAATATGTGATAATGGTTTGATTGGAGCCTGTAGATATTGGGAAGGATATTGTGAAAAGATGGTCTAAATGCATAATATTTCTTAATCATGCAATAATGGTCTTATTACTAAGGAAATTTGTGAGTGCATAACTCTAATCAAGGTTTAAATCATGGTGATTATAATTAAATGGTTAGTACATTCATAGTGAGTACAGCTACCGAAAGTTACTTCTATTTAAAAACATATTAAAATGGGAGATCGTGTCTAATCGAAATTACATGAGCTTTTATGTTATCTTAGAGATATTTGATAACCGATACCTACTTACTCATGAGTAATTGCACTATTAAAAATAGGTATATGAAAAAAAATTGTGCTCGCGTGTATATTAATATGAAAAAAATCGAATACAGATATGCAAAAGTAGTATACATATTTATTTACCCGCATAATGGGATATTTTAGCTCGATCAAAATACAAAAGACCCAAACCAGCCTAACAGGCTAGCATTGAAACCCTAATACCTTATTCCCTCGTTGTGCCATATTCCCTCAATTCCTCAATATGCCTTGTGAGGCCCGCTCCCGCCGCGATGTCGTGGCACCGCCGGCCCCTCTCGCTCCTGTCATGTGGTGCCAACATCTCCTGTTGATGTCGCCTTGTCCTGACTCTAACAATAGTAGGTTTATTTGTTTTGCACGATAATGCCTTGGGTATGACCATATGAGTAACTGTCAAGTAATAAATATCCATGTGGTACATATATAGAACAGAATTTATATCCGTGAGTGTGTACAGGTATAGGCACAGGTATAGTTTTTTTAAGTCGGCTATGAGTATAGGCATATCATACACATAGGTATTTTACCTGTCGTCATTCCTACATTATCCTTGCATAACATTAGTGGCATTCTTTCTTGCAACGGCTAATCAAAATTGTTATTTTATTGGGTCATAAAAAGTCTGTGCAATTATTGGAAATTTTTCATACATTCCAAATAAGACCTTACAGGATAAGATACAATTTTGTGTATTTAGTTATGGGTGTTTGAAAGGTACACAAGTACCGCCATATTAATGAAATATCAACTTCTAAAGTATTTTATTTAAGTTGAAACATTTTACTCTCACGTATGAAATACTGAGTTTAAACTACTAAAACGTAACAACAAGAATATTGTATATAATTGTTTCTTGATGTTACAAACAATATCGCCAAATGTTACATCTGTTTATAACATTTTTTTGATAAAATGATGATACAATTTTTATTGAGTGTTAAAATACCATCTAATTTTTGTATTTTTTTAAACGTCCTAAATGAACGTTTTCGTTTATTCTCTAATGGGCTATTTGGGTTTGGCTATGATGACGGTACTGTATGGTAATTTTGTTAGTAATTTTGGATGAAAACGGCAATACCGTTAAAACGGTAAAAAAACCAACAATTTCTATTTCCATTTCTGCACAATTTATAGTATTCGACAAACGGCCGGTAAAAACAGAAACGATCAACATTTTGAAGCAGAGTGCCGTGTCAAAAAGCTGCTTAACAGCATATACAAATTTGAATACCTTTCAACTGCAACAAGATACTTTCAATAGTGAAAAATACAGAGCTATAGGCTTGCTTTAGTGCCTGAAATTGATCCAATCCTAGAGCACAAATTGTTTCATGAGGGCACAAAGTGAAAATGTTACAGATCCCTCAAAACTGCTCAAATGCAACACAAACAGAAAGAAGAACATAAACAATTCACACTACTCTGCAGTGTCATCAAAAGTGCTCAGGAATCCACCTAAGAAGCCAGCACCATTGCAGCTCCCACACAAGATTTCCCGCTTTCCTCTGCGAAATTTTAAACGAATTGTCATTACAAGAAAACAGAAAGATAGCATAATTCTAATTGAGATGTATGCCTAATGGACTATGTTTCGTGGATGATGATTTCTTTTACCTGCAAAGCCAGCATAATGCTCCAGCTTTAAATCGACCCCCGAAATGGTCAACAGAATTCACCCCATTTCCCTTGCACTGGGTGCACAGTATTGCACCTGTTATTTGCCATGAGAATTACAACCAAACCATGGGCCCATGGGAAGTAAACCAAAACATGCAAGATTATTTTACTTTCAGTGTTTCAAATGAGTTTACAGCAGTAATAGAGTTCAATAGTATACAAGAGGAATTTATCAATTTGGACATTAGATAACACTAAACATTACAACTAAGACCTGCTTTGTTAGATATATCCTCATTGTTTGCTCTAAGATCTGCTGAAGTAACTAAACCAAGGAAGTTTCTTAACTATTCTAGCAAGTTCGCCAACAAAACACAATTACCAAATTCCCTGTCAACATATAGAGTTGAATTCTAGATTACAGATTATCAATTCGAAAACAAAAATCCAAATATTCATAAGGTAAAATAATAAAAGTATCAGTGCTCCACATATTTTGGGAACAAGAAATAAAACACAGAATCAACCTTTTGTTTAACACCACACAAGGAATTCTTGTGTAGGGCAGTCGAAGTTTCCTGCACTGAGGAAACCCACTACAGAAAGAGTCCAAACCCAACCAGGAACCAATAGAGCCGTCATGCGTGTTTGAAACTAATTTCCACTCAATTTAATTTGTCTCTACACTCAATCATTCAGATAATGAGCTAACAGAGGTAGGGCAGTACATGCTATATAGTGTACAAAGAAATGAATATAAAAAACATGTTGCTGTGATGAACAGTGAGGACTTTAACTAATTTTAAACAAAAACAAACTCACCATTTCCTTCACAGCCCTGGCAGACAATGCTGCTTACCTTGGGCTTCTTCGCAGCCTGGTCATTTTCTGTGGCCTGTGTAGATGAACACTTTCATACACTGGAAGATAAAACAAACAAACAGAACTAACAACTTGTAAACATATTTCTCTCACACCATTTCATGTGATCATAATTCCTTAGTTCCACAGAATAAAATGTTCATTCTCGACATTACATACTGTTGTACAGGAGATGGAACCACCATGTTCAATTATTTACATTTTCAAAATCAAAGGTAATTATGCTATCTTCACAGTGAATATATGTATGGAATCTGCCCCACTGTCAGAAAAGTTTGGCTTACTCTACATGATAAAAAAACAAAGGATGCAAGTATTCCGCTTAATAGCCATCTGAAAAATCAGGGATGCTAAGTTGTAATGCATCCATGTCATATGGGAAGTTTTTATTTGTGAATACAGCAAAAACATCAGGTAAACCTAGAAAAAAGGTTATTCTCCATATTCATCAATTTTACATCCGTGGACATGCTCAACCAAGTTCAACTGAATCATCACCACCTTATGTGGCCCAATCAATGGACCGCTTAAACCATATTGCGGAGCTACACACTTTCTTATGACACAACAGGTCAAGAACAAGAGCACATAAAGAAAAACCTATTGCTTGCTCTTCCAAATTCTGAACATCGGTCATAGCTGCGTTCGGTACTGCTGATGGCGGAAGGATTATTGTGGCACGCCTTTTAAACTCCTAAAGATATCTTAAAACTTTCTTTATGAATGTTTCTTAGATCAACTTTTCAAATTTCTAATATTTAATTCATTCGTTGGTGTCCTCAAATAATTTTCATAAACTCGGTTTCGTCCATAATCCATCATCCATCAGCACATAAGAATGCTACCATACCCCATATCACTTCAAATTAAACAAATACCAGGAGCAGAAACAAAACTTAGCTTTGAGTCTTTGACAGAGCTCATGGCCTACTTACAACAACCAACAAAAAAACATATTTCCCTCTAATATGCAACTACTAGTGCTAGAAAAACAATAAAAAAATACACATCAAGAGAGGAGGAGCTATGAACCAGCATATTTACAACAGATGAAAGGGGAGGCAGGGGTGCAGACCTTGGTCTTGACGGACTGGAACCTGGAGCAGCGGTAGATGGGCCGGAGAGGGGTAAAGGGAGGGGAGGGGGATTTGACGAGGACCGGAGGGGAGGTGGCGGGCGCCGCGAGACTCGAGGTGGCCGCCATTGGGGAGCAGCGAACGAGGAGGAGGCAGGGAGGAGGAGAGATGGACGGCGAGCGAGAAAGTGTAAGCCAATCCACTGTGATAAGGAAACCAAAGGCCGCAGGATTTTACAGAAACGCTCCTTATAAAAGTACATTTTCACAAAAAGCACCCGAAAGGAAGATTTTTTTTCCGTTCTCCTATAATAATGAAAGTAGCATTTGCATCATTTTTTTACTGTGACACTTTAAAAAGATGAAATGGGTCAATCTGTAACAAACCTAACTTTTGGCGATGTAAAATTTCAAATTTGGTGAATAAGAAAAATACTTCTGAATGTGCAAGTTGATTTTCTATATATTTCGACTTTCAGCATTTAATTAGAACTTTTCTTATACATATACATTATTATTAATGGGAAAATTTCTGAGAGCAATCTGTGCATCAAATAAATCTACAAAAATTTCATAAAATATTAGATGGTATTACTGTATTTCTAACGCTCTACCATTTAATTCAACAAAAAAACAATAAATTTTGTAGCAAATATTTTTATTGTTGTACCATAAATTCTCTTTATATTCCTAAAATTTTTCTAGATTTTTCATATATTTTTATAATTATTTCTAAATGTTTCTACATTTTCTCATTTATTTAATTTTTTAAATAACCACTCCAAGCCAAGCCAAACCGTGCGGTGACAATTTAGTTTAAAATTTTGAATTTTAAATTTTAGTCGATTTACCGCGGTTACCAAGCGATAACCAAGGTTACCACTCATCTAGGCCTAGGCGGTATCCAGCATTCATAGTAAATTAGGTATGACTCAACTAGCAACACAAGTAACACATATATACCCAATGATCATCGAAAGCATGATTAAGCAAAGGAATTGTTTTCATCTCTAAACAACCCTTTAATGTCGACGCATTGACATCGCCGTCCAAGGGCAAAATGTTGACCAACTTACCATACACTTACTGTGAGTACAGAGAAGAAGCAAGTGTAATAATATCCCAGTTCAAGACAGTACACAGAAGCTTAACATTTCAAGCTGCATCCTGCTTCAATCGCCACCTTAACTAGTTCTTCTTTTGAGAGCAACATCATGAATATGGTAAGTCACCCAGTCAGAGTGTGATGATCTAATAGCTTCCATCATTCATACCATTGGGAGCAGCACGCCTGTCAGCACGACCCTCACCAAGGTATGCATCACCTCCTGCTCTATAACCATGGCCATGGTCACGACCACGGCCAGCATCTGAGTTGTCAGGTCGCCCCCGCCCAACATATGGAGGACCAGCATGGTCCAGGTCAAGTCGACCTCTGCCAGTGAAAGAACCCTTCAACGGCCTGCTCCCTGCAGGAGATCGACTTCTGTCCCCCATGTTGTGCCCCCAGCTATCCTGAGGAGACGCCGATCGGTTCCGACTCCTCTCAAGATAGATCTCATCATGTGGACGCTGCCTCAGGTTGTAGTCCTCAGCAGAAGACCAGCCATGCTTTACACGGTTCCTCAACTGATGGTCACCACAGAAGCCCATTTTATCCCTAGGCAATGGATCTGCGAATCGCCCTGCATGATCTGGAGGAGATCGAGCAAAACCCTTAGGATCACTCACACCACCACCACGTTGAGGTGATCTGAGCTTGGTCATATCTCTTGGAGGGGCACGATCACTTGGACCAGGATTCCTTGGAGGCCCGCGTGGAAGGTGGTTGAAGTAACCCCTGTGAGGACTGTGGCTAGGCTCACATACTTCTCGTGAATAGCGATACTTGTTGCAGTTGTTACAGTGAGTTCGCCGAGCAAAATTAAGATTTCCACAGCTGAAATGAAAACCAATAGGAAATTTTTTAGAAGATTTAAGAAATTCAAGAAGACACTGAGAAGAAAGCATGATGCATAAATGATAAGCTCAAAAAAGGGCATACATTGGATTCTGGCATATCCAATCACCTTCTCTTGGTGACAGATTTGGATCATTCCTGTGAACATATTCTCCATCAATATTAATGAACTCCTTTCCAGGAGCACTGAAGCCTCTCCCATATGATCTGCCCCCTCTTCCATAAGGTGGAGAACCATCTCGGAACCTTGCAACCGCTCCACCACCCCCTTGATATCCATGGGCATAACGTGGACCACAACCATCATCGAAATTGCTGTTTTCTTGTTTGCGTTGGCGTGGAGGTGAAGGGCCTGCATGCATGCCATATCCTGAAAAGTAATAACAGTTCCATAAGTATTAGTGGACACTGAAGAGTAATAACCAGCAAAGAAGTTCTTACACCAGCCACATTGGATTGAAATAGGCAACCCCTTCTGGAGAACCACTTTCAACAAAGTTACTATCCACACACCAATGAGGTGGTCATTGATAAGGCAAGCATTTCTTAAGATTAGCTCTGAGAAGGAAATGCCGTTTGTAACTGCAGCTCAACCCAAAAAAACAAGCTATCTCTTTTCTGTGGTACAGAATGTGTGGTTAATAGCTAAACATCCAAAGACCAGAATTGGATGCTGCTAAGAAAAAGCTTATTTCCTTGTGTCTCGACAAGATTCCCATAGTTTCACGTAGAGTCAAAAAGTATCTCAAACATTCATTGGGTCAATGCTTACGTGCTAAGCACTCAATCAGAGTAGTTTGTGAATGGTATCTCCAATAGTAAAACCATGCAGTCAACACAATTAGGAACTTCTCTCTCGACATCACTTCAGATAAGGTTATGTCACCTTATTATGTAGTACTACTTAGCTAAATCCTCCAAAGAGAGCTAAAGGAAAGTTCCTATGTGAAGACTGAACAAACCAAAAAATAATGCCACACCAGACATCCTATGCTACTCTTTACCAAGTATTTTCCTCAAAGCTTAGTTGTCTGTCCATTTCAATTCTCTTGACCATAAAAACTTGGACATAGTTGCACATAGCATCTTGACGAAAAGCAGTCTTTAGACAACGAAACACCAATTCCCCACATAGGCAAATTAGACAGCTCAGTATCCAGGCAGTATGTAGATCCCTTGTGCCAGATAATCGATTCAGTTAAAGAAATCAACAGTTATTCTCATTGTTTTGTTGAAAACCAATCTTTGCAGCATCCAATTACCTTTTGCGACAACTGTGCCCCATTCCGCATTGTTGGAAAGATGATCAGCAAAAAACTGTAATGATCCTACTCCTAAGGCGTATCATGTGTCTTAATTCATCATAACGCAACCAGGACACAAACACTCAAACAAGGAACTGGTCTAGTTCGACAATTATTTTGCAGCAAGACATAACTTCTCATGTTCACAATGTCTCTCCATATACATTTAATTTACTCAGACAGACCCAAAACACTAGCATTTTAACCACAGCTTCCCCAGTACTTTGTCAAGTTGATCTCAAATCCTTATCTAGAGAAGCTCATAAGGAGTTGGTCAGGATAAACAATTTGATGGCAGCCAGAATGCCAGATACAGCTCTTCATATTCATGCCAACAGCGCTATTAGATATCGCTATTTCAAGTTAATTTCGTCAATCTCGTACTCATATCATAGTTCACGGATAACCCTGAAACTGCTGATTGTACATCACAGGTGCATCGATTGCAGACAGTTGATTTTCACAGTATAATTGCATCAGCACACAGGCCAAATAGATGCCGAAACTAAACTAAACCATCAAGCAGCCAATACTAATATCCCATGTTGTAAAGCAACATCACCCTAGCCAGCCAAGATGGATACTGTTAGAGAACAGCAAATTCCATACTCCATTTGATAGTGGGGCTTGCAGTGCTTGGCCATGACACTGAACATCCAAGCCAGCAAAGAATTAGATAATATCTACAATTTTCTTGAAGCATGTCAGGAAGTCTTATACATCCATATTCTGTGAAATACTTTCCATGATAAAGTGGTTCAATGATGAAAACAAATATTTTCAAAATAATGGGCCTATATGTAATAAACTATATAGCTATTATGTCAAAGGAGGTGGCAAAATTGAGCTTCAGGAGGTTTGTGAAATGTTGGTTACATCAATCAGAACGTAACACTTGACTTACTAAATGAAAGCAAAGAATACAAGGATCCAATAAAGTAAAAATGGAATCTTACTAATTATATATGGAGATGACCATGAACAAAAACCCAAAAAAAACTGAAATGCAGAGCAAAATATCTGAACAAACGTAATAACTGTATTGAGGTGCATCCTAAAATATTGTCCTCATTTAATGATAAAAAAGAAGCATTTTATGCAATGATTTCTCAAACTTAACGATGCATATCTATGTTGATATAAATATATCTGTTGACCAAGTGATTGTAACAAGTTAGCATGTTTTTTCTTTGAGAATGGGGAATCATATCAGGGTACTTGTTTCTCTCATTTGTCTTTATTGATACTTTGATAGTAGTAAGGAAAAACATATGATGATACCTCTTGGTTGAGACCTACTATTATTCCTGTCAACATTAACAAGAACAGGGACCACAGCAATAGCAGAGTGGTCAGACATCACAGACCAAGCACAGATTCTAGAAAAAGAACTTGCTTCAACTACAAGAACTATCTGGTGGAATTGGAGAATTTACAAAATTATCTTCAAAGTTGTAATTTTACATTGCAAAGAGAAAATCACAGTTTAGAACAACTTAGGGTAGGGTGCAAAATAAATAAGTGATAACATATATCAAGCACACATAAGTTGTGTAATTGATAAATGAATAAGTAGCTCTGGATTTGCACACTACCAGAGCCAGACATAGTTCATTTGATAAAACTAAGCTTCTGCTATAGATGTAAAATCCCATAAAGCCTTAAAAGGAAGATTAAGATAATGAAAACTGGTAAATATAAGTACAATAGACGAGTCAAATTTTCTGTGTATATCATCATACATATAATCAAATAACTCTCAATGATCAAAATCTTACATAAGAAATCATAAATACATCATCTACCATTCTACTGGCATACGAGTTTGTTGTACATGCATATGCATTATTCAATATAGCAGCATTAAACGCTAAAAGGATATGTCAAAAAGAAGGGTAAAAAATGAAGATTTTAAGTATTTCAACGGACCTTGTGGCTCATTGTAGAGGCGTGGGTGACGAGGCTGGAAACCAGGTGGGCTCAAGCGGCGGTGCTGCGGTGGCGGGCTTAAGCGGCGGCGCTGCGGTGGAGGGCTTAAGCGGCGGCGCTGGGGCGGCGGGTTCAAGCGGCGGCGC
>KE373122.1:179265-190836 GCA_000418225.1 Zizania latifolia | reverse complement strand
AAGAGGAGCTGAAGAAGTCCGAGGCAGCCACTAACAAGTGGTCGGGTGAGTACAAAAGTACGGATCACCAACTCGGATTTCTTAGTACTTTGCTTTTATTAAAGCATTTCTTGAAATTGTATTCTGTTTGTAGAACTTCACCAGCGAGTGGGCGCCCAATTCACCGGCTTGGAGCAGCGCTTGGCTAGCACCCAAGTGCAGCGAGACCGCTACCGGGCGAGTGCTGAGACGCTCATCAAGATGATTGATGAGGTGCCATCCAGCACGGTCTGGTCGGTGGAGTAGTCCTTCGCGCGGATTGAAGGAGCGGAGATGCGTCTACGGGATCAAACCCGAAACTTCACTCGAAAGGCGGCGATTCACACCCTCGGGATTGTCCGAGCATTGTATCCAACGGCTCGTTTGGACTACATCCAAACGGGGTGGCCGGCGAGCATCGAGGACTCCAAAATACCACGCATCTACTCAGAGGTGGAAGAAACAGTTGATGCCTTAATCTCGGACATTCAGATTTATCCAGATGCACCCGCCGAGTAGAAAAATTATAGATAATATGCAATTGTATATATTTTAATGTAATGGAACAATATCGTTTTTTAATATTAAGTTTGTTCTGTGCCTGACCATTCAGTATGAATGTTCAACTGTATGTTATAGCCTAAGTCCATAGCGTAGGGAAACTTGAGCCACATGCACGCTGTTTTGAACTATAGGCGTCACATGTAGTCGAAACGTCATGACGAAAAGTAATCGGGTAGATCACAGAATAGCCAAGCCAAGCCCCCAAGCAGGTAAAAAGAAGAACTTAACTCGATCAGAGCGGATCATGAGTTTCGAATTGAGCGATAAGACTTTAAACACTCGGGGTCAGGCAAAAATAATGAAAGATAGCAAATGAAAGTTGAACATCTTTATTGAAAAACAACAACTTAGCTTGCTTTATCAAGGATAAAAGCGTCGAAGATGTTCAATATTCCATGAATTCGCAATTTTTTGACCGTCTTCACGAATTAGACAATATGATCCTGGTCGGGTGACTTCGGAGATGATGTATGGTCCTTCCCATGGAGCTGATAGCTTGTGGGTGTCTACTGCTGATTGTACTTGACGAAGGACTAAATCTTCCACTTGGAATGACCGACCACGCACATTACGGTCATGGTACTTTTGGGTGCAATTGCTCCCGCTCGGCGTCCTCAACGCTGGCGAATTGTTCGGCGATGGTGATCATCACACCAGGGTCGCTCGGCTCGTGCATCACCAGATAGCGAAATAGCTCCGAGGGCTTCCGCAAACCATCTTGGAAGATGGACATCACATCGGTGTTGGAGATGCTTGCGACAGCGTTCCGGCGCTCGGAGAAGCGACAGATATAGTCCCTCAAGGACTCGCCGTCTTTTTGGCGTACTTGGCGTAGGTCGTGACGCGAGGCCGGCCTCTGCCAAGTACATTGGTAGTTAGAGATGAAAGCATCACACAACTCGTCCCAGGAGTTTATAGAATTTTCCGGGAGTCTAGCTAGCTAGCTGATGGCGGCCGAAGTCAACATCACGGGGAGATAATTAGCCATGACGTCTTGATCCCCTCCAGCTGTACGAATGGCCGTATAATACAGCCGCAGCCACTGTGAAGGGTCAGTTTGCCGTCGTAAGGCGTAACTCCCGTCGGGCGGAAATTTTGGGGCCACTCTACTCGACGAAGGCGCTCGAAGAAGGCTAGAAAGCCATCGTGGCGCGAGATGTCGGTGTCAGGTCGGTTTGCCCCGGGCGCACCATAACTCCGGTCGAATAGATTTCGACGATGGAGCTCGCTACGCTTGCGCTCACCGCGGCGGTGAGAAATGGTGTTACGCGCATCCCGCGCTTAGTTGATGTATTCTCGGGCATCCCCCGAGTAAGAGCTCCCAAGATGCTCGCGCGGACACGAACGTGTTGATGGCTGGAGCGATCGGGACGCCATCCTTCGGTCCGAAGACTGGGATCTTGCCGACGAACGTTCCGACCGCTGGGGCGATCGGGACATTGACCTCCGGTCGGAGGATCGGAGTCTGGCCGGCAAACGCCTTGGTCGTGTGGACGGCCTTGGCGATCTTGACCGTGCGGGCAGTGCCACTTCGGTAATCTGGGCAGTAGCAGCCTCGGTCATTGCCTGAGCCCTTTGAAGCTTAGGTGAGTCGAGGAGGGCGGCTAGCGCCCTCTCGATGGCGAGGAGGTTCGCGGTCGGCGTGCGATACACGGGATGACCTTCGAAGTCCATGGTGAAGGCGTCTGAGGCGTCTTGGCGAGAGGTACCGGCTGTAGCACTGACCCTCGCGTGACGTGCTGAGCGAGCAGCATTGCGCTCATGGCGCTGGTGTCGATGAGTGCTAGACTCAGCGGAATTAGAAGGCTCGTCGTTGGAGACAGCCCCCGCGATCGTCATAATGATGTTTGGAGAGGGCATCGGTTTAACCGATACGGCCTAGTGGCGAGGTCGCTTGGAAATGACCTTGGTGAATTGACGCCGCTGGACCGTTCGCCCTTCTGGTCCGGTGAAGATGACGAAGTCGGCGGGCGAGTCGGCGGCGTGAAGCGGACGAACCCTGGACGGAGCTGAACGCTTGGACGCCTAAAGGTTCATAACAGGTGCCCTGGGCGGAGCTGAGCGCTCAAGCGCCTTGGAGACCGGAGAACGTACTACCGTAGTGCGTGAAGATTCCGCCCTCATCGGGGTGACAGTAGTCTGCACCAGTTGGTGCATGCAATCACCCACGAAAGTTAAACTTCCGAAAGTGTGCACCGCTCCAACGGGAACCTGGGTGCTGACTTTGCAAACAACAGCCATTTGATCAGTTTGAAAAAACACAAACGCACGCTCATCCCCTACCTGGCGCGCCAACTGTCGTTGTGTAAGATAACAGTACCCTACAGGGGTGCCCGTAGGGAGGTTTTTTGGTAGGCTAAAAGGGGGTGCGGTGCTATGATCTAATGGTTATCTCGATCAAAGAGACAGAAACAGGGGATTTTAGACAGGTTCGGGCCTCCCGGAGGATAATAACCCTAATCCTGTGTATGGAATGTGCTTCGGGCATGAATAGCCTTTAGCGTATAGGTACTTCAGATCGTATGAGTCTGAATTTACCTTCTGGATGTGTGTCTTCGTGCGTCCAAACTTGCCTTTTTAGGCTCCCTCTGATCTCTTTATATGGGAGAGATCGGGGGTTATAAATGATGAATAAATTTCTACTAATGACGTATTAATGACATAAACGATCATATTATAGGTAATAACACAGAGGATAACCACACTAATAACTGTGGGATTATGGAGATTAATGACGGCCTAGATCTTAATGGGGACTGTCCGAATTCAGGTGGTCGGGAGGGCTTCTCGCCCGAGTGCTGGACTCGGACGCCTTCAGCTCTCCGTTACTGTCCTCATAGCGGGCTTTGACCGTTGACTGGTCGGCTTAAAACTACTCGGGAGGTAGCCCGGGATCATATTCCCGACAGCCCCAAAGGTTCAAAACCACCTCGAAGGCCGGACCAAAACTAGAGACTCCCATCATCTCCGACAAGATAGACATTTAATGCTAAAAGGTCCTAGAAGTCGAGAATAAAGACTTCGTTGTATATGTAATGAGTATTTTTATGTTCACACGGTGTATTACCATACGACCCCTATATAACTTTATATACAATACTGTTATATGTCGGTGGTAAGTAGAGGGTAAATTAGTATTACACTATAAATACTGCAAGGGATAGGGGCATCGAATACTTGATATTCATATTAAGACAATTACCCATTGAACGTAAGGCTATTATCCGTTCGGAGGCCTGAACCAGTCTAAACGCACTTCGCATGCTTAGCTCTTAGAAGCTATTAGAAACATGTGGTTAATTCTTATTACATCAAATATCTAGATCTTTTTCATCTAGATAGGCCAAGTAACCGCTAGGCAATTCTTTGACTCGATGGTGGATGAGTCTTGCATAATGGGGGTAACCGTGGCCCGCTTCCAATAGGCCGCTAAGGACCAGGTTTCATCAGATTGCTACATGGCTTAACGGAAATAACAGAACACCCCTCCAAACAGATCGAATTGTGCTAGAGCTATTCCTAGACCTAGCGATAGAGTTTACACAAGCTAGAGCAGCCTTACGAGGTCGTATTGATTGGTTGAAATTGGTCTGAAAGAAAACATAGTTCTGGGGTATTACACCGTCATAGGCACAGAAGGTATTCATCGTAGGTATCCGTCGTAGGTATCTATAACCATATTCATTCCGATCCATGTTTGCTCTTTATTTATATCCGATATTATCCATTTTCAAATAGGTTACAACATAAGTAAATATGTTACATGATTCAAATAACCTATGTTGGAAAGAGCAAAGTTGCTCCTCTAGAGCAAGATGAGGTGGTGATTGAGGGCAGCCCGTGCAACAACCTTGCCTGCATGATTTTTCTAGCTGTGATGATGCACCTTCAAGAGTTCATAATTGAGCTAGGAACCTCTGCATTCATATTTTCATCAAACATGGGAGAAATCATCAAAATTTCTTCATTTTTATAGCAAAAGAAAACTCTATCTCACAACATAAATAGTGAGTAAGATATTATTGATCTTCTTGGAGGACAGAGTGGGCGAGAGTTAGAAGATAAAAAGTGGACGAGATATGGGAGAAGAGTTCACATAGGCTCAAAGTACTAGTTAGAGTCACCAACCGACAATAATACTGCATCATTAGTACTAGTTAGAATACGGCTCGACATTGCCCAGGACACTAGTACTAGTTGGAAACAAGGGCAGAGACTAGGCTCATCAATGCAAGATCTCTTCAGATGATGCTCTTGTGGCCAACCCTACTGATTTCTGCAATTTAGCTGGTACCTTACAATATCTCGCCTTCACTAGGCCTAATCTTTCCTATGCAATCCAATAGGTGTGCCTCCATATACACGGTCCTTGCGAACTGCATCTTTCCGCACTGAAGCGGTATGTCCACAGAACATTGGACTATGGTCTCCACATTTAGTGCTCTTTGATTGTTGATTTGGTAGCTTACTCTAATGCAGATTGGATCAGTAGTCCTGGCATTTAGAAATCTATTTTCAGTTACGCGGTTCTCTTTGACACCAAAACGGTGTCGTTTTCATCCAAACACCTGGACAATATTTCTTGCTTCAGTGCAGAGGCATAATATAGAGTTGTTGCTAATGTCGTAGCTGAGACCAGTTGGCTAAGCTAGCATCTTTGTGAACTCTATGTTCCCCCACCAATGCGACCTTTGTCTATTATGATAATGTCAATACAGTTTATCTCTTGTCCAACATAGTTTAGCATCAACAGACCAAACACGTTGAGATCGACCTCCACTTTGCTCGTCAGCGGGTGGCTCTCAGCTCAATTCATGTTCTTTATGTGCTCACTACTTCTCAATATGTTGTCATCTTCACAAGAGACTATCATCATCACTTTTTATGAGTTTGTAGTGTCTACACGTTTGTCGTATCGACGTTGCGACTACTGGACGTGTTAGAGTTTGTTATTTGTACAAGTGTATCTAGTCGGGTCTCATTCCTATTTCCTCTTCTCCCGATTTTTGTTTCTATAAATCAGTTTAGACATAGCCGTAGGTGTCTCTACATGGGCTTTGGGAAGGTCTGCAGCCTATATATACTCTACATCATATATCAATCGAATATGCTAACTAGTACTAATGATACAGTATTATTGTCGGTTGGTGACTCAACGAGAAGAGACCCAATTCAAGCATTCACAAGACGAGAAGCCAATCCTAACAACTCCTAAATCAAGAGAAGAAAACGATACAAGCCTTAATTAAACTATGCAAAGTTACAAACAAATTTCGGCATCAGGTGATTGATTAGTTAAGGAGAAGGTTTATGACCTGTTTGTTTCAGCTTGGGATTATAGTAATTCAGCTTATTTTTATAAGCTGAAATAAATAGATCAGCTTACTGTGCCAGCTTATTATAATCTAAAATATAAATTTTAACCATTCAATAAATTAATGTAACCTAATTTTTTTATAAACTAAATTACTATAATTCCAAACGGAAAGATAACTTTCACTGCCACCGCCACCTCTCACACCTCACGTGCACATCATCCTCTCTCTCGTCATGCACTTGTCTCACACCTCACGTGCACATCATCCTCTCTCGTCATGCTCTTGTCGAGCTGTTAAGGTGGCAGCAATCCTCTCTCTCTCCTCTTAACTCCTCCTCCTCTCACCTCTCTGTCTCCTCTCACCTCTCTCTCTATAGCGTCTGCTTGCTTCCCAAAGCTAAAGCTCAACCAAGAAGGAGGGGAAAATAGCTTCTTTTTCTCTCGCCATCGCTTTGTCGGCTCCGAATGGTGGCTTCCATCGGTTCTTGGGGCGGTCTCCGGCGAGTCTGGTGATCCGGCGGCCGGCGTTTCGATTCTCAGATACCAACGAGCGCGTTGGCGGCCTGCGCACGCAGTCGTCTACCTCGCGCGGCGGCGGCGGGATTGGCGTTGGTGGTCGGCGGTGGCGGCGGCGGCAGCGAGAAGCCTCGACCGGTCTTGGCGCGATCTCTCGCGGAATGCCCATCGGGCGCTGCTCCGGTGGACGGACGGAGGTGCGTTTCTTGGCCTCCGGCCTCTTGCTGAGTGAAGCTTTTCCATGAGATTTTTTTAGATCTTTCTTGATTTGTGCCGCTGTTTTCCCATTTCCTCCTCTGGATGAACTGCAAAAAGAAAAGTTGTTTGTATTATTATTGTGGAGATAACTCTGGAAATTGTTTCGGCCGAACCAATTTGTGTGATACAATGCAATTGCAAGCTTGGAATGGAAATTTTAAATATTATTTACAGGTACTAATTTTCATAGGAATTAATATTGATATTATTAATAAATAATAAATGGAAAAGATGAGCACCCATTGCCAACCTTCTTACATCCTCAACAATACCGTATTCCAAACTTGCTCTCACTTTCAGCTTCCCAAATCCGGCTCCGCCGACCGCAAGCTCCGTCCTTTCGCCGGCGCCGCCGATCGAGCAGGCTCTGGCCTCCACCACATCGCTCCCGTTAGGCCGTTACTGCATTGCCGTGTGGGTGGAAGATCGATCTGTGCTTATCTCTTGTGTGGCTGGCTTGGTAAGGAGAAGCTAACCCGAGCTTTCTTGGATTGTTGCTCTTTGCTGTGAGCTCTCAAATCCGAATCTTCCTATGTGGGATTGATGGATGCTGCAGTCCATCCTGCCGGTCTAGTTCTGTTCTTGTTAGGTGCTTAGGACAGATGCCTCGTTCGTCGATCCCTCTCTTGATCCAGTTCCTTCTGTATCTAGACTATAGTGTTCTTGATTGATTGATTGCTTTGTTTCCTGCATATTTCCAGGTCCTGCATTCTTTTCATCTCTATATTTTAATGTTCTTGCCATGCTAGCTTAGTTTGAATGCATATTTGGAATTGTATATGCCATCTAAAACATAGTGGTGATGCTTATCATTCAGGTCAACATCATGGTGGCCCTTTCTGAGAGTAGGATGCAAGCTGCGACCATGGTGGCTTTATGTTTTTTCTTGTCATCCATCTGCGTTTGCAAAGCGCAATTCAAACCTGCTGACAACTACCTCATGGACTGCGGATCCACCAAGAGCACAACGCTTGGCACAAGGACCTTTGCTGCTGATGGGGCTTCTCCAGTGAAGGTGGACACCTCCCAGGAAATCATCGCTGGCACCTCGGCGAATGGGGTGGCATCGTTTGATAACTCAGCACTTTACCAGACCGCTCGCATCTTCACAAGCCCTTCGTCCTATACTTTCCCAATCCAGAAGCAGGGCCGGCATTTTGTTCGTCTCTACTTCTTCCCCTTTGTCTACCAGAGCTATGATCTTTCCACAGCCAAGTTCACTGTGTCGACCCAAGATGTTCTATTGCTTAGTGACTTCCAGCAGCCAGACAAGACTGCACCATTGTTCAAGGAATACTCTTTGAATATCACCCAAGACAATCTCGTTATTTCCTTCAAGCCATCGAAAGGAATTGCATTCATCAATGCGATTGAGGTGGTTTCTGTCCCTGATGATCTCATAGTTGATGCTGCCCAAATGGTCAACCCTATGCAGCAGTACAGTGGTTTGTCTACACAACCACTAGAAACTGTGTACCGTGTCAACATGGGTGGTCCAAAGGTCACTGCAGACAATGATACCCTCTCTAGGACCTGGGTGAATGATAAAAAGTACTTACTGAACCCATCTGTGACTAGAGAGGTTTCTAGTGGGGGAAAAGTCAATTATAGGAACGGTGGAGCAACACAGGTGACTGCCCCTGATATTGTTTATGGTACAGCTACAGAATTGGCAGCTTCAAATACGTCCAATGCACTTTTCAATATGACATGGCAGTTTGATGTGGATTCAGGCTTCAGCTATTTGATAAGATTTCACTTCTGTGATATAGTCAGTGAGGCACTTAATCAACTCTACTTCAATGCATTTGTTGGGGGCTTCGTTGCACAACATGATATTGATCTCTCAACACAGTCAATGAATCAATTGGCTACAGCTATTTATTTGGATGTAGTTCTGTCATCTAATGATGCATCTAACAAGCTCAACATCAGCATTGGCCCATCAACTTTGAACAATGCATTACCTGACGGGATTCTGAATGGTCTTGAGGTCATGAAGATGAGCAGTGGCTCAGGTTCAGCTTTTACAGTTGGATCTTCTGGTTCAAACAAGAATTTAGGTGTGATTATTGGGTCAATCCTGGGAGCTGTTGGAATTCTGATAATTGTCCTTGTCGTAGTACTGCTGCTTTGCCGGAGGAAAAAGACACTGGAGAAGCAGCACTCGAAGACTTGGATGCCATTCTCTATCAATGGGCTCACCTCTCTCAGTACAGGAAGTAGAACTTCTTATGGAACTACTCTCACATCAGGGCTGAATGGAAGCTATGGATACCGATTTGCCTTCAGTGTGCTCCAAGAAGCAACAAACAATTTTGATGAGAACTGGGTCATTGGAGTTGGAGGTTTTGGGAAGGTCTACAAAGGTGTGCTGAGTGACGACACCAAGGTTGCGGTGAAGCGAGGAAATCCGAAGTCTCAGCAAGGTCTCAACGAGTTCCGTACAGAGATTGAACTCCTTTCGCGGCTGCGCCACCGCCATCTGGTGTCCCTGATTGGGTACTGTGATGAAAGGAATGAGATGATATTGGTCTATGAATATATGGAGAAAGGGAGTCTGAAAAGCCACCTGTATGGTTCAGATAACCCCTCACTTAACTGGAAGCAGCGGTTGGAGATTTGCATTGGAGCAGCTAGGGGTCTCCACTACCTTCATACTGGTTCTGCGAAGGCCATTATCCACCGTGATGTCAAGTCTGCAAACATCTTGCTTGATGAGAATCTCCTAGCAAAGGTCGCTGACTTTGGGCTATCAAAGACTGGGCCTGAGTTGGACCAAACTCATGTCAGCACTGCAGTGAAGGGTAGCTTTGGGTATCTTGACCCTGAATACTTCAGAAGGCAGCAGCTCACTGAGAAGTCAGATGTCTACTCCTTTGGTGTTGTTTTGCTTGAGGTGCTTTGTGCAAGGCCAGTGATTGACCCTACACTGCCAAGGGAGATGGTGAATTTGGCAGAGTGGGGAATGAAATGGCAGAAGAGAGGAGAGTTGCATCAGATCGTTGATCAGCGAATTTCTGGTTCGATCAGGCCAGAATCTCTAAGGAAGTTTGGTGAAACAGTAGAGAAGTGCCTGGCGGACTACGGTGTGGAGCGGCCATCTATGGGAGATGTCTTGTGGAACTTGGAGTATGTTCTGCAGCTGCAAGACGCGGATTCAACGGTATCAGATGTGAACAGCATGAACAGAATTGTCGAACTCCCATCGCAAGTTCAGAACGTGGGTGCCCTTGACAGCATCAGCATGACAATGGCGGAGGCTGGAGCATCGAATGAGCCTGATCATGACCTGTCTGACGTCTCAATGAGCAGGGTATTCTCTCAGCTAATCAAAGCTGAGGGAAGGTGAAGATGCATGGGGTTAATCTGTAGTAGTGTAGTGTACTTGTAGAAGTGAGAAGGCCTTCAAAGTTATTTCTTGTCTACTTCGGAGATCATTATGTAATTGTCTTTTCTTTCTTATGCTCCATAACCTACTGAATGCTGTTTCCAAATTGTGATGGCCTTAGCCATCGTGAGCCTACACTTTAGCAGATAGACCTTTTCTTGCTTGGAATCTATTCTGCTACAACAGCGTGTACTGTCCTGGCAAAATGCTGGATGTGTGAAGTTTAGTAGTTCCAGATCACCTCATTCTTACATTTTCTGCTGCTACTCTGATTTTGCAGCAATCTTCATTTCTTTCTTCGGAGAAAATGTTGGAGATATTTACAATTGCACTCTGTTGTGTTCATTGCTGAAGCAATTCAGCGCCATCAGTTTCGACTCCATCACTCTGCTCCTTATTTTGTCTGTTATGATGAAGATGGTGTACTTTTTGTCGATGTATTTGCGTGCAGAATGACATGACACACAAGTAGAGCAACTACACTGATTTATTTGTTGATAAAATCTGCAACAGGACGCTCTAAAAACTGCATACACTGTAAAAGAAAATTACTGAAACTTCACCCGTTTTCTTATATGCTATCCGTTTTCTTATATGCTAGTTTTCTTATATGCTACTCGTGCTCTCATTTATATGTGGATCTCAGAACCAGTCTACGTGTTAACGAGAGAGCAAGTGATATATAAGAAAATAGATGAACTTTTAGTGACATGAACTTTCCCTTGCAAAAATGTTGGTTACCAAAATTATTGATCTAGCAAAAACACGGGTTAATGCAAGACACTCTACAATTGCATTTATTTTCTGGTGAGCACCATCCCTTCGTCATGAGCATATCTGATCTTAGGAAAAAAATTCTCAGTTCTGCCAGTTACTGTTAGAGAGAACACTCGCATAGTTTAGAGGTGACACTCAGAGTTGGGACAATTTTCATTTTTTACTGGGATACTATGAACTGCCACAATCCCTAAGGGCTGGGGATACATTTTTATACCAACTAGCTGCTGCCATGCTGCTAATATGCAGTCAAATGCAAAGTACTCTTAACTGCCTAAAAGCTAAAGGGAAGAATATATTCTGCTGCAGTGCAGAATATATACTCTCAACTGTCTAAAAGCTGGGGAAGGAATATATTCTGCTGCAGTGCAGATATGCTGCTGCTGCTGCAGAATATATGCTGCTGCAAGACCACCTTGCAGCTGCAGCAAGAACCACGTGCTGCAGCAAGACTTATCCCAACATTTCTCCTCCTAAGTCTTGTGAGGTGTCTTCTGAGGAATTCGACCATCCCAATCCTAGCGTGAAGCTCCTGGAACTTGACCCTTCCAAGGGACTTGGTGAGAAGATCAGCAAGTTGATCCTTGGTGTTGATGTAGCTTGCCTTGACGCTTCCTTCCTCCAAATAGCCACGGATGAAGTTGTACTTCACTCTGATGTGCTTGCTGCGCTCGTGAAAAACGGGATTCTTTGCCAAGGCCAGAGCGGACTTGCTATCCACTCTGAGCTC
>KE373122.1:113477-139198 GCA_000418225.1 Zizania latifolia | reverse complement strand
TCTTTCTCGTGGCCGGCTTGATTCAACAGCAGCCGTTTCCGTTCATCTTCATCATCGCCCCTTTGTGAGAACTCTCTTCCTTTCCGTTCGTTTCAATTCGTGAAATATATGCAGTAGATCAATTCGTTCATCATTCTATTTAGAATAGATTAGAACAATCATCATCCATTAATCTCTGTCCTATTTGTTATGCCAATACCCGTTGATCATTAGTCCCGTTCTGATCTAGTCTTGTAGCTTTTGTATTGGTGTCATTCTGGTGGTCCGCGTTCAACCATTAGAATCTTCTAATCCTAAAACACCCGGTGCTTCCCTTCGTTCCACCCCAGAGGTTACAGTATCCACGAACCGTCGTTCGCCGCCCTTCTTTTTCTTGAACCAAAGTTAATGTTCATTGTCGACCCTCATCATTTGTCATGGTCGAATGACGTTGTGTTCCCCCCTTTCCTTGACCCAATCCATTAGTCGTGCTTTGATTGATGTTCGGTTGACGGATATGTGATGTTCATCGATGGTCGTCATCGATCATCGATTGTCCCTCATTGTTCGTCATCGCTCATCGTCGGATCGCGTCGATTCAATCTAACCCGTCGACATGGTCGCTAAGGCTCGATTGGTTAAGCCTTTATGTGTACCGTTAGTCGGTGGTCTCTTTCATCTGAAGCCGAGTGAGCCAGTTTGTTCGACTGTCGTATTCTATCTAGGTCGTTCAACGAAGCTTATTCATATCAATTCATTCCCTTGTCACTCATCGACCGTTTCATTTAATCCGAAGGAATAATCCTGAGGTTATTTCTTTTATTCATGTATACCCTTAGCTGGTCATTCTTTTGTCCTTTTCGTTCAGTGCCAGTTGAGTTATTGTTCATACACATACATGTGATGTAATTGTTTAATCATATTTAACCTAAGCCTATGCTTTGGTCGAGAATCCCTCGATCGTTCCACCCCTTTCTGATCTAAGCCGTTCGGCGATCGTCGTAAATCGATCGAACTCCTTTCTTTCTTTCTTTTTGTTCAGCAGTCTCCTAACCCGGTGGAATCCAGCCAATTGGTTAGTTCAGTTCCCCAACTGTCGCGGTGTGACCCCCGGGTACCTCACAGTTGGGCTTATCAGACCGGATCAAGGGTAGACTAAGACTAGTATTGACCATCCGGTATGGCCCATAAACAGGGATTTGATTCTGATAAGAAAAGTAGAGTCCTTATCGGGTAGTTAAGTTTCAGATATGTTATCTAGAAGTTTATTTGTACCGAAATCCTTGTAATTAGAGATTTAGTACCCGAATTTGGTAGGAAATCTAAGTCCTACTCGAGATAGAGTCTTGGGATTATTAGGCTTACCTCCTGAGCATATAAAGGAGGCGAGACCCCCAGAGGCATCTATCAACTCAACTCATCGACGGTCATCGATCATCTAGCTATCTAGCTCCACCATATTTTTCTTGCTTTCGACGTCCAAGCCTTGATAGCTTGATTATGTCATATTGTAATATCCATCATCATAGTAGAAACCAAAACACTAGACGTACGGTTATTATCCTCTAGGAGACCTCAACCAGTATAAACCTTAGCTCTTGTGTTCTAGAGTCGACCATTGGGTTCGAAGGCTTTGCGTTTTCCTTACATAACATCTAATCACCACATCGGGTACCCCCTTGGGTGGACTAGCCGGTGATTCACCGATAGTTGGCGTGCCATGTAGGAGATCTCATCGCTTTCATCAGGATCTAACGGCACGCCCTCTAGATTTTCTCATTCCCGCCGGCTCCGCCTTCAAGCTCGGGAGATCGATGTTTGTCGGAGGTCAGGCGGGATAGCTCGTTCTATCGGACCCTTCCACAAGATAGGAGGCCAGGAGAGACGAATGACTAAGTCATCTCCAGGCCCCGGCCAGCCCTGAGCGCCACATCGCCTCCCCTGGCGCGAAAGGTCGGACGTCCCGACGCTGACACACGGAGTCTGGACGGCCCAACCAATTCAAACACAACCGGTCATTCCTGGCTAACCTCGTCACGATGACCGAAGGAACGCCATTCGACACCAGTCGCGAGAAGCGCCGACGCACGAAAGGCAATCAGGTTGAACAAAATACCAGGGTTAACAGGAACCTAGGTGATGATAGTAAAGTTGGTGCCTCAAGGAGGGATGGTTGGTCTCAAGATAACAACAATTCTCAGGAGCCTCATAAGGCAGTGAACGCCGTCTTCGGAGGCCCCATGTTAGCCAAAACTAAACAACAACAAAAGGTCCTGGACCGGTGTATCAACGCCATAGGGCTTGAAGGAATCCAACAACTACGACGGTCAGAGACCCCGATCACCTTCTCTCGAGAGGACCAGTGGACAAGCTCCTGAAAACCGGGCGCTGGCCGCTAGTCGTCGACCCAGTATATTCAATGTGCGCATGAAGCAGGTCCTGGTCGACGGAAGAAGTGGACTGTGCATCCTCTTCCGTCGATCCCTCACCGACCTCGACATCTCGATCGACAGTCTCTAGAAGAAGGATAACTTTCCATTCCACGGTATCATACATGGGCAGAGCTTAGTACCACTTGGCTCGGTGAGCCTACCAATTACATTTGGTTCTCGGGATAATTATCGGACCGAGCACATCACCTTCTGGGTTGCGAGATACGACACTCCCATGCCATCCTTGGAAGACCATCCATCACCAAGTTCATGGCCATCGGGCACTACCAATACTTGGTGCTCAAAATGCCGGGCCCCAGTGGGGATATCACCGTTCGGGGAAATATTAACACCTCTCGCGCATGTGAGAGAGAAAGCTTGGCTCTAGCTGAGGCCATTGACTTGTCGGCTCGAATGGAGGAAACCCTCGAATAGGTCTGAACACACCCTCTCGAGGCTTTGGAAGTCTCGGTCAAGGCATCGTCAGCTCGGGGATAACCCCCGTACCCTCAAACACTAAAAGGAACATCCTCTCCGAAGCCGACCCGACGAAGACTGTGATCAATGGAGCATGCCTTGACCCCGAAGAAGAGACCGCGCTTATCGGCTTCCTGCGCTCCAGCATGGATATCTTTGCATGGAAGCCCTCCGACATGCCCGGGGTCCCTCGGGAGCTGATTGAGCATGAACTCTACGTATACCCCACTGCAAAGTCGATAAAACAGAAGCTACAGAGGTTTGCCCAAGACAGGAAAGAAACAATTAAAGCCGAAATCACTCACCTTTTAGCGGCTGGGTTTATCTGTGAAGTCTACCACCCTGAGTGGCTTGCTAACCCGGTCTTGGTAAGAAAGAAGGCAGGACAATGATGAATATGCATCGACTACACAGGCCTAAACAAGCACTGTCTAAAGGATACCTTTGGGCTACCCAAGATAGATCAAGTCATCGACTCAACTGCAGGAAGCTCTCTCCTGTGCTTCCTCGACTGTTACTCCGGTTATCATCAAATCAACCTTAAAGAAGAGGACCGGAAGAAAATATCCTTCATCACACCCTTTGGAGCATACAGTTATAGAACCATGCCTTTTGGTCTCAAGAATGCAGGGCAACATATTAGCAAGCCATCCAGCCATACCTCTCAGGGCAGATCGGCCGCAACATCGAGGCATACGTCAATGATGTGGTCATAAAATACAGAGAGAAAGGCAGCCTCATCAGCGACATCACTGAGACATTCACAAACCTACGAAGGTTTCGGTAGAAGCTCAACCCTAAAAAATGTGTCTTCAGCGTACCTTCTGGCTAACTACTCGGGTTTATCATAAGTAACTAAGGTATCGAAGCCAACCCAGACAAGATCACGGTGATAATAAAGATCGAAAAACTCAATAACGCCAAGAAAGTCTAGAAGCTCACTAGTTGCATGACAGCACTCGGGAGATTCATCTCTCGTATGAGGGAAGAGGAGCACCCTTCTTCAAGCTACTAAAGAAGGAAGAAAATTTTCAATGGGTGATAGAAGCCGACGAGGCGTTTACCGCACTAAAGAAATTTTTAACCTCACCACCGATTCTCACAGCTACTAACCCGTAAGAGGCACTCCTTGTCGGGTGGACGACCCTGGGGTACCTACCAAGCGACCTTGGGGCAGTCGGACAGAACAAGGAGTCGGGAGATAAGACATTAAAGATGCCCTTACAAGAGGGTGGATCGGCAGTCGGAAGAGAAGCAACCAGCAAAATATAAAGGGAAAGCTTATATGGCGCTCCGAGTTGAGGACTCAGGAAATACCCCGAATACAAGAACTCGGAAGGAGGAGGTAACGGTAGGCCCACACATTTAATTGCTAGCGATAACTCAAGATCGTAACTGCCGGATTTGAATAGAGAATAATGTTGTGGTTATTAGCCCATATTTTCTGGTAATTTACCTGCTATAAAGATATTTAATTGGAGGAGTTAAAGCCTAAATGGTAACCCCCTAACCCCTGAGATATATAAAGGGGTCGGGGGTACCTCCCTCAGGACGCTTAGACTCTCATTCAACCTACGCACACGAGAACCTCGTAATCATCAGCGTATACTCCATCACACAGGACTAGGGTTATCCTTCGAGAGGCCCGAACTTATTTAAATTATCTTTGTCTCTTAGCTTTAGAGGCAACCATAGGATCTTGAACATAAAAACCACCCTAACCGAATCAAACTACCTCTATAGGACACCTCATCGGAGGACCGTCGTTCTAAGCAACGACAGTTAGCGCGCTAGGTAGGGGTCTTTCTGTGATTTTCCTTATTCGAGTCCAATGGCCATCACTTGCAACTTCAGCACCAAGGTTTCCGTTGGCTCCATCATCACCTTCGGGACCTTACCTTCGTTGGTGACACCATACACCAACTAGTCCTGTCTGAGTCCTCCACAAGCCGGGCAAAGACATCACGTCCGCTCGTTATGTGACCGACTCCCTCAACAGCCCATAGGGCCACTCGCCCTTGCAACCGGGTGACTCTGACACCCGAACGCCCAACTCCGCCGAGTCCTCGCTGAACGGTCTCCAACGACTCTCCCGTCGACTACGTCATTTTCTCCACCCTAAATGGACGCAAGGTCCAAAGATGCCAGTTCACCGAGGTTATCTCGGTGCGATCCAAGAAGAAGAGTACACCGATCAGATTGCTGGCTCCTCCGTCAAGCTTCATCATGGTAACGACGGCCGCTGTTTCCAACGATGAGCCGACCACCAACGCTGCCGAATCCAGTAGCCATCACCAAGAGCACCGGCAGCGAAACGCCGCCCACTCCATTCGGTGGGGCAAGGCCCCGTAGTTGAAGGTTCTCAACAGAACAATCAAGAAGGTTTCACGGTGGACTTTGAAGGTCACACCGTGTACCATACGCCGACGGCGAACCTGGTCGCCATCGAGAGGGCACTTTCCGCCCTCCCTGAGACTCCTGAGCTCTAGAGGGCTTGGGCAATGACGCAGGCCACCACCGCCCAAATTGATGACTTGGCCTCGCCCGGCCGGTCACACTCCACCAACTGAAATGCTGCTCGACCATCTGGTCCTTCGCGGTGTTCTCAATGGACTGAACGTCACGAAAGATCGCTGCCACAACCAACATCGTCAGCATAGTCATAGTAGTTGAACAACCCAAGGAGGGACACGTCTTTCTAGTCCAAAGACTAGTATATTTCATATCAGAAGTCCTCGGCCAATCCAAAGCAAGGTACCCACAAATACAGAAGCTCCTTTACGCCGTCCTACTCACCGCCTGAAAGTTAAAGCATTACTTTCAAGCCCACAAGATTGTGAAATGGGCCGTCGAAATGGGGGAATACATGATGGAGTTCCGTTCACGCACTGCCAAAAAATCCTAAGCTCTGGCAGATTTTGTCATCGAATGGAGCGAGATACAACTACCTCCCAGCCGAGAAGAAAAAGAATTCTGGACAATGTACTTCGATGGCTCCATCAGCATAGACGGCGTCGGCGCAGGTATCCTCCTAAAGTCTTCGGAAGGAGAAAAGCTGCGTTATGTACTGCAGCTACTTTTAAAGCTTCTAAAAATGCAGCTGAATACGAAGCCATGATACATGGCCTCCAGATATCCATATCCCTCGGGGTCAAACGGCTCATGGTTTACTAATATTCCAAGCTGGTTATCAGTCAAGTCAACAAGGATTGGTCCTACACTAGTGAAAAGATGGACGCCTTTTGTGCTGAGGTCTAAAAACTGGAAGGCAAGTTCTTCGGTCTCGAGTTCTATCACATCCCTCGTGACGACAACTCATCAGCTGATGCTCTAGCCCGCCTTGGCTCTTCCCGGGCGACAACCCCCAAAGGCGTGTTCATCCAAGAACTTACCAAACCCTCGATCAAGGACAACGAGCAGCCAAACACCGTCCCATTAGCAACCATCGCCATGCTCGAGGATGGCAACGACTAGAGATAGCCCTTCATCGACCCCATCGTAAAGGGTACAGTTTCAGAAGACAAAACTTTGGCCGAACGGCTAACAAGACAAAGCAAGCAGTACGTGGTCATTGGAGAAAAACTATAGAAGCGCCCGGCTTCAACGAGGGTACTTCAAAAGTGCATCTTGTCAAGCGAAGGCCTCCAAATCCTCAATGAAGTTCACATAGGAGCATACGGCAATCATGCTGGGGCAAGGACGTTGGTCGGTAAGGCCTTCCGACTGGGCTTCTACTAGCCATCAGCCAACAACGACGCTAAGGAATTAGTCAAAAAGTACGCAGGTTGCCAATTCTTCGCCAAGCAAAATCACCTCCCAGCCCAAGCCATTCAAAAGATTCCGCCAACTTGGCCCTTTGCATGCTAGTGTCTCAATATGGCTGGACCCTTCTAAAAGGCCCCCCAGGGCATCGACCAACTCCTGGTAGCAATTGATAAGTTTACCAAATGGATAGAAGTTATGCCTCTAAAGAACTGCACCACCAAGAAGGCAGCACAATTCATTGAAGGAATCACCTATCGGCTCGATGTCCCGAACCAAATAATAACCAACCTCGGGACTCAATTCACAGCAAACGACTTTTGGGACTTCTGCAAAGAAAGGCTGATCGAGGTTAAATACGCGTCAGTCGCCCATCCCCGGGCCAACGGATAGTGCGAACACGCCAATGGGATGATCTTACAAGGTTTAAAGGCTCGAATCTTCGACCCTCTGTAGAAATACGTCGGTAGATGGCTCCAAGAACTCCCCACAGTACTCTGGGGGCTCTACACGCAGCCAAACCGAGGCACGGGACAGACACCCTCCTTCCTGGTCTACGGCTTCGAAGCGATCTTGCCAAGTGATATGTTACACAGCTCCCCTGAGTCTAATACTATGACGAAGGAACCACGGAACAAACAAGAGCTAAAGATATAGACTCCATCGAAGAAGCTTGAGTAGCAGCCACGGTATAGTCGGACTGATATTAACAAACCCTTCGGTGGTACCATGACCGCAATGTGCAAAGCAGAAGCTTCAACGTAGGTGACTTGGTACTTCATCAGCTACAATCATCAGTCGGGATGCACAAACTTTCCCCACCCTAGGAAGGTCCTTTCATCATCTTTAAGGTAACAAGACTAGGAGCGTATAGACTGATGCGAGAAGACTGGCAAGCAGTACCGAACTCCTAGAATATCAAGCATCTCCGTCAGTTTTATGCTTACCAAAATCTTGCTACTAACCTTCTTCGATGACTCCTGTTTAGGCACTCGTCGACCCTAGGAAGACGCTCTCTTCACCGACACTGCCGACTACTTCCCCCTAGACATGCATCCGGGTCAGGAAGGGGTCAGCCCTCGAGCTGTACATCCACAGTCGAGCATTTACCTCGCTGACCTCACCGATTACTTCCCCCTAGGCATGCAACTAGGCCAGAAAGGGGTCAGCCTTCGAGCTATACACCCACAGTCGAGCTCTACTCTCGCCGACCTATACCGATTACATCCCTCTCCACGTTGGGCGCCTAACTGCCACCGTGCATGCAACCGGTTCAGGAAAAGGGTCGACTCTTTAGTCGTACACCCGCAATCGCGCACCTTGAAGAACTCGCTGACCCATGCTAGTTACATCCCCCTCCGCGTTGGGTGCCTGATGGCTGCCATGCATGCAACCAGACCCGAGACAGGGTTGACTCCTTAGTCATACACCCGCAACCACGCATCTTCAAAGAAATCGCCGATCATTGTAGACTACATCCCCCTCCAAGTTGGGGCGGCATATGGCCGCCACATGCACAACTGGACCTAGGAGAGGGTCGGCTACTTAGCCGCACAACCGCAGTCTTGCATCTTCATCGACTCAGCCGACGAAGCGCCACCGTGTGGGTGATAAATAAACACATGGTAAAAGGTACACAATGAATAAATACAAATTCAAGAATTCCTTTATTTCTCGAGGACTAATCTCTTACAGGAGTTAAAAGCACTTCAAAGAAGGAGACACAACCTCCTATCGAAAAGAAAAAACACCCTGACGGCTAGAGATAGCATTCTGCAAAGCAAACACAGTGGTTACGGGAACCAAGTTGTGACCCAAGGGATAGTGGAAATATTTCTCCTTTAGCCTTAAATGAAAAGCATTTAAAGAGATCGTCATGGAAATATGGTGGTATGTTTTAATTATCATCAGGAATGTCACTATTCGAACAAGTGTTCAAAGCCAAGGTGTCAGCAAAAAGGTTCCAAGCAAACAAGATCAATCCAAGGATCACAGATGTGAAGCAAAGCGCAAAAGGAAGTGCCCGAGAAGTGCGAAGGTTATCCATACCTCTTTCTTTTCTATCCGTTCCGAATCTCGGGGTGAGATTCTTGTTAAAGGGGTAGATTTGTCATAGACCGATTTTTCGGTAATTTAAAAATTAAATAATAAATCAATTTCTAGAATTTATTAACAGCAAAGTAATTAAAATAAAGAATATAATATATGGGCTTAAAAA
The DNA here is from genome assembly GCA_000418225.1 of Zizania latifolia. Taxonomy (NCBI): domain Eukaryota; kingdom Viridiplantae; phylum Streptophyta; class Magnoliopsida; order Poales; family Poaceae; genus Zizania; species Zizania latifolia. The sequence continues at coordinate 130,330 of KE373122.1, read as the reverse complement.
AACTTCGTTTAAAATTGTAACCAGGAAAGTTTTTCCTAAATTTTCCTTACTTTAAAAATTGCTTCCCAAAAATTTTTGTTAATTTTTGGAGCAATGGATTTAATTCCTCACTTACAAAGAGAACAGAAGTAATAATTTTAATTTAAAAAATCCTTCTTTATCTTTTCGATCTTTGATCCGATATTCGAGCGTATCCCGTTCTTTTATCATGTATCTGGAGAAGCCTTCGAATCTCTTCCTTCGTTGAAAATCCTATTTCATCGAATTCTCGTTCCATTCGTGAAATTCGAATTTATCAGTTGAGTTTGAATTTCATCAAAATTCCTTGAATTCCTTAATCTTTCAAATTTATTTGAGAGGTTTCTAATTCCATTAAAAATTAGTGGTTTTGTATTTAAAATCAGAATTTCTAATTTCGACGTGAATACGAAATTATTAATTTTTCTAAACCATAGAATATTTCGTAATATTCTTTGGTATCCGTTTGAATTCTTTTCAATTCATCGAAAATCCGTTCGAAAGTTTGGAAATTGAGATTGAAGAAAATTTTGCGGAAAAACCCATTCTTTTTTCCTCCTTTTCCTTTTCTCTTTCCTTTCTTTTTTTTCCTTCTCTTTCTTCCTTTTCCTCCTTTTCCTTTCCTCTCTCCTCCCTTTCATTCCTGGCTGCCTGCGCGTGCTTCTTCCTCCTCTGGCTCCTCCCTCTTCTCTCTTCCTTGCCTCGCCGCCCCTTGCTTCACCCTGGTGCGCCAGGCCCCTGGCCCGAGCCCGCGCCGACCCAGCAGCGCCCCGGCCCAGCCCCTCTCCGTGCCCCAGCCTGACCCGGCCACGCGCCCAGGCTGCGACATGCGCGCCGCGCGCATGTGCGCCGCCGCCGCCTCCACCGGCCGCCCGATCTCTCTGGTGCCGCCCTTGCTTTCCGGTGAACCCTAACAGCTCGTCCTTATCTCCTCCTCCTCTATTTAAAGCCCGGCACCCTGCCCCTGCCTCCTCTGATTTTTAGCTGCATCCCCTCGCCGTCGTGCTGCCCAGAATGCCACCCATCGCTGCTGCTCCGTCGCTCCTCGCCGCTGCGGCACCAGGACGCCGCGGACGCCGCCGTCGCTGCCGACGAGCTGCTGCCAGCCTCCTGCTCGCCGTCTCTCCCCGCCGTGCGCAGCACCGTCCAGCCGCTGCCATCGCCCAGAACGCCGCCGCATGCTGCTTGCCGGCACCGCCGCGCCACCCGTCCAGCCCCTGCTTGCTGTTCCTCGCTGCTGCCCACCGCCATTGTCCAGAAAAAAAACAGCAGCAAGCAGTGGAAAAACAGGGGTGAAATCTGCAGCCCGCTGTTCTCTGTTCCTCTTTCTCGTGGCCGGCTTGATTCAACAGCAGCCGTTTCCGTTCATCTTCATCATCGCCCCTTGGTGAGAATTCTCTTCCTTTCCGTTCGTTTCAATCCGTGAAATATATGCAGTAGATTAATTCGTTCGTCATTCTATTTAGAATAGATTAGAACAATCATCATCCATTAATCTCTGTCCTATTTGTTATGCCAATACCGTTGATCATTAGTTCTTTTCTGATCTAGTCTTGTAGCCTTTATATCAGTGCCATTCCGGTGTTCCGCGTTCAACCATTAGAATCTTCTAATCTTGTGGGTAAAGTTGTGCACCTCTAATCAGAGTAAAACTATTCGAATAGCCATGTCCACGGTTAAGGACGACAATGCAAGATCACTCATGATTAGTCCCACTGTTACTTAATTAACCTGATGTTACTTTCTGTTCAACCTGGTTAGCTCTGGTTTAGAGTGGTTTGGTTAGGTTTTTGGGTCTGATGACTCTGGATAAGAGTTATTCAGTGATTGGTTAATACTTCCAGCGACGACAGTGACGCTGGGGGTTCTCCTCCTCGAGTCTCCGGTGCCACGCCGCAAGCTTCAAGAGGCCATTTCAAGCGGCTAGTATCTCGAGCTCGCTGATTCCCAGACATCGGCATCCAAGTTCCTACCGCCTCGTCTGTGCGGCCTCCTCCTCTACCTCAAGGGAAGGGGAAGCAGCCTGTCACCGGACAGTCAAGCCGCAGTGAAGAAATTCTTTAGCTTGTCTGAAGGAAAGTTCAAGAGCCTTCTCAGGTTGGTAGGGTCACACCGAGATCCGAGGTCAACTACATGAGATAGACTCTTGAGGCTGGGAGGGAGGGAAACCAGGATCCCCAGGACTATCTACAAGATACTCAGACGATCGGTTCCACTCGGGTTTTTAGCAAGACTACTACAAAAGTGTCATGCTACCCAAGCGGCACCCCGTGGTTGAGATGCAGTGGATCAACTGGGCTGCTATGAAGAAAAAGAACAACCCAGTGTTCAACCAAATGATTCGCATCTGTCAAGCCAACAATCTCTATGGCTTCATGGCCAAGAATCAAGTGATCCGCATCTGCCAGTTTTACTCTACTCTATTCTAGTCCGTGGACAATGAGGAGCCTACTTTTCATTGTAGGCTGAAAGGAGTGAGTACGAGGTCACTCTCAGTGACTTCACTACTATTCCTGGACTAGACGGTAATGATCTCGTAACCTTCTGATTGGATCAAGAACCCGTGCTTGGAGCTGATGCGTTGTCTTTTTTGTATGAGCCAGGTTCCCTTGTTGGAGGCAAGACAGAAGGTCTCTCCCCGTTCTTCTCGGTGCTTAACAGCCTATTTAGGAAGACCATTCTGCCAAAGCTTAGGGACTCATCATTGTTGTTGGGCAATGCCTGCAACCTGCTGTCGGTCATGCGGGAGGACCGAGGGGTGTTGAGTGTGTCTCATTTTCTTTAGAGTGAGATCTAGACCACCTTAGTGTCTCCCACAAAGAGTCATATGTATGCCCCGTACATTCAGCTCGTGATCGACCGGGTCAATCGCTGGAAGATGGTACATGAGATAGAGCACTGTGGGTACACTCCTTAGGCACCGGCTTCCAGAGCTCCTCAAGGGCAGTCCTCCTCAGCAGCTCCGCCTCCTCCCGCTAGTCCTCAGCGTGCTCCTTGGAGCTCCGCGCCGTAGTCCAGCTCCTCTAGCTCCCCGATTAAAAGGATCTTTTCGGCCATCTTCACGATGTGCCAGAACGACAATCGGCGACGAGCCAAGGAGGATGAGAGGCGGAACAAGACGATCAACCTGCTGCTTCAGGAATCAGGCCATCCTCCCATGGAGCCATTATCTGATTCTAATAAGGAGAATGACCCCAACGTCTTCGCTGACTGCACCGACCCCTATGTCCACTTCTTTGGATCCAGAGTAGGGTCGTCCCAACAGCAACAGCAGCCTCTGCAGCAGTCTTTATCATCATCTGAAGAAGATGATGGTAATGATGATGAGAGCGAGGATGACTCTAAGTGAGCCATTTGCTGTTTTTTTTCTTTTTTTGGTGTCTTTGATGCCAAAGGAGGAGAAAAGTTAAAGAAATCATTGTCGTTGCTTAGCTCTTAGGATTTCTCAGTTTTTGGTTCTACTTTTATAATCCGTGTCAAGAACAATGGACTTATAATATGTTTTACATTTATGTTTGGCATATATTCTCTGGTGTAATGAACAATGCTATCTATGTTTTATGTTTAATTATGTTTATTTCATCTTTTTGTCCCAAATGCGTTTTATATCAAGTTTACTATTTTATACTGATGCATGCATTTAGGGGAAGCCTCATTGTTGATATTCAACTTATTCGCAAATAGTTTTCACTTCTTTGATCATATTGTCATCAATCACCAAAAAGGAAGAGATTGAAAGTGTATCTTGATGCATTTAGGCCCCTAATTTATTTTGGTGTATTAATGACAATAGTGATCGAATGCTACTAACATTGTTGCTAAGATGAATGCAGGTATCAAAAATCAAAGTGGCTTTGCGATTCAATCGAATTTGGAAAAATCGCCTTCTTTAGTACTATTTAGGCTCAAATGTGCAAATCGTTTATATATGATCTTGAGTCTAGGTATGCCGTACTATTAAGAGGGAAGCGTTGATTAATGTTCCAAAACTAAGTGCTTAAAGAAAAAAATTTGGAAAGTTTTTGGAATTTTTCTAAGTTGAATTTGTTTTTTTCCAGCAAAGCCGGATAATCCATATATGTCCAGAGTATCCGAAAACTTGGTTCTATTTGATTTTATTTGCATGTTGGAGTATCCGGGTCTCAGCTAGATAATTTGAAAACATCGTTCTGTTTGGGTTTTCTTTGAAGCCCAGAATATCCGGAGTCACCCAGATGATCCGAGAATTTTGTTCTATTGAATTTATTTTGTGAGTCAGAACATCCGGATTTTGGTCAGATGATCCGAAAATCACTTTCTGTTAGATTTTATTGTGTGGCCTAGAGCATCCAGACCTTGGTCGGATGATCCAAAAATAAATTTCTGTTTGGATTTATTTTTAGCCCGAAATATCCGGTTGAAAGCCGGACTATCCGAAATATCGGTTTTGTTTCAATCTAATTTTAGTCTAGAATATCCGGTTAAGTCCGGATCATTCGGATGAACAGTGCACGATTTTTTGCCCTAACGATCAGTTTTGAGACAAGGTTATAAATACCTCCCCTCTCCTATAATCAGTGCACGTTTTTTAAAACCCTAGCAGCCTTGCCATTTACTCTCTTTTTCTCACCCTAGTGCTTGATCTTGATTGATCTTTGAGAGTTGGATTGAGAATTCTTCACCAATCTCCTAGAGTTCTTTGTTGATCCATCATCTTGGGAGTTGTGGTGTTTTGTGTGCGTTCTAATCTTCGTGGGAAATCTTGAGCACACGGCTTTGGATCACGTCAACGGATTCATTACTCTTAGAGATAATCCTTCCTATACGGCTAGGCGTCGATCCGCAAGCACCGAAGGATTGTGGTTGACCGGACAAGTTTATACACAGCCTCGCCTTGGCTTCAAAGAGGTAACTTAGTGAAAACCAAGGCTTATGGTGGTGAGCACTTGGTGAGGATTAGGATTGAAAGAGACTAGGTCCTTTGGGGTTTTCTCAACGGAGACGTAGGATCGTTGGATCTGAACTTCGATGAAAAATCTATTGTGTCAACCTTTACCTTTGCTAGTTGTTATTTACTGTTGATCTATCTATTAATTAGCAAGTATAAGGTTTATTGAATTCATGTCTTCAAAGTTCATTGGCTAGATCATATTCTGCAGTCTGTTTTTGTTTCAGATTTGTTGTGTCCAGATCATCCGGTTAAACTCGGATAATCCGAAACTCGAAAGTTTTTATTTTCATCCGATACCCGAAATATCCGACTAAGTCTAGATAGTTTGGGTCCTGAAAGTTTAAACTGACCAGTTTATTCGAGGTTTTTTAGATTGCCTATTCACCCCTCTAGGCAACTTTCAGTGAGGCATTGGATGGGGCACCGGCGAGGACCAAGGCGTGGAGGCGGCGCCACATGGCTAGGCAGGGCGCGTGAGGGCAGAGTCTGAGGTGGTGGGCTGCGCGGAACGCGAATGGGCAGCGCTGGACTGAGGCGCAAGGCGCGAGGCGTCGCGTGGCTCGAGCTGGCGATGGCGCGTGGCTCAAGGCGGCGTGGTGCTAGACCGAGGCGTGGGCTGGCGGCGCAGAAGGTGAGGCGGCATGGCACAGGCGCGACGTGACCCTCTGTTGGCCATGTGCCGACAGAGGGATATTTTTGTAATTTTCTGAAATCGTATACCAGAAATAAAATTTCGAATAAAAAATATATTATTTAAAAAATCAAAAAAAGACATGCATGGATGCACGTATTCCCAGACCAAAGTGAAGATGAAAAATAAAAGATTTGGATGCGAAATGAAATCATTCAGTTTTTGTCCTGGTGGACTTGTTGTTTTCCATCTCTCACTAGCATATCTCAAATGGGTGATTTCATAGGTATGGGCATATGATATTTTTTGCCACACAAGGACAGTACTGTTTCCTTATCATCTGTAGTATGATCAACTCTCTGATTCTTCATGCTAAACATGTAATTCACCATGAAAAGCATATTTGCCTTATACATTGAATGTTAAATTTTTTTTATTTCTGTGGATAATTTTGATATGATTACTTGTACAGAACCTAACGCATTGGGAACGGTGAGGAAATTCCGATTTCTGTATTTGATATCTGATAATAAAAATAAAAACTCAAAAATTTATAAAAATAAATAGACATATCTCGATCTCGTTTTTTTAATAATTGTTTTCATGTGCTCCACGGTTTGAGCAAAAATGCCTGTACTTTTTTGAGGATAAATTAATGCACGTACTTGCAAACATGCAGATGTGCCAAGAGCGTAAGGTGGCGCCATTTGATTGGCCATACATGGTCACGTTAAGCATCTTTGGTTGCCTGTCTGTACGACTGTCCTAGGATGACAATTAATTTTGTAGCACGTCTTATCGAAATTTTTTACATGTGTGCTTACATAGTTACATTAATGCACCGCAATATTAAGTAAAGAAATAATAACGCAACGTGATTACCAAATTGTACCTGTGACGATGAGGTAGAGTAGTAGGTCAAATGAGTCCACTATAGCTCCAAATCGGTTTAGACATTAACCCAGTCTTCCACACCACAACTATTAATTTCTATTTTACAACATTTACGAAGTCCTTTAAAATATTGAAATATGAAAACATTCTTAGAGGCATATTTACATGCATAATTTTCCCCGTTTAACTATCTAATAAGATAATGATACACAACTTTAAAAGTTCAGCTAGATGCCTGTTAAAAAAGATATATTAATGAGTGAATTTTATCTGGACCTTGTCTACTTACCAAAGTTTCACTTTGAACCTTTTTTTTATTACATTTTGGTTTTACTTTGAACCCCATTTCTCAGTAGCATTACTAATTTATTCAATATTACATTGTCCACTGAACTTGCAACCCTGAAATATAATCTATTTGGGCGTTATTTACATCGGCTAGTTCAATTAGTAGGATAACACGGCTAATTTCAAAAGGTTTTAGTATAGAATCCCCTTTTTTTCTTTGGTCGCTATCGTTGTTTGCTGTGCTTGACCCATCAAAAAGACAAAAAGCAGGCAAGCACTCCGGGGTTTGCTCCAGAATTTGGAAGTGCTGCTGTCCTCTTGGAGGTCGGGTTCGATTATACAAGGTACGATGCTCGTTGGATTTTTTTTAAAATGTATTTGTACGTCTAGGATTCTAGAAACTGATTCCTGATAGAATCAGGACAATTCATATCAAACGGTTTTTTTAACTTCTTATGTGAATCACTGAGATTCAATTTTTGTTTTTGTGCAAAAAAGAGAATCAGCCGTTTCACAGTTTCTCTGGTGAATCCCACACCCCAAACTGCAAAGTCTTCGTAGTTTTCTCAAAAAATTACCCATCTATCATTGGGTTATACCCCATAGCCCCTACGCCTCTCCTGTTGCCCTAGCCATCCACGTTGGATTCCCCCCTCTTCTCCCCGATGCCCTAGTAATTTTATACCAACATACTCTCTTACATGAATCAGAATTTAGTCATCTAGCCAAACGATTTTACAACTGATTCTGATTTACCATAGAATCACTTCACCAGAAAATCAGAATCAGGAGAATCAAAATCTAAAGCCAGACCAAACGAGCCCATAATTCATCGTCCACTGGTTGGCTAATTGGGCTTGGTTCATTATATCTAATCAAATCAGATTTTTTTTCATATTGGTAGTCAAGAGGAGGGTCTTTAACAACTTAAATAGGTGGACAATGTGTTTATTTGTTGAGAAGCTAGAAAAGAGAGAAGATGTGCTGTCATTGTGTACGAACAACAGTATACCACAAGGGTACCCGCGGTAAAGATTTGGTTAGGTTTTGGGGAGTGCTATGGATGAATCTCGATGGTTATTTCAAGCTGTGAGACAGGAGATGTTTTTAGACAGGTTCGGACCTCCCGGAGGATAATAACCCTACTCTTATGTGTAGTATAAACTTAAGAACAGAAAACAGCCTTAAGCGTATGAATCAAGTATTTGTCTAAGACCTCTTTTTTTCGTGTCTATAACAGGCTCCCCCTGGTCCCTTTATACGAGAGGGGCTAGGGGTTACAATTTTGCAGTTAATGTGCCTCACTAATGACTAATTATGATGATAAACGGTCAGTTCGTGGGTAATAACTCCCAACGATAACAGCCGTATTAATTACACAATTATGTATAGTGGAGTTTAATGGGCGGCCTGATTCTTGATGGCGACCGTCCAAGTGTCTGCAGTCGGGAAGGCCTCCCGAGTGCTGGACTCGGGGAGTCTTCCGATCCCCGACCGCTAGCTGGCTGGATAATGTTGACCGTTGACTGGTCGTCTTTAATGCTATCTCTGTTGACCCTTCCTCCACTCGGACATTATAAATCCATTCAGGAGGTAACCCGGGATCATATTCCTGACAGGTGCCATCACCCGTGAAGAAAACAAATCAGATAGGACTTCAACCATCCTAACACAATGTCCAGTTCTAGGATTAACTCATCTGGTTACATGTCTAGTACGAGTAGTACTCGTAGAGTATTTATTTATATATTTATGGATTACATGTGTAAAATTTTCTTGTAATTTTCAATGATCCAAAAACTTGAGCCGATAGTGTTTGATGGTTTGGACTATAAGAGGCGATGCGCCAAAATGGTGCGGTAGCTAACTAGCATGAACGCCTGGTACATGGCACATTGTAAGTCTAGAGGTTCTCTCAATCTTGATGAACATAGAGCGTTCGAGGCTACCGAGAACCTCTTTTTTAGGTGCCGTGACCCGTGTTCTGACCGAAAAGCTTCGTAGATGTGTACATGTTATATCATATGAAAATGAACAATGGAGTGCAATTGAGGCAAAGATTGAGTTTCTGAAGTAGGGAGCAAACTGTACATCATGAAACAGTTCTATGACTATAAATGATCGATGGCCATTTTATAGTTAGACATGCTTATGAAATACAATCACTATGAAAGAACTTAAAAAAATTCATGGGTTACCTGACAAGTTTGTGGTAGGGGACAATATTGATAAATTGATACCTTCTTGGAGAGATTTCACCACCATTCTAAAGCATAAGAGGTAGAAGTTCAGTGTTGCTGATCTTATCGAAACTCTTGATGTGGAAGAGAAGGCAGGGGAAAAAGACACTCAAGCGAAGGAAAATGGTAGAGATTCTAGTGCAATTTGGTGCAGAAAAAACCTCTAAGTTTCAAAAGAGGCCAAAGGCAAGCCCAGGAACAAGAACCATGTCAATCAAATTACCAACTTCAAGAAGAACAAGAATGACAAACTAAGAGAGAAATGCTTTGTGTGCAGCGATCCTGGTCATTAGACCAACGATTGTAAGGATAACAAGGATAAGTAGAAAAATCATCAAATATTGTTATTGATGGTACTAATGGAGGAATGGCTAGGTATAGTAATTTAACTGCTATTTTTTAAGTATGTCATCTATCAAATTGGTGGATATATATTAATATTAATATTCATGTGTATGCTGATATCTCTTTGTTTCCTTTTTACTAGGACACAAGGACTAATTAACATGGTCGATCGGAAGTTTACTTTAAGAAAGATCGTGCAGCTAAAGAACATGCAACACATCTCCTCTATAAAAAAGAATCTTGTTAGCGGCTCTCCTTTATGCAAAGATGGTTAGAAGTTGGTATTTCAAAAACTGACCCATAATTATAATTCTTAATAAAAAATAATTATTTAAAAAAAATCAAAAAAATGGCATCGATCCAAATCCAAGGTTGTGGACATCATCATCTACTCATCCATGCCTATCCTAATATCAAAATTTGCTTCTTTTTTCCTCGATGATTACAAATTTGATTGTAATATTTATAGCCCTAATACATGGACGATTGGACGTCCTCGATATCGTGATACTTCCCCTCGAACCCACAAACAATGACTCCTAATTAGACACGATCACCTCACACGCACGCACGCACGCACGCACGCAACGCAATTGTCTCTATACGTAGCGAACCTAACGACCCACACGTGCACGTGGAGCCTAGCTATTAATTAGCTTCCGACCAATCAAGCAGGCGCGCATTGATTACCCATGGGCCATGGCCCACACGCTGACACAGGGCGCGCGCTGTTAGCTGTAGCGACAGACCAGGACACAGTCTCCGCGGGGACAGGTAGCTCGCTCGTCGGATCGATCGGACGACATCGGCCGGTGTCTCGTCGCCGTCGAGGCGTCGACGTCGGCAGCTAGCGCAGCGGCCATGCCACCCGCCGGCCCGGCCGCCGGGCTCCATCTTCTCCGGCGGTGTCGTCTCCACCTCTGTCCGTCCACGCATACATGTCCATGGCTCATGTCTATTTATGAGTTTTAAACCCTATTGATTTTAGTTTCTGATAGTCATAGCTACTTCTAAAATCTAAAGTTAAAATAAATAATCTAAATTCTAAACCTAGATTGTAAAAATCAGTAGTTACAGAATCTGAAAATAAACTAGAATCCTTGAAAACACTAGCTTCTCTAGATTTTCACAGCTAGATACTTAGACTATCCAGCTACTCAGACCAGCTAGCTACTGAAAATCTTCGGCTAACAGAAACTGAAACAAACATGTTCTTAAAAAAGAATGTGTTTTGTTTATAAAACAGTTTTCGGTAAAACTTTTAGATTTATATTTGTAGTGGTGCTAAAGAAATAGATGAAAAAAATGGCGAAAAAACATTAATATAAAACTTTCAAGAAGCATAACCATTCACAGTGCCGTGTGCCACGATGGAATTATTAGGGCAGTGTTAACACTACACACCTGACAATGGCTTCATGCATCTACAAATTAAATATATGTTTGAATCGACAAGAATGTCGGTGCTACAACCAGGTTAACAATTCCGAACCAGAGCTAACTTTGGTTAAAATTTTAATTAAAAATTTCCGCTTGTCATGGTTACCGTTCAGTTTGTACCGGTAATAGGGTGGATTGCTATGAAAACTGGCATGCGAGAGTAGAAGTAAAAAATTTTAGAACAATTTGAAAACTATGGGTAAACTAGTATTGTACCCGTGCTACGCACCGGTGAAAATCAAAAAGCAATTATATTATTAGTTAGGAGTTGAATTCTTTAGAACTTTAATTTAGTAGTTAAAAAGATTGTAACAGCATCAAAGAACAATTATAGGCACAAATCAAACTGTCATATCCTCGAACAATCAAATAAAAACACAAGAAAAATGCTGCATGATTTGGCGTCTACAGTCTGCATGGGTGGCGACCTTGCGCTGGACAGAGAGCAGCGTGAGGGAGGGAGAGGGGACAGCGCCGGTGATACGACAAAAGGGATCGGGAGGAGATCAATCTGTTAGAAAATCATAAACTTTAGCTTAATTTTTAGCCTATTCATGATTACCATTTATGTGGAATAAGACATTAAACTAACCGAAATGAAGAAACCATGAGAAAAATGTAGTTGTTCTTCTCTGTTTGTTTGGTGTAGATCTCCTAACAATTGGTAGATGGCATCGACCCTCCGAATGACATCTATACTGTACTTAGACAGCCCTTCGAAGTTCCTCTGGCAAAACTAATGGTCGGAATAGTTTTGGGAGTAGGACTGTCGAGCAGGAAGAAGGGGTGTGTTCTGCTTGGGTCAGGTCTCCCCTTTTATAGAGTGTACTGTGAAAATCGGGAACTCATCCATATAGAAAGAAAGCACCTTCTGATCATGACACTCACATTAGATGGAAAGAGATTAAACCGAAAAGGAAATATTTCAATATGAGGAAAGTCATTAGAGGAAAATATATCAGCTAACTAAGGAAAGTTCTTTACATGAAAGATCTTTATTCGGAAAGATATCCCTCCACTAAGGAAAGTCCTTTAAATGAAAGGTTATTATACGGAAAGATATCCATCCACCGAGAAAGTTCTTTAAATATAAAGTTATTATGTGGAAAGATATACATCTTATAAAAGGAATAATTTAGATAACCTGGAAAGTCTTGACTGATCATTATGGAAATATGTGGGAGGAAGGAGATCGATCTAATCTCCTATAATTTTGCTGAGACGCTGAAAGGAATGACTGAGATTTAATATTTTTATTTTTAATAGAGTAAAGATAAATGGCTGAGATTTTTTAGATGGCAGATGATTAAAGATGAAGGGCTAAGATTTACCAGAGGGGTGATGTGTCCACTCTCTCAACTCGTCAATTATATAGTAGGGTAGATTAGAGGTTGATGGGAGAAGATGGTAGAATGTGGGGGAAGCCAAGTTTACTAACTTTTTATTGAAAAAAATAAAAACAGAAAAGAAAAATGTTTGCTGCGAGTTAGGATGACCCAAACAAGAATTTATCAAATATCTATATTTTTGAAAAAAAAATGTCAAAATTTATCTTAATTTACCTACTTTTATGAGTTTGTATGATATTTAAAAACTTTAAATTCAATTTCAATTTGGATTTAAATGGCCGATAACCGGTAACCGACTACCGACCATAAGTGGTAAGGTCTGAAACAATCCGCCAAAATAAAATAATGTAACCACGATGTAAAACAGTTGATGTAATCGGAATTAGTGGCGAGAATAATTCAGATTAATTATGTCCGTCCTAATGTCCAAAACAATACGTTCTGACGAGCATTGGAGTATTCCGTTTAGACGGAACGGCAGAATGATTGGTGGTAGTCTGGTTGATGTGCTCCAAGAATGACCCAAGTTGGAAGCACAAAAATGTCGACATGGAAAGGCAAACACAGAGATGCATAACCATATGCACTTAACCGCCATAATTGAGTGTTAACACAGCAATAATTTCATGGTATAATGTCCTTTCAAACAATAATGTACAAGCAATTTTATGATGTATTCTACTGGTAGTAGAATGAATATTTAATTAGTGATAGCAGAGTTTAGAAATGGTAAAATCGTCAAAAAAATGAATGATGTGGAGATTGCAACTTCTCTGATGATAATTATACCTAAAATATGATCAATTAAAGTACTAATTTACCTCTCAAAATCAATGTCTAAGATAAAGGTCATGTTTGGCACGGCTCTAAATTTAGAATTTTTTTAACTAGTCAAACATAGCTCTAAGAAATCCTGAATTTAAAGTTGGGGATAGATTGAAAGTATTTAGTTGAGCATTCTCAGAGTTAGAGCTTGTCGTCGCGTAAGTATGATAGTCCTCTACAGGGTTACCCATAGAGGTGTTCTGTATAGGTGTAAGAGAATGACTGTGGTCGAGATTCAATTGTTGCCTCAAGGAATACAAGACACAAGAATTAGACAGATTCGGTTCTCCCAGAGGATAATAACCCTAGTCCTGTGTGTGAAGATATGAGCTTAAGGGTTTGAAATGGCCTTAAGCGTATGAGAAAGTATGAATATGTCTAACAGAATGTGTAGCCAAAAAACATGCTTGTAAGAGGTTCCCCCGAGCCCTTTATATACTGCAGGGGCTGGGGGGTTACCGTTTAGGCTTTATACGCCCTATTAAGTCCTTTTACAACAGTTGAAACGGTCAGGACGTGGGCTATTAACCCTAGCGTTACTCGCTGTCTTGATTGAACAATTACACGACCGGGCTTTATTATCACTGATGGGGCGGTCTAACTGTCAACTTTGACCGTCCGAGTGCCTGCGATCGGCCCATCCTCCCGAGTGTGAGACTCGAGAGCTTTTCAGACTGCCGACCGCATCTTCGGCTATTGAATGATCCGACTCCTTCTAGGTCGTCTTTAATGCTTCGCCTCCCGACCCCTTCTGGGTCGTCTTTAATGCTTCGCCTCCCGACCCCTCCTACTTGATCGCTATCACCTTCGAGAAGTACCCTGGGACCATATCCTCGGTAGCAGCCCCCGAGCTCTTGGCGGCAGGTAGACGATGTCCATCTGAATGGAGTCAAGAAGCCGTAAGGAGCACCAAAATGCTCTTGATATAATCCTTTTTGTTTACCTTGTGAGTGCACCGATCAAGTACACCTACCGGGTATAGCCCCCGAGCCTAAAGTTTTATGAGCAGAATGAACTCCAGGATCCAAAATTTAGCTTAAACAACGAAGTTGTTGAGGCAGAAATATTTAAATTCCTGGGTGATTTTTACGTGATTGGGTGCTCGTTGGAGTCGAAGGATGTTCAAATCCCCAAGCAATCGGTGAATAGGCATCTGTTGGAGCCGACTGGCGTGGTGGAGTGTGTGGGCCCCCCTGTGATTTGGCGAAAAGGTGTCAGTTGGAGCGTACTAGAGTAGTGGAGTATATGGGCCCCCTAGTGATTTGGTGAAAAGGTGTCAGTTGAAGCGAACCGATGACTGCTGGAGTTAATTGGTGTGTAGGAACGCGCGAGCCCCTAGGCATTTTGGTGAACGGATGTCGGTTGGAACGGCGTTGATTGGTGAGGCAACGTTGAATGGTGAGGCAACGTTGAATGGCTCCCTAATATGTAGCCCCTGCATTCTTGAGCCCAAAGGGTATTGATGTATAGTAGTAGGCGTCGAATGGAGTAATAAATGATGTCTTCTCTTGGTCTTCCTCCTTCAGGCTGATCTGGTGATATCCCAAATAACAATCCAAGAAACAGAGGAGGGAACTGCCAACGGTAGAATCGACTACTTGGTCAATGCGCGGTAGCGGGAAATGATCTTTTAGGCATCGCTTGTTGAGATCTGTATAGTCAATGCACATTCTCCATTTCCCATTTTTCTTTTTTATAAGGACTGGGTTTGCAACCCAGTCAGGATGATTATTTCTTTGATAAACCCAGCCGCTAATAGGCAGGTGACTTCCTCCTTGATGGCCTCTTTACGCTCCTGGGTGAATCGGCACATCTTTTGTTTGACTGGCTTGGCGGTCGAGAAGATATGGAGTTCATGCTCGATCAGCTCCCTTGGTACACCCGGCATGTCGAAGGGTTGCCAAGCGAATATATCGATGTTGGCACGGAGAAAGCTGACGAGCGCGCTTTCCTATTTAGGATCTAGCGCTATCCCGATCAGCGCCATTTTGGAGGGGTCGGCGTTCGAGAGCTGAATACTTTTGTACTCAGCTGGTGAGGACGCTAGGCCCGAGGTTGATGGCGTGGCGGTTGGGATCTCCATGTCGTGGGTCGGCGTGGTCTTGGCTGCTTGAACGGTTTTCTCCATCCGCATAGAGATGTCAACCGCCTCTCCCAAGGCGAGGCTATCTCGCTCACACGCGTGAGAGGTGGCGACGTCCCCCTTCACTGAAAAAGCCCCTTCTGGTCCTGGAATCTTGAGGACCAGATACGTGTAATGAGGCACCACCATGAACTTGGCGAGAGAAGGCCATTCGAGCACGGCGTGGTAGGCAGTCTCAAAGTCGGCGACGTAGAATTTGACATACTCGGTCGTGTAATTGTCCCGAGTGCCGAACGTCACCAATAGGGTGAACGTGCCGAGTGAAATGGAGGCCTTCCCCGGGATAATCCCGTAAAAAGATGTGTCGATGTTCTGTAGCGCCGACATGTCGATGCCGAGCACCGACAGGGTCCCCTTAAACAGGACATCAAGGCCACTACCACCATCAATCAGCACCCTCTTTAGACGCAACTTGAAGATTACTAGGTCGACCACCAGTGGAAACCGACCCGGCTTAGGGATATTCGTCCACTGGTCGTCCCGACTGAAAGTGATCGGGACTTTCGACCACCGTAGGCGCTCGATCGCCTTGTCGCTGATGGTATTGATGTGACGGGCAAGTAGCTTCTGCTGACGCTTAGACTCTGCGGTGATTGCCCCACCGAAGATCATGGAGACCGTTCGAGTGGGCTCCTGGAAGTCATTTTCGGCCGTAGGATCGCCGTCTTTGTCCTCCCGACGAGGCTTTTTTCTTTTTGTCATATCGGCGATGCTTGTCTTACCGGGGGGTTTTTTCCGCCTCTTTAACCATGTGGTTCTACAGCTGGTAGCACCGGTGGGTGGTGTGGCTGCTATTTGGATGAAAAATGCAAGGCTTATCCAGCATCTCCTGCATCGCTGAGTTTCCCTGACCTCTAGATCTGGGTTTCTCCTCGGCGACCATGACGTGTTCAGACTTCCTCTTCTGATCCTTCGATCGGGAGGACTTTGATTTATCGCGGTTGTCACACCATGGTGATCGGCGACGATCGTCCAAGTGCTTCTTGTCTTTGCGAGACTCCCGAGTGGTCGGGTGCATCTGCTCCCGCTAGGCGTCCTTGGCGTTGGCGAATTGCTCAGCGGTGGTGATCATCTCACCTGGAGTCACCAGCTCGTTCATCACCAGATGATGAAATAACTCTGATAGTTTCCTCAATCCATCCTGAAAGATGGAGATAACGTCAGCGTTGGAGATGCTGGCGACGGCGTTCCAGCGCTTGGAGAAGCGGCGAATATAATCCCGAAGGGACTCATCAATCTTCTAGCGTATTTGGCGCAGGTCATGTCGAGAGGCTGGCCTTTGCCATGTCCCTTGATAATTGACGATGAAAACATCGTATAGCTGGTCTCAGGAGTCGATGGAGTTCTCCGGGAGCCCAGCTAGCCAACTGATAGCAGCTAGGACGAGCATGACGGGGAGGTAATTGGCCATCACGTTGTGGTCCCCGTTTGTTTCTCGGATGGTTGTATAGTATAGCCGTAGCCACTAGGAGGGGTCGTTCTTGTCGTTGTAGGACTTGATCCCTAACGGACGGAAACTCCTCTGCCATACCACTCGGCGGAGTCGCTCGGTGAAGGCCGAGAAGCCGTTATGACGAGAATTAAAGTCCTTTGGTCGGTTAATTCCCGCCTTTCTGTGGCTTCGGTCGAAGCATTCTTGGCGATGAAGCTCGCAACGCTCGTGTTCTCCGTGACGGCGAGAAATAGTATTATACGCATCACGCACTTGGTTAAGGATCTCCCGGGCATCACCCGAGTAGGAACTCCCATG
>KE373122.1:99727-111240 GCA_000418225.1 Zizania latifolia | reverse complement strand
GAGGAGGAGGAGAAGAAGAAGGCGCAGGCGCCGGCGGCGAAGTAGGTGGACAGTGGACTTGGGACTCGGGTTGGTGTGCGTGGGTTCGCCCAGTTGGTGTGTTGGTGGTTTAAGCTCAGAAAAAAAAAGTTTTTTTCCCTTTTTGCAAAAGTTCTTTTTCTTTATATTGTGTTTTGTGGCAGGAGTTGATTCTCACCTTTTATTTTGTGGCGATTCATGGGATTTATTGTGTGTGTTTCAAAGAACTTGTGTGAAATCAAAGTTGGAGCTCTTCGTGGGGTTTTAAACGGGGGAAGATATTTATGCATACGATTTTTGTCACTGGAGTTCTGACAATTTTGGAGATTTTGCGGGAAAAAGTTATCTTGATAGGTTTCATTTATTTATTTTTTGTAGAAATTTTTTCAATATACTGTATTCTGAATTTTGCTGATTGTTTTGAGTTTGGCTGTTCGTGTTTGCACAGAATTTTTGTATAATAATAGTTTTAGCGGTAAAATACCTGTTTTTGTTATGAAAAAGCTGTAGAAGCTTTCCTTTCTTCCTTCTTGTGGTGGTCACCGTTTCTACCGTCAAAAGAGTAAACTTTTGTGTGCCTGGTCTCCACTTGTGGGATGCGAGGATTTTTATTCTCCCTGTTCTCTACCTGCTCATTAATTGCCGTTGCAAGCTCGCAATCCGGCAAATCCTTGTTCTTGCGGTTCAATTCTTGCTGTGAATTTCAGTTGTTTGTGCACATTTTCAAGCAATCTCTGAAGGGTATGGTTTTGAGTGTTGTGATGCCTGCAATTCTGTAACAGGGCGCAGGTGGTAGGATGGCCACCAATCCGCAGCTACAGGAAGAACACCATGGCGATGAACCAGCCTGCTCTGAAAGGCAAAGACGACAACGAGGCAAAGCAGGCTCCGGCCTCTGGGTGCCTCTATGTCAAGGTTAGCATGGACGGTGCTCCTTACCTCAGGAAGGTGGACCTCAAGATGTACAAGAACTACAAGGAGCTCTCGCTGGCTCTGGAGAAGATGTTCAGCTGCTTTACCGTCGGTGAGCTCTCGTTTTATTGCTTGGATTGATGCCATTTTTATCATATCGAGGTAGATCTAGTTTCCTTTGGACTTGAAGGCCAGACAATTCGCCGTGCTTCTTATTAATTTGGCATTTTAGATACAGTAGTTGTGTAGTGTAACTGTTGCTTCAGTAGCTCAGTGTATAAAGAACTAGGACAATATGTTGTGCTGTTTAAATATTAGTGGTTTTCTGGATTGCTTCTCATCCAATCATTAGCAACACTCTTATGCAAAGTTTCATCCATGGAACCTTTGCTCTTTCATTATCCTCCATGTCAAGTAATGTTGTTGTGCGAACGAAGCTTTTGGTTTTAGATTGTTCTGCCTGATTTGCGGCCTGCTAAATTCTGTTTCTTTTGCATGTGAGTCTAAAAAATGCATTCAGTGGGTAATAATAGTATTGCCCTTTATTCATTCAATTTAGTTACTGACATAATTTGGATTTGTTTTCCATCAGATATCAGTCTCCATCAATTATATTTGTTGCTCAACTCAATGAGAAATATTCCTGAACGGAGTTTGCATTCATATTTTGTGTTCTGGCAGGTCATAGTGAATCAAATGGTAAGTCAGGGAGAGATGGATTATCTGATTGCCGCTTGATGGATCTTAAAAACGGGATGGAACTTGTGCTCACATATGAGGACAAAGATGGAGATTGGATGCTTGTTGGTGATGTTCCGTGGCGGTGAGTAACGATGATACCGCGAAATTTGTTTCCTACAATCTCAAGCAATCTTGATGCTTTTCATCTGTATGACTGTATCGGCAAATATGAAATTAGTGAAGTCTGAGGGCCTGTTTGTTTCAGCTTCTTGGCAGCTGTAGCTACATCTAGAATTTGAAGCTGAAACAAACGGTCCAGATTCTGGACCCAGATCGTAAGAATCAGTAGCTGTAGAATTTAGAAATGAACTAGGAAACACTAGCTTCTCTAGATTTTTACTAGCTAGATACTCAGACTATCCAGCTGTTTAGACCAGCTAGCTACTAAAAATCTCGAGCTACCAGAAGCTGAAACAAACAGGCTCTTAGTGCCTTATGCTTTACTAGTTTGATTGATCAACTTATTCTAGCAGGCTGCATTGTTTAGTATATTATTTTCTACTTACATTGCTAATGTGTTTACTGTTTAGTCACTAAAAAAGCCTGAAGCTATGGTTTCTGACGAATCATATTCTTTTTTAAGTGAAGACTTTAAATTTCATTTGCCCAGCATATGCATTATTTTTATAAAACAATGAGAATAGCATGTAGTTTAGAAGCATTTGGGTTATACTTATATTAACAAATGCCAAATTGCAGACCTTGTGTCATATTCACATATGGTGGTGGTGGGTCCTAGATTTCATCTCCTTGAACACCCATGATGTTTTTATTTCCCGAAATTTCATGGTCTGCACTGCATTGCAGTTGCTGTCCCACCTAGTTTTCTCACATTCCAATGAGTTCTTGACTTGAGACCAGATCATGTTGTCTTTACAGGCCGCCTGACAGATAAATATTTTTATTTGCTGTATTGCAGGATGTTCACAGACAGCTGCAGGAGGCTGAGGATTATGAAGGGGTCAGATGCAGTGGGCCTTGGTAAGTGCAGATATTGTGTGATTACCTGTACCCATGCCTTTTTTCTGTGGAAGCATAGAGGAGAATCTACTGTGTAGCTCTGCATAAGTGCAACCTGCACCATTCTATCATGATCAGAATTCAGAAGTGCCAGTTTGCATGAACTAGGGTTAGGTCTGTTCCATTAACTGCAGGACTGGGATATCTGGTTATCATGTTTTTTTTTTCATGGATCGATCTCTGCATACGAGGAAACATTGTCTCCTATGTTAACCGTGGGAAATGCGACATTTCATTTTTTTGTGCTTATTACATGCTTGTAACATTATAAGTTACCCTTGTTTTTTCAGCTCCAAGGACCACTGAGAAGAGCAAGAACCAGAACTGAGCTAAAGATGAATCCCAATCTGAATATCTGATCCCTGCAATCACATCACTCTTACTTGTAAGGCCCCATTCCTAAAACCACAAGGGTAATTAATGGTCTTAAGTTGTGAGAAGGGGATTACTTGTACCTATGTGCCATCCTCTTTGTTTCTTTTTAGTTTTTCTTTGGAACAGTTGTGTTAGATCTTAAGCATAAGTTGTATAAGTCTCTGTAATTTTTCCTACTCAACCTGGGCTTGTAGTTTCTGCTGTAAATTATTGTGTTGTATGATGCAAACTGTTTTTCGAAGTCTTGCTTGGTGCTTGCAAGTTGCAGTCTTTTGTCTAGTTTGCAAGAAGCTTCATTTCTTCTGATGTTTTCTGAACCCGTGCCATCTCTGGTGCTTACATGAGTGATCACTCTCATCCCTGATGAGTTATCAGCTTTCGGTTTTGCATGCAATTCCTTCCATCAGATGGTGATTATTCTAGTTAGTTGGAAGATCACACCAAGTTGTCATGGCCTTCTCTTTTCTGTTCTAAGGCAGTGTGCACTGGCTTTCTTCAGCTAGTGGTGCAGTACATCTCAAAACCCTACCACAGGTAGCTGGTCCAGGTTCTTGAGTTCCTTTTGGTGCCTGGTCCTGTCCAGACCTATGCAGCATGCATTGCAAGATGGTGCAAACCCTGTTCCTTCCAATAGTGGCCTTCTATCAGTGCTTTGGTTAGTGGGGCCTTCCATTCCATCAGTTATCCTTTTCCTGGTGCCATCACACTGTCCATGGAAAAAGAGGAGGAAGAGGCTTTGTTGCAATCATTCACCCAGCATCAAGTTAAAGAAGATGAAGAATATATATGTTAGAAGAAAAACCTTGAGCTGCCAGATGCACTGCACTGATGCTTGCCTGAGTCAAGTTCACCAAACTCCTGACAGATTCTTGTTTTTGCAGTGGCTTAGTAGTGGGCAGGCATATGCATCTGGTTGTGTGGTGCACTTGAATGGAATATTTGTTGTTCCATTACCATGCACAATGTAAAGTGGTGCTTAATATGTGGGGAGGTGTCCTGTCATTCTGGAACACAGGAGATGCTTATGCCTCCTGTCTTCCCTTCTCTTCCTGCCCTGCCTCTGCTGTTTTGCTCATGCTTCTTGCATGTCACCATTGAGCCTGGCTTGCAATTTGGGGAGGAAAGAAAACATCCAGGGAACCATGGAATACATTGCCTTTTTTCGATAATGGAATTAATTAAATCTTGCCTCTATATCCAGCCATGGCATGAATTGTTTGACCTAGCAAATTACTTCATGTTGTAGGGGCCAGGATGTTATCTTTGGTCCGTTCTATATGAACCGGCTCCTCTGATACCGGGGAGCCTGACGTCATAGAACAGTCGAGATTCTAGCCACCCGGTCGTTCTGCTGGGATCCAACAATGCTAAGTACACCTCGGCCGTCACGAAGCTCTGCCACCGACCACTGCGAAGTGAGTCTCGATCGCCGCGAAGCCTCGCTCCGCACCGTCAAATCCTAGTTGGACGGCTAGAATCCTAATTGGACGGCTAGAATCTATTGACTGCACTATAACATTGGGTTTTCCCAACATCAGAGAATCTCACATCGTTCTATGCATGCTTTTGCTACTTGGTTACTGGTGAAACCATAAATTCTGGTTTCTTCTGAATTCTGATTCCTCAGCATCAGCATGTGGTTCCATGCTCAGCAATTGGTTGTGTTGTGGCGTCGCCTTTTGTTTGTTTCTCACGGCTAACCCCTTAGTGTTTGGAGTAACCTAAGTAAATCATCTCTTCGATTTGTGTTCCCTGAACTTTTAGAATTTTTTCTTTGCAAGAAGATGATTTTAAATTTGGTCTGCTTTTACCAGTTGCGAGAAGAAAGGCTAGCTCATCGTGGACACCCATCATATACAATGATCAAGAAATGAAGTATTGAATTGATTGGACTTCCAATATAACCAAACAACTCAAATTAGGTTAAAAAACTATAGTGAATCAAAATCATATAAATGGAATACAAAAGTATTTAACCTAATTTAGGGGGCCTTGGGATGTGGGGACTCTATGTGGTCACACGGCCTACACATGCCTAAAGATGACCCTGCCGACTTCCCATATCCTGAGGTGTGTTTTCAAATGCCCCACACTCTAGCCCAGCAGGCATTGTAGAACAATAGAAGTTAATAATTGTGATGCCTATGATATATTTTATTAAGCCCTTGGTTCTAAAACCAGTTCATGGCTAGTTATCGTGGTGACCAAATGACCGATTACTAGCTGGGGTATTAAAGGTGGGACAATCATCACCCATTAGCCTAATCTTTTGGTTTGAGCAGGTTCAGAATTTAAGTTATAACTCAGGTTAGATCTATAAGTGAATAGACCTGATTCGATATAGGCCTACTCACTTAGTGTAATAGGTTGAGCTTCCATAAATAGCATGGGAGCTAGATTAGAAAACCTATGGAGAATTTTTTAGATTGAGTATGTTTAAAACTTAAGTTATGACTCTAATTCAACCCGTGACTTAAGTAAGCCTAATTCGACTTAAATGAGTTGACCAATTATTATCCGTCATTAACATGAAGTCTGCATTATAAAATGCATCCTTAATCAAAATCCTGATTTAGCTGCCATCATTTAACACAGCGAAAACATCACAGACACCACAGCAAATTCATCATAGGCAGGCATGGCAGCGGCGAGAAATGGTTGAAATGGGTTCAGGGCGGTGTGGAACAGGTAATGACGTGAGTGTTTCTGGAAGATAGCTTACGGGTTGTCGATGGCGCCGTAGCGCTCTCACCGGTGCCGGGGAAGACACCAGTGTTCCGGGCGATTGGGAGAACTCTCGGGCTCAGGCTCCTGTGGAACGCCATGGTCGAGAGGGAGTGAAGGCAAAGCAGAGAGGCGAGTGGAGGCTTTGATGCGTGGCGCATGCAGCGGATGCACGGGTGGAGCCACGAGGTGGCACGGCCTCGAGCAGAACGGCGACGGGATGGGGGAAGCATGACACGTTGCGGCCGCGTGGCATGCACGCGCTCTGCCACTTGGCAGTGAAGAGTGGAGTGGGATTCTCTGATTCGACCATGGAACCGTGGTCACCTAGTGCGTTTAGCAGAGGAAAAAGATGGTGTAAGAAAGCTTCAAAAATCTTGAAATTTCACCGGGAGTTAGTCCATGTTGTACTCAAGATCATGGTGCAAGTTTTGTGGAATTTGAAATTTTGATTGGATTTTGGCAGTAGGGTAAATGGCTGTAACAGTTTTTGAACCTAGGAATCCCCGGCTAAAAAGTTTATGTTCTTTACGGATAATAGGCTGATATATAGATTACGAAGATATTAAGTGTCCACGTCACTTAGAAAAATTATATAAGAAATGCATATTTTTTGAAAAAATTATTTTTATTTGTGAATAATTCATAGATAATCTGAAAGCGCCAATGATTTATACTTAGGACCAATTCAGGGAGCTTCTGAGAATGTATTTTTTAGCTTCTAACTTATAATTTATTTATGGATTTTTTAGATTTTATAAGTAACCGTAGCTGTCAAAAACTTCGTAAACATGCCTTTAATCCGACTAAGTGCTTATGCATCTTACACTCCATTTTGGATTGGACAGTGATTTCGTTTTTACATTTCAGTTTAGTTAAACCCATGAAACATTAGTATGATCCCCGGAAGTGTCGCCACTCCACATGACATCCCTCGTGTCGTTTTTCCCTCCAAACCATGCATGCAAACCAAACGTCTCCCTTGCAACAATGGCGAGCCGCATGGGGCTCCGAGAAGCTAGGAAGCCAAGAACCCGCATATCGTCGTGGTGATCGGTGCCCAAGCCATCGACAAGTTCACACGGCGGACGTCGAGTGGGCGCTTGGCCGCCAGCAGCCTTGGAGACGACGACGACCTCGACGTCGCGCGCGAGTACTCCGGCCGCCATGACCGGCGACTATGCCAACTACACTGTCCTCATGCCGCCCACACCGGACAACCAGCCCTCCGGCGCCGGGGCGCCGCCGCGGTACGCGGGTGGCTCCAAGCCGGACGATCTGCCCCTCCCGCCCTACTCATCGTCTTCCTCCAAGCTCGTTAACCGGCGAGGGGGCGGCGACGACGGCGGCGGTGGCTCCAAGATGGACCGGCGGCTGTCGACCGAGCGCGTACCGTCGCCGTCCACCTCCAAGTCGCTGCTGCTGCGCACCCAGACAGGGGACTTCGACCACAACCGGTGGCTGTTCGAGACCAAGGGCACGTACGGCATCGGGAACGCCTACTGGCCGCAGGGCAACGGCGCGTACGACACCGACGGCGACGACGCTGGCGGCGGCGGAGGCGGCGCCGTCAAGATGGAGGACCTGGTCGACAAGCCGTGGAAGCCGCTGAGCCGCAAGGTGCCCATCCCTCCGGGCATCCTGAGCCCCTACAGGCTGCTCGTGATGGTGCGATTCGTGGCGCTGTTCCTCTTCTTGGTTTGGCGCGCGACGAACCCTAACATGGACGCCCTGTGGCTGTGGGGGATCTCCATCGTGTGCGAGTTCTGGTTCGCCTTCTCGTGGCTGCTCGACCAGATGCCCAAGCTGAACCCGATCAACCGCGCCGCCGACCTCGCCGCGCTCCGGGAGAAGTTCGAGTCGGTGACACCGGCGAACCCGACCGGCCGCTCGGACCTGCCGGGGCTGGACGTGTTCATCTCCACCGCAGACCCGTACAAGGAGCCGCCGCTGGTGACGGCCAACACGCTGCTCTCCATCCTCGCCACCGACTACCCCGTGGAGAAGCTGTTCGTGTACATATCCGACGACGGTGGCGCGCTGCTGACCTTCGAGGCCATGGCGGAGGCATGCGCGTTCGCCAAGGTGTGGGTGCCATTCTGCCGAAAGCACGGCATCGAGCCGCGCAGCCCAGAGGCGTACTTCACGCAGAAGGGTGACCCGACGAAAGGCAAGAAGCGTCCGGACTTCGTCAAGGACCGCCGCTGGATCAAGCGCGAGTACGACGAGTTCAAGATCCGAGTCAACGGACTCCCCGACCTCATCCGCCGCCGCGCCAACGCCATGAACGCCCGCGAGCGCAAGCTGGCCCACAACAAGCAGGCGGCCGGCGAGGCCGACGCTCCGGGCCCCTCCGCCGTGAAGGCCGCAACATGGATGGCCGACGGCACCCACTGGCCTGGCACCTGGCTGGACCCGGCCCCCGACCACGGCAAGGGCGACCACGCCAGCATCGTGCAGGTGATGATCAAGAACCCGTACCACGACGTGGTATACGGCGAGGCCGGCGACCACCCGTACCTAGACATGACCGACGTCGACGTGCGCATCCCCATGTTTGCCTACCTCTCACGAGAGAAGCGTGCCGGCTACGACCACAACAAGAAGGCTGGCGCCATGAACGCCATGGTTCGTGCGTCCGCCATCCTCTCCAATGGCCCCTTCATGCTCAACTTCGACTGCGACCACTACATCTACAACTGCCAGGCCATCCGCGAGGCCATGTGCTACATGCTCGACCGCGGCGGCGACCGCATCTGCTACATCCAGTTCCCGCAGCGCTTCGAGGGCATCGACCCCTCCGACCGCTACGCCAACCACAATACCGTCTTCTTCGACGGCAACATGCGCGCGCTCGACGGCCTCCAGGGACCCATGTACGTTGGCACCGGCTGCCTCTTCCGCCGCTACGCCATCTACGGCTTCAACCCTCCGCGCGCCAACGAGTACCGCGGCTACTACGGCCAGACCAAGGTGCCCATCGACCCGCAGTACGCGCGCCAAGGCGGCAGAGATGGCGGCGTCGAGGATCTGCGCCCGACGTCTGAGCACCCGGACCACGAGGCGCCCCAGCGGTTTGGCAAGTCCAAGATGTTCGTCGAGTCCATCGCCGTCGCCGAGTACCAGGGCCGCCCGCTACAGGACCACCCGTCGGTCCAGAACGGCCGGCCTCCGGGGGCGCTGCTCATGCTGCGGCCGCCGGTCGACGCGGCCACCGTCGCCGAGTCCGTCGCGGTGATCTCGTGCTGGTACGAGGACAGCACCGAGTGGGGGCAGCGCGTCGGCTGGATCTACGGCTCCGTGACGGAGGACGTGGTGACCGGCTACCGCATGCACAACCGCGGATGGCGCTCTGTCTACTGCATCACCCGGCGCGACGCGTTCCGTGGCACGGCGCCGATTAACCTGACCGACCGGCTCCACCAGGTGCTCCGGTGGGCGACGGGCTCCGTGGAGATCTTCTTCTCCAAGAACAACGCGCTGCTGGCGTCACGGCGGCTCAAGTTCCTGCAGCGCATGGCGTACCTCAACGTCGGCATCTACCCGTTCACTTCCCTCTTCCTCATCATGTACTGCCTGCTGCCGGCGCTGTCGCTCTTCTCTGGGCAGTTCATCGTGGCGACGCTGGACCCGACCTTCCTCTGCTACCTGCTGCTGATCACGACGACGCTGATGCTGCTGTGCCTGCTGGAGGTCAAGTGGTCGGGGATCGGGCTGGAGGAGTGGTGGCGGAACGAGCAGTTCTGGGTGATCGGCGGCACGTCGGCGCACCTGGCGGCGGTGCTGCAGGGCCTGCTCAAGGTCATCGCCGGCATCGAGATCTCCTTCACGCTGACGGCCAAGGCGGCGTCGGAGGACGACGACGACCCGTTCGCGGAGCTGTACCTCATCAAGTGGACGTCCCTCTTCATCCCGCCGCTGGCCGTGATCGGGATCAACATCATCGCGCTCGTCGTCGGCGTGTCCCGCGCCGTGTACGCGGAGATCCCGCAGTACAGCAAGCTGCTCGGCGGCGGCTTCTTCAGCTTCTGGGTGCTGGCGCACTACTACCCGTTCGCCAAGGGGCTCATGGGCCGTCGCGGCCGCACGCCGACCATCGTCTACGTGTGGGCAGGCCTCATCTCCATCACCGTCTCCCTCCTCTGGATCACCATCAGCCCGCCCGATGACCGCATCACCCAGGGCGGGATCGACGTGTGACCACTCATGCATCTCTGCTGTCAGTCTCGATTTCCGAATTCAGACTACAGTTTTCTTGGTTTTTGGATGAAACTAAGCATAGCAGGATTACTACGAGCTAGCCAAGTTTATGACGTGTTAATCACAATTTACTTGACCTTATTAACATAAAGAGCTTAGCCTAAATATTGAACAAAGAATAATTGCCGAAAGATTAATAATAAGTCACTTACCGGAGCAGAAATTCGATGAAGAGGCCATAAGGTTGGTTGCTTTTGGACGATGCGGCTGAGTCGATGAGGAGCATAGGAGCAGTCTGTCACCCAGATTTTCAGCAAAAAAACTGAGTTATAGCATGTTGATGCTCCTATCCTATAGATCAGCCAGGAAACATAATATGACAATGCTTGAAATATCTATCATTACCAAATGAATAAAGGAATCAGAGTGCATTTATTACAACGTTCGGATGGCGTCCCAAGTCTTCTTCGACATTTCCTGGACAGCGAGCATCAGAATCATTTCCAATGGCACAGCGCAAAGTATCATCTCTAATGTTGTTCGATCCTCCTAAAATCCAACATCATCGATGTTAGGCTGTATCACAGAGTCCTCTGGAGCATGACCCGCAAAAGAAGACTAGTCATTGTAGTTTGTCTTTATACGTTACTGATCCCTCGACTTACTTCACTACTCACTGCACGACCATCTCGTGGTCACATCATCATCATGGTATCATGGTGGGGATGGGGAAATTGATTATTTACCGTTCTAAAATATAGGTTTCGATTATTTACCACCTAAAAGTTTGGTTTTGATTAAATACCACCTAAAACTTTGATACACTTGTCATTTGCTACTTCTATCAATTTAGTTTATTTTAACATTTTTCCTCTATTAAAAAGACATCTATAGCTTTTGTATTCTCTTTGCCACCACGTGGCGTCGGGTAGTGGAGGAAGGAGGGTGAGTGTGGCATCACGCAACGGAGGGAGGGAGGCTGTGGCAGCGGCGAACAGCGACAGCGGGACGGAGTCGGCAGTGGCAATGGTAGTGTCAGGTGACGGTAGAGAGATACGAAGAGTGTATATCTCTTTTCAACAGAGGAAAATGGTTAAAATAAATTAAATCGGTAGAAGTAATAAATGATCAAGAGTGTCAAAGTTTTGAGTGGCATTTAATTAAAATCAGACTTTTAGGTGACAAATGATTGAAATCCATAATTTAGAATGGCAAATGATCAATTTTCTCCAAATGGTACATTGTAAGTTACAAGAAACACAATAGAAACATACTTGTTAGAGTATATGTTTGGGATAAGATTAGTTAGGATTTGATTCCATCTCCTCCTGTCTTATCTCTTCGTATGTACCTCTATATATACCATCCATGAGGCTCAATGTAATCATCGTGTCTTACAATCAATCTAATATACTATTCTTCTCTCAACAATTCAACATGGTATCAAAGTAGGTGATCTAGCGCCGCTCATCCTTCTGCTTCCGCTGCTGCTCGCCCCCGGGAGTGGATTTCGATCCTTCCAG
>KE373122.1:87674-99137 GCA_000418225.1 Zizania latifolia | reverse complement strand
CCGTGTGCACGCCCCGCCAGCGCTAGGCCGCGCCCTACGCCGCTGGCCCTCTCCACGCATCGTCGGGCGTGGCCGTCGACTCCCTCGCACCGTCGGCCTCTGCCGGAGTCGCCGGCCTCATCCGTCCCCGTGGCCTAGTCGGGTGTGGGCCCTGCCCTATGCTCTCTGTTTTTTATTTTTCTTTATTGGGCAGCCCCTGTTTTTAATTTTTCACTTTCTTTTTCCTGCGTGGCCTTAGTTGGATCCTGAGTCAGCCGGCCTCATCTGCCTAATGGCTTGGTTGCTGTTGACACCAGAAGTTGGACCAGCACGCCATCAGCTAGGTGGCTCAAGCGACAAAGAGCCGATGGGCCGTCGATGGGCCGCCGATGGGATTTAACAAGCGAAGACTGGTTGCACGTGTCGTAGACTGATACTTTATTTAGTAGTTTTTTGTTAATTAAATAAATAAGTTATGATTATGCGTTATCTCTAGATGACGTGTTAATCCGGCTATAAGTATGTAAGCTCAGGGTCATCATAAACACAATCAATCTTGTCAAACAAACCTTTCGACGTATCGCCGACTACTAGTTACGTAGCATTAGGGCGATTCTCCGCTGGAGCTATGGCTGTATTGGTTGAGTCCGACCTCTAGCTTCGATGGAGATAGCCTATTGATAAACTGATTCGTGTAATCATGGCTTTCTCTGTTGGGTCCAATACTATAATTAGATGGAGTAGGTTTGCTAGTTATCGGTTAAATACATTGATTATTATTCGCTTATTGTGCTTTATGGATTCAATCTCTGTATTTGCCAATCACGATGCTCTAGCTTGTCGAATTAGATTAGATTGTATGTCAATCGGCAACGGCATGCTTTCTTGGTTAGGTCCAATCCATGGCATCAGCGAGGTCACATATGGGAAGATCTGGTTTGGCGTGTTAAGGCGTCGTTCGTCGGGATTTTAGCCGATGAGTTATCTGTTACTTTATTAATCGAGCTTGTCATGATCTTTACGCTCTTAATAACCTATCTTTTTGCTGTATCGGTTTAGTTCGAACTATAAAGATTAGGTAGTATTGAGTTATCTCGTTGAAGCCGATTGACAGAGTTTACTATTTTACATGTATCAATCCTAATAAATCATGATTCTCATACGTACTATCGTTGCCGATGTCGATAGGCTATCGCCGATAGCATTAGGGCATCTCATGCCTATTTTCTTGTCAATTGCAAGGTTAAATTGACTGGCACGCTCATTGAACACATCAGGGTTATTTAGGACCTACACTGGAGCTAAATAGACACTCCCAGGCCTTCGAGTGTGAAGACGTAGGAATACCTATGATTTTTGTATCAACAGCTACATCCCCTGTTTTTATTTTCTTTCTCTTTATTTTGTTAGATATGGATCGGGGATTTGCTTTCCCATTCTTTTTCTACTTCTTTTTCCTGGTCATCGACTGGATTTTCGTCGCTCATCGTCATCGTCGACTTCGCGCATCGCTGGTTCTACTCCGGTTGTTCTGCGCACATTCGGCTTGATTACCCAAGTGAGCGCCGACTTCTTCAAGATGGATCTTCTTCGACTACGTGTGTAACACAATCAAGCTTTGGGTCACCACCGTATCGTCTCCTCGGGCCACATTGTTGTTGCTCGTGGGTCTTCAACTGCTGCATCAATATGAGCTACCGTTGTGTCAGCTCCTCAAGCCGCGACGTCGTCGCTCTCGTCGTCTTCACTACCGCTTCGGTCATCGTCAGCCACTTGGGTTCTTCTTCGCTTACTTTGAGCATCATCGCCACGTCTTTCTCCTGCTGCCACTGTCGCCGCACCAGGCCATTGGTCCAGCTACCTTATTCGTCTTCGTCCACTACAACATGTCGCCAACGTTGTCATATCTTTCTTGACTACTTCTGTCTTCTCCGACAATAGTGAGCTACATCGACACTTATCCATCTACGTCACTTTGCGTCGCGATCGTCTCGGAGGCCTTCTCTACTAGTCTTATTCGACAATGGCACAAGATTCATGATGGTCCCTCTTCTCACTCGCACGGTATTGGCAACACCGTTGTGTGCGTTCGTCTAGATTCGTCTTGGGCCTAACAAACCCATTGTGGCGATTCGTTCTCGATGGCTTCAACATCATCGGCTCTTCGACGTCTTCTTCCTCAACGACTGCCACGATTGTGTCACCGTCTTCGTCTAATCTTGGTTCGCTAGTACCATCTCGCGTGCGTGACCACTTCACGACGTCTCTCTATGTGTCGGCAGCTTCAGGATACCTCATCATCGGCACCCGACTTTTTCAGCTACATCGACCACGGCTATCTTACGCAGCTATCTCGACTTTAGTTTTTTCGACTTCATCGTTTTTGGCTACCTCGATTATGGCAAAAATGGCTATCATCATTGAGTATTCTTGTCAATATCTTCTCCGGTCTAATCGTCTGTTTTGCTCATGCTTGGACTACGAGTGATGTTAGAGTATATGTTAGGGATAAGGTTAGTTAGGATTTGATTCTATCTCCTCCTGCCTTATCTCTTTATATGTACCTCCATGTATATCATCTCTGAGACTCAATGTAATTATCGTGTTTTACGATCAATCCAATCTATTATTCTCCTCTTCACAATTTAACGATACTGTAGCGCTGGAGTACTAACAATCGAGGTGCTAGCCGAGGCGAACACGGCAAGGGTGGCTGATGACGGTGGGGTAGTGACAATAGCTACGGCGGGGCTTCGGCATTGCCGTGGGCAACCCAATCTAGCAAGGGACCCCTCGATTTATTGCATGCATGCGGTGGGGAATAGCTCGGAGGTGGAGAGGGAGGAGGGAATCGGGCCGAGGCTCACCGGAGACGAAGAAATTGATGGTGGCAACCGGACGCCGGATGTGGGGAAGAAAGCACCGATCTCCTTGACCGCGGCTTGGCTCGTGGTGGATCCTTGGGGCTATGATCCCGTGGCGAGAGGGCGAGGCTGGGGGCGGGGCTGTGTTGGCCGGAACACGATGACGATGCCGTCGACCGTGCCGAATGGCCGAAGCTTGGCGCCTCCTTATTCGCTGCCGGCGTCGGAGGACGGTGAACACAGTGAGGAGGGGTGTCGCCGAGGAGTTGGAAATGGGTGAAACGTGACGTGGCGGTTGGGCGACACCTTTTTTCATTTGGCAAAGTGGGGAATTAATTACAAAGTGGTTTGCTCTCAGTAAATTAATAAAAGTGATTTGTTCTGCGATTGCCTAGATTTTTACAGGGACTAGACTAATCCAATAAATTCTACAAAATTTATATTGATTTATTATAAATAGACTAGTATTTGAATAAATTATTTTATGGGCACACTTCTTTGCAAAAGGATGGAATTCCTTTAAATGTAATATTTTGCCTTGACATTTTTAATCGGGGGTAGCGCTATAATTAGAATTGACTGAAATTTCTACTGTAGTCCCAACTGTCCCATTATGTTATAAAAAAATGGATTTTTTCAGATTTTATTAAAATTAAATTTGTTTTTTTGTTTTCTTATCTTAATGCATGCAAAACTAATTTTCTACATGAAGAAAACTCGAAAACAGGAAAAAAATAATTAAACACAGGGGTAAACTGAGTTGACTTGGATTTACAAAAATACAAATTTTCCGTATCGTACAGATTACCTGTGAATAAAATTTAATTCGAAATGCATCTGAAATGTGACTGAAAATGAATCTGCTCAAATCACCAGGTGAAAACACTCTAGTGGCACATACCCAAATTTCCTGTTTTTCACATAATCAAAGCGGCCTACACCAAGACAGGAATGATATAAAAATTGGATACGTGAATTATTTGGGATATTTTCTTTCAGCTCATTGCTAATTCCCCTTGAAGCGTAGACTGAAAAAACAATTAGCGTGACTACTCCTTAATGAAAGTGGAAAAATGGAATGTGGACATGAGTATGTGATGCCAAAATAACCGGAAAATAGAACATCCCCCGGAGTATTTTCTGTTCTCTGGAGTGCAATTGGTTAACTGACTTTCTATATAGCAAAGACAAATTGTCACCATTTACCAAGAAAAATTATCGCACTTATCTAAATTAAGGTTATTAAATTATTTACCACACCTTGGCAAGTCTAAGAAAATCTTATCATACTTTTTTAAGTCATTAACATGTGGGACTGAAAAAAATCTTACCATAACTGTGACAGTAACCAAACACCTAACAAATTAATCAAACTTATCTAATCTTAAGTATGACAAACTATAGCTAGCAACCAAACAACCCTAAAGCCACCTTGGTCCATACAATCTGACTAGAAGTTCGTCTCTTTTTAATTGCTAGTTTAAACTAGATACAACATTGTAAAACAAATAAGCTAGCATTGGAAGCAGCCAAACATCTTGATGGTGAAGTCAGAAGCGAAGAAACTTCAATGAAACTGCATCGCTGTGACAAGTTAACCTCGGTCAGCTTCCCCTAAAAGTCAACGAGTAGACGTGTACGGGTACCAAGATAATCTCCTCTCCAACTTGCACAAATGAAAAGAGATATTTTGACCAGAACACCCCTTCAAAAAATGTCTGGTTGAACCGTTAAAATGTACAAGTACGAGACACTAGAATGCCAGCCATATATCCATCAATTTCAAAGCAATTTTGTCACTAAAGCTTAGGGTATGTTTATTTCAGCTTTTAATATTTTTAACTACTTCTAGAATCTAAAGCTATAACAAACAGTCTAGATTCTAAACTCAGATGATAAAAATCAGTAGCTGCTGTACAGTCTAAAAATGAACTAGAATCTATAAGTTGGAAAACAAAACACCAGATTTTCTAGATTTTCACTCGCTGATGCTTGGACCAAAAGGAAATGACTCCAGTAGAGTTGGAAAATAGCCATGCATTTTCAGTATTTGTGATGCATACAGGGCAGATAAAAACAGCTCAAGCAGAAACTGCATGGAGTGAACATTTATTTCGTCTCAAATAGTGATACCAAATTTTCTGTGCTGTTGATGCCCAAGACTAATACAACACATGCTTATATATTCACAAAATGTATGTAGGTAAATGCACTTGAGCGACTAGAAACAATCGAAATCGTTTAAATGCAACAAACAAATGAAATCCTTAGTCCATTGAAAGAGTGCTTTGTCAACATACTTACATCAAACTGGATACAGCTGAACAACTAGATAAGTTATTCTGGATATCTAAACCAACTTCTTGTCGAGGTGACGGTCTATGATTTCAGATATGGTTTCTAAGAAGATTATTTCACTTGTCCCTGGAAGAACATGATCCTCCGCTTCCTGGATGATGTCCTCAATCTCAGAGTCTCTATTCACAGTTTCCCTGCACAGTATACATCCGATGTCATACGGTGTGAGGCCTCGTGATGCACCTTTCTTTAAAAGCATGGTGCTTATGGACAGGACACGAGCACATCTTGGAGACAGCTCCCACCCATGGAACTTGAGAAGCTTGATGTCCTCTTCAGCATCTAGTGATTTAATGTATGCGATGGTTTCATCACTGAATGGCTCACGAGCTTGGGGCCAGTACAGCCACTCGAAGGTACAATCTTCAAACTGGATCACAATTCACAATGTAACAAAATTATCATTACCCTGATAGAAGAACTATCATGCAAAAGGAAAAGGGAATGAAAGAGAGAATTAAGTACCTTCTCTGGCAAGCAGTAACCATGATCAATTGGAACTAACTTGTAGTTACCACCTTCCTCCTTGCACACTAAAATGTTCCCTGCATGACGATCAGCATTCGCTAACCTAATATCTAACACTGCTATTTTGTGGACCTCCTGCACTGGAAAAGCGCGGGGACCCATATCCTCACAACTTCCATTGTTCTGAATGAACATCTGCAGTGATCCAATCTTGAAGCTCTCCCCCCTGTGTAAGCACTGGACCAATGCTGTGGGAGGCACACTAGAAAACCCAACACGTTTACCAGATTCATGATCACTAACTGGATAGTCGAGAATATAAGCTGCAACTTCCCTAAATGCACCTTCCCCTACGAGTGTCCCCCTCTTCATGCCTTCTCCGTCAGTTGACACTGGAAGCCCTCTTGGGTTGTTTTCAGCCATAGGTTCCTCATCAACAGGCTTAAAAACCGCAATATTCTTCTCCCCTGATTCATTTTGCATGAAGTAAACCCCACCTGAACCTTCTGCTGACATAACTGGCAAATATCCATTCTCAAGACCAGCTATGGCTGAGCCAATCATTCTCATCACTTCAGGTGATAACTTCACCTTCTGATTAACAACAATGGGTTCAACAAGAGCAGGCCTAGCACCAGCTTGTTTAGCAGGGTTCACAGCACAAACTTCATTTTGAAGGTTCTCTTTCTTATGTGGGGTGACAACTGTAACAACAGTGTCTTTCTCAACTTGCTGTGTCCGTAACTTTGCTGGCTTGCGGATGAACAAATGAATCACAGCATCATCCTTCTTGCTAATATCAGCAATCAACTGGTAGTCCTCAAGTTCCTCGTCATCATGTACAAGCTTGTGATCCTCCAGACTACCAAGGTCCTCATCTCCCTCCACGGCAAGCTTGCTCTTGAGATACTTGACATTGCGGCTTTGGTCCACCTGGAACTGAAACTTCTTCCCAGTGGCAGTCTCAATGTTAATCACACGAAGATCAGCCAACCGGATAACAAGGTGCAGAACATTTCCATCAGCAAGCCCATAATCCTTGACATGGCATTTGTTCCGTGCCAACTCATGCCCATCAAGCACAAGCCGCTGCTTGTTAACCACAAACCCCTTGAACCGCTGAATGCGCAGCTTGACAGACGCAATGGACTCAGTGCCCAGCACACTCATCGGCATCGGAGGTGCACCAGGCATAGCAAGAAAGATAAGAATTGAATCCTGCAGTTGTGACCTGGATAAACAATGGGCCGATCTGCTTCCGTCGAAGCAGATAGGAAGGAGGGCAAGCTCTTCCGGAATCGGCCCAAGGGCAATGACACCAGCTGACGACATCTTCACAGGAGGTCTTAGGAGGCCGACGCTTCCTCAAGTACTACTACTATTTACACTACCCCTAAAAATCAGATCCTTAGCACTATGAAATAGAAGCCATGGAGAAGAGATGCCAAGGGTTCCTTCCTTCCAGGATGGAGGAAACCCTTTGCGAAAGAGGCACAACCACCGTTGTTACAATCCCATTTTAAATTCAAAGCACATTAAATCTGCAAAAAAATAGAGGAGCCAGCATTCGTTAGCAGACACCAAATCTCCAGCAGAACGGGAACATTCCAGAACATCGAGAGGATAACGTACCAGACATGGTTCGATTGAAGGGGGGAAAGTACGGGAAAAATCTCGTGTTTGCCCGCAAGTGCTTGAATCCCCTGCAGAATCTACAAAGGAGAGGCCATTGATTCCAAGCGATCAGTCTCGAATCCACTCAGGCCCCCAGGCACGAACAGCTCCAATTGCAAACAAAGGAGAAATTCCTCACCAGAGACAGCTTAATCAGAAACGACCGAATCCTCCGATCCGGCCACCAGCCGAGCCGCAAGCTCACCGATTCACCTCGCTCCAATCAAACCCTGCAACATCACAGCACGGATCAGACAACTCTCCAGCGATCCAGATTGCGAACCGACCGCCTGCCCCTTCCCCCAGAAAAACAAACACAACCATAACAGAACGAACATCAGTGACTCATTGCTCTGTACGACGAACCGTGGGAGGAGAGGAAATCCCGCGGCCGTTGGCTTGGTCCGGCGCCTCCTCCTCTCCTTCTTCCTTGCTCCGCAGTTCACGCAGGCGATGGGAGAGAGAAGGGAAGCTGCTTGAGTTTGGCTTAGGTGTGATGGGGTGTGGTGGGGTGGAACAGGAGGAAATGGGTTAATGGGACAGTTTTGGTCTGGTTGGAATGGGGATTAGACCGGAGAGAGAGAGAGAGAGCGCGCGGAAGGTGGGGGCCAGCCGGCAGCAGCTGGTTTATTCGGCTCAGCGGAGGCAGGACCGCAGGACTGCAGGAGCCGTCGGTTACTGGTTGACGCCGTGAGGTGCTCGGGGAGAGGATGCCGCTTCGCGGCGGTGGGCCTCGCATTGCTGGATCGAATCGTGGAAAGGAAAAACTTTAGATTTGTATATTTGTTATCCGGTGATAAGAATGAAAATCCGAAATATATGTAAATGAGTGTGCACTCTATAAATATATATAAATAAGTGTGTATGACTCGATCTCTCTTTTGTTTGAGATCATATATTATTTATGGGTTTTGCCCAGTGTTGACCTAAACTATAAACGGTATACGATCGATCACTCCTCGCTTAACGTTTAGATTATATACACAGATTAAACGGTTTGTGTACTATATAGCATAGCAACAAGTTTTTCACATATATATAGACTACTCTACACAACTATATCTAACTATAATAAGTAGTAATTAATTGTAATAACTAATAATTAATAAAGTAATAGGTAATAACAGACAACCATACATATCAGTAGCTTAAAAAAAGATGTTACAGTTCAACATTCTGTTTTACAAAGTTTAAAAAATAATAGAAATTTTTGTGCAAACAAAACAGTGATTTTATACAGCCAATGCAAATGTACTCTTTAAATTCTTGAATCATAGATTCAGCTATATATACGACATCATGTGGTAATAACCATATACCTGTTCAATAAACTTATTCTAGGACCTTATGATTGTCTAATGTATGATCTAGTGGAAGAATTGCTATACTTGTGACTTCACTGAAAGTCTGAAACAGATCTAGACAGTGGACAGTGTAGAGTGCAGGAGAGGAGTGGCAGCCTGGCGGCCCAGCGGTGGCTCGACGTGGCGTCCTGGCTGCTAGCGCCTTGGCCTAGCGGCGGCTGCTGCTTGGCTTGGTGGTGGTGGCGGCTAGTGTCGGGGATATGACCCCCGGGTACCCCACGTTAGGCTTATCAGCCCGGATCGAGAGCAGGCAAAGCTCAGTATTAGAGTCCAGTATGGCCCATAAAGGGGGTTCAATTTCGATAAGGAATATTAAGTCCTTATATGAGAGATAAACTCTAGATCCGGTATAAAAAGATATGTTTGTATCAAGATCCTTATAATTAGGAAATTAGCACATGGGTTCGGTATGTGGTCCCAGATACCAGGGAAACCGACTCGGTGTAGAGTTCTGGGTTGTTAGGCTCGCCCCTTGAGTATATAAGGAATGCGAGACACCTCTAGAGACATCTTATTCTTCATAATTTTATGCTTTACAAGCTTAGACACCATATAACATATCAAAATACTGGACGTATGGCTATTATCCTTCGGGAGGCCTGAACCAATATAAATCTTGTCTCTTGTTTTCTAGAGTCGACCATCGGGTTTGAAAGTGTCACGCTTCCCTAACCATCTATTCACCACCTCGGGTACCCCCTTGGATGGACTGCTCGGTAATTCACTGATAGCTGGGGCTTCAATAGAGTTCTATGTTTTGAGTCACGGGTTGGTTGTGTTATGTTTGTGTGGCTTGTGTGCAACCTTAGACAAAAAAGTGTAAACAAAACTATAGAAGAAAGAAGATGTGCGCACTGAGTGAGCTCAATATTTTTTGTTTTCCCACATAGTCTATCGCCTAAACGTGAAGCTATTCGCTCTGTTCACCATGTAAAACCATTTAATTATCGTTCTGTTTAGCCCATTTACTCCGTGTTTGACCGTGTACACGGCAGGACCATTTAATCATCGATTAGGGGCAAAACTATGCAGTATGCTCCTGTTTAGCGTTTACACACCGTGTACATAGCCGTTTAGCCCGTTTAGGCGAACACTGGTTTTGCCTCCATTGTAAGACACGTCTGAGAAATAAAAAATCGGTTTTTTCTACATATTGTGTCTTCTTCGTTTGTGTGTGATTGTTCATCACGAAACATTAGACTACACTCGTTAGGCTCTATAACATGTTATCAACATGAAGCTCCATCATAAGAAAGGCTACTTGCAACTGAATGACGCTGCATCGAATTTATCCTGCGGCATGTGACCTACAGTTATCAATCCCGATATATGTATATGACAAGAAAATAGATTGTCTCTAAATAGAACTATTTGCTAGATCGCAATTTATATATCTCATTAAATAGAATGAAAAAGAAACTTGCTCGACCATCGAACCGGATGACCGAACGGGCCCATATCAACCGAAATGGCATGGCCGAATATCACCACCCACATGTGATAGGCCGGCCAAATACAACCAAATAAAAAAGATTATTTAAAAAATCAAGTGCGATGTGTCCATCGACCAACCCAACGGTGCGTGTGTCGCCCTGCTTGCGGCCTTATGTGCATGTGAACCATGTAAGAATAGTCTAGATCAACAGTTCGTCAGTTGACAGAGCAATGGGTTAGCTCATGTCAATGAACCAACCATCGACAAGAACCCATCGATACGATTTAGTCCCTGTCAACCATTGGTTCATCAACAAGACCTAAATCTATATAACAATAGATTTACAATTTAAAAAAAACGGACCAAAAATATAATTTTGAATAAAAAATTATTTAAAAACCAGGTGTGACGCATCTATCGACCAACCGAGCGACGCGTGTGTACGGGCCACGAAAGGAAGTTATGGGAAACCAGCTGCGTCGTCGGCTCAGCTGTACCGGCCCGTTTTTGTTGTCGTGTACTCGCGTTCATCTCCCCTCGCCCACCACGAAGCATAAAAAATGGACATTTTGCCTGTCCAGGTCCATGCTCTCCGTCACTCCCTCCAATCCTGCATCTGCATGCATGGCAGAGGAGGCTGTGGCGTGTGCCCTACTTGTGTTATTTTACACTAGGGAGTATTGCTTCGTGATATTTTAGCTAACATCGTGTGCATTGTCATTTTGACCTAATACTTGTCTACATGTTTAAAAGCATGTTTATTTTGATGTAGGATTATAATAATCTAGCTTATTTTCATAAACTGAAATAAACAAGTTAATTTATTATAATCTAGAGTGTAGATTAATAGTAATCCAATAAGCCAGGTTACTATAATTATAAGTTAAAACAAATAGAGCCTAAAATACTATACGACCTAGATTATAATAAGTTAGCTGTTTGTTTTGTCTTATAGAAATAAACTAGATTTTTATAATCTCAGCTAAAACAAACAAGTTCTTATATGAAAATTAGCTTGTTAGGAACTCATCCACAAGATAGTCATAGACTGACGAATTATGAGTTTCTAACCGCGGGTGGAGTGAAATATAAAAGAAATCAGTAATTAAAAGAATAAAAAAGCTTTTATTTGGTCATTTGAGTCGGTGACAACGACCATGACAATTTTGAGTATGCGTCGCCTATTGTCCATTGAAAAAGAAGACCGTGCAATTGAAGGAATTCTAATTTTTGTTTGAAATTTTTTGGCTCGTTCGGGTATAAGGCTTGCGGATAAGATTCTCTCCAAAATAGCCAAAATAGCCAAAAATAATATAAAATA
>KE373122.1:38689-52131 GCA_000418225.1 Zizania latifolia | reverse complement strand
TCCATCTCAGTTAACTCCTTGTGGTATATTGCAAAATTCAGAACTTGTAGTGCAGCTTCAACATCGGATTTTAGAACCTGCAATGCAAGATAAAGGCAACCCCATTAGATTGCCTTGCATTTGCTATTCTTCTGAACAATGAGAAAAAACTAATCTAAATTTAGAACACTAACAGTAGAAATGGCTATATCAAATCTAGCGCTACATAAGGGGGTATTCCCAATAAGACAAGTAGTTAGTTAATCGAAGGGGCCCTCTGTGCTTTCTTTTTAAGAGTTCGTGATGATTTTTCCATCAAGTTTCAGGGACATGTATGTCTACAGCAATAGGTACATAAGTTCATCTAGAAAATTCTAATTACAGGTAACTTGTTTGGATAATTGGTATTGAACAAGTACATGTAGTACATAGTAAATTACCTCATGTCTCAATTTCATCTTGGCATGAGCAGTAGATAGACGAATTATGGTTTCCAGTGTCCTTGCTGTTATTGGAAGTGTACCTCCTCCAGACTGAAACAAATGGACGAGAAAGTGACAATTAAACATATAAGACCATTATATGGAAAGAAAACAAGGAGTCATGCTTAGAGCAAACCTTTGCATTTGCACCACCATCCCTGAGCTCAGCATATGAAGTTACGATATGATCACAAGCCTGTAGAAGTAGAAAAGATTAAATGCTATAGATGAAGAGAGCATGTTATCATGTAACATGCCGCAGAATTATTATTGCAGACTTGCACTATGGATAAAGCTATCAACAGAACACCATATCAGCTACAACGTCATTGTAACAACACATGCTCAATGGTGGCTATTGTGACGCACCTATAGCCAGAGGAGGGCTGCTGCGCGCCTGCA
Source organism: Zizania latifolia (assembly GCA_000418225.1). NCBI lineage: Eukaryota > Viridiplantae > Streptophyta > Magnoliopsida > Poales > Poaceae > Zizania > Zizania latifolia. The sequence goes on along the minus strand of KE373122.1, from coordinate 51,268 downwards.
CCGGCCCAACCCGAGGCAGCCCAGCCAGGTGCGCCTCCCCCATGAGCCAGCCAGGATTAGATCATGCCAAGCTGGATTAGTTATCTATTTATCTATTTGCTGTTTAGATATAATCTTTATCTTCAGTTATTAGCAGTTAGTTCCTAGATTAAAGAGCATCTACTCTATATAAGAAGGCCAGTAGCTTGTATTCAAGGCCGTCAAGAAATAAACCAGTTTGGCCCTTCTCCTGTTTTCTGCCGCACCAACCCCTGGCGCTGGCCCCTGCCTGCGCCATCTGCTGGTGCCGGCATCCTGTTCAATCCACCCCGCAGCCATCACGGCACCGGGGAGACAAGGGACAGCACACCTTCACCCTCCCGTCAGCCACGGCTACGCCCTCCGCTCACTACCCCACGTTCCACTACACAACGCCCATGACAGCTATTGTATTAGTCATTATAGTATCGCCACATTGAGCAGATAGGCTAGAATATCTCCTTTAAGAAGGTTACCTCATCAGTGAGTTTTGGCTGAATAAGATTCTTTGCATAATGAATATACTTCTTAAGAAACTTGACGGTCAGCCTGTCCTGTTTGGCTTTTTTGCCTCTTCTTCTGTCCAGCCCATGGAGCATTCTATCATATTTAACAAATATGGCTGCATTAACATCACCATCATCTTCTTCTTCAGCATATCCTGTTTTATCGAGTGACCTAGCTCCTGCAGTTTGTAAGTTATTTTGGTTAAGTAAATAAAAATGACTGAAAAGACTGAAAATATCTCAGTGTGTTATAAAGCACAAAATTACCTCCATCATCAGTGCAATATCTATGCATCCGTGCAACATGCTCTGAAATTTGACGATCAATCTCAGCATCCATTTGATCAAGAACAATAAAAAGCAAATCAAAACGTGAGAGCAATGAGTCTGGAAGCCCAATATTCTTGGTTGGTGTCAGTGAACGGTCATACTGTAACACAGCCAAAAATTGTGATCAGAAAATGCACTACTAGAGTATAACACCATAAAAGCAGCAAATGAGAAATACTAACAACTTACAGTTCCATATATTGGATTCGCTGCAGCAATTACACTACATCTCGCATTTAAAGAGGCATGTATTCCTGCCTTTGCAATGGTCACAGTTTGCTGCTCCATAACTTCATGTATAGCCACTCTGTCTTGATCATTCATCTTATCAAACTCATCAATGCAGACAACACCACGATCAGCAAGAACCATAGCACCAGCCTCCAGCCTTCTTTCCCCTGAGCACAGGAATTTGGTCAGAACTTCCTATAGAAGCCAAACAAAAATGTATGAAACAAGTTTCAATAATTACCAGTCTCTTGATCAGAAGTGACAGCCGCAGTCAAACCAACACCAGATGAACCCCTTCCCGTAGTGGAAATAGCCAAAGGGGCAATGTTCATAACTGCTCTTAGGAGCTGGGACTTGGCAACGGAAGGATCTCCTACCATCATCATGTTTATATCTCTGCATACAAAATAAGATGATAGATACAGTACAACAAATGAAATCATGTGGACGCAATGATATGAAGAAACAGCACTGACCCTCTCAAATGAGTTCCATTTTTCAGATTCTTTTCAATACCACCAAGCATTAACAATATTACTGCCTTCTTTATCCACAGATGGCCATATATAGATGGAGCAAGTGAGTTTCCCAGCAACTCGAATGTGTCCTTTCGCCTTGATATTTCTTTCATCCTCTTCAGATCCTCCCGAGTATAGACAGGTGCATTTGCCTCTTTGTTCATAAGTGACATATTGTTTGCAATAAGGACAGTCCTATAGGCATAGCGATACTAAGAACTTCAGAAACAGTGCAGTTTAGCTAGGGTAAAGGTTAAGGTCAGAGCAGAACTCACCTGAACACACCACTAACACTGCCCGTGCTTTTCCCTGGAAGAGCCTTGTAGACACCAACAATTGAGACACGGTCACCTGGCTTGCAAGAATCTACAAGATCATCTTCTACAACAATGTCCACTGTTCTTGGGAGTTGTCCAGGGGCAGAATTTTCAGGCACTTCTTGCATGGACAGTGTTTGGTGATCCTTGTATTCACACAGTCCATACTCAGTGACCAACAGGTTGCCGTTTTCATCCTAACCACTCCAAATTAGCCATATTCCAGATACAATAACAAATAACCTTCGTTGAATGGAATTGCAAAAAGTTCATAAGAATGTACCCTTGTTGGATAAACCGAACCAGTAGGGAGGCCTACAAAAGATGTGATGTCCCTGTATTCACGTGAGAGAGTACCTCCAGTAGCAGGGCAGTAGTGAACACTCTTAACAACTTTCGGCCTTACTAGTGAACCTGTTTTTTCTCACAAAAGCAAAATATCATTAGCAATATTTTTAAATGATTCAATGATTCTGAACTATGAAATAGCAGGCACAGCTTAATTGAATAATCAGTTGAACTAGAAATAGGTGCATAGCATTTTGTATTCATGTAATGAGACATGTCAACATTCTGATCTCTCATTTTCCTCTGCCTCAGAGCTAATATTCGCAATGTCTAATCACATTCTTATTTATTGTTTGCTATTACTAGTTACCAGCTGAACTATGGTAGTATGATATATATTTTCTCTACTGGGAGGACCAATGGTAGAACCCTAGGGCTTAACTGAAACTTCTTAATCATTTTTAAAAAATGAAATTCTTAGACCATAAATACCACAATTTAAACCCAGACCAACATTGCCAACATTGTTCTAACTCAAGAGCAAGATGAATTTCAATGGAACTTAACCCCAAATGGGTTGTTTTCAGTGAAATCTCATTATGATGCTCTTGTGCATACTGAAATCCCTAATCTAAACAAACATCTTTGGAAACTAAAAATGCCACTGAAGGTCAAAATTTTCCTTTGGTATTTACACCGTGGGGTGGTGTTAACAAAAGATAACTTAGCTAAAAGGAATTGGAATGGCATTCAGACTTCTTTTTGTCACAAAAATGAGACAATCAAACATCTCTTCTTTGAATGTCGCTTAGCCAATTCAGTTTGGTCTATTATCCAAGTGGTGTCCTGACTCGCTCCTCCACTTAATGTTGCACATATGTTTGGCAGTTGGCTCAAGGGAATTCAAATGATTTGAAAATGAATGTCCTGCTAGGAGCGGCAACTACGTGTTGGTCGATTCAATTATGTAGGAATGCTATGGTTTTTGACAAAAGAATTATATTTTTCCCTTTGTAGGTTATCTACTTAATAATCCACTAGCTTCGTACCTGAGTTATTCTGCAGAAACCAGATATGCAAGATTTAGTTGTTGTGGCTTGTCAACAATTAAAACAAATGGTCAGAGAGTGTTTTATCCAAGAGCATGGGTGACGATCTAGCTTCAAAATTGATAGTCCTTGATTTTTCATGTTTTTCTTCTCTTTTTTAGTGGATTTGACTACGTGCATCTTAGATATACAGAGACCAAAAGTGTTTTCTTAGAACAATTATATCTTCTTGATACAATTGTCTAAGTTCAATAAAAACTTCCATTATCAAAAAAACAGACCAACCAACTGCAGCCCAAAAAATTTAGATCGTGGTATTTGAATTCTTAGAACATAAATACCACAGTTTAAACCCACACGGCCACACCAACCAACTGCACCCAGACTAGTATGAACAAGATTAACGGGCTTACATTTCGTGACGATGCCCTCGACGCAGACCATGCTTCCGAGGAAGGACGACATGAGATCCCTCGGCGTGACCCTGTGGAAGCCGAACGGACCCGAGAATCCCACCAGCACGCGCTGTCTTTCCTTCAAGAACTTGGGGTCCAGGTTCCTCGCCACCTCCGTCACCGCGTCCGACGCCGGCTGCATGTACTCTCCGGGGCTCCGTATCACCCTACAAACGGAGGCGTAGATCTAGTCGACCAGGCAAGACCAGCAACGCACGATTGGGGAGGAGGAGGGGGGCGACCACCCACCTGCGGGCGAGATCTAGGCTGTGGTTCCGGAGGTCGTCCATGCCGATGATGAGCCTGTGGCGCTTGTTTTGGACCATGTCGCGCACGGCCTGCATGTACGCCCCTTTCCCGACCTGCAGAAGATGCAAGGAAGTCAGCGACGAACCCCTGGAGAAGACGGCGGCGGGAGGGAACGGCGACGAGGGGACTTACATCCTGGTCGAGGAAGTCAAGGAACGCGCGTTTGTGCGCCGCCATGGCCTCCTCGTTGACGTCCATGGCTGCTGCTCCGGGGACGGGACGCGCGACCGGAGGGGAGAGAGAGAGATGAGCGGGATAGGCGTGGGACGGTGGGAGTGTGCGTGGCGGCGAGTCTGGAATTGGGGTAAAATCTGGGTAGGAAAAGGGGGGCGCGTTTTGGCGGGAAGGAGAGGGCGATGTGGCGGGAACAGGTTCTTTTCGCGCTCTCGGTAGTCGGGGTCACGAAGTGAGGAGGACTCCTTCACCGTACCACGTTTGTCGTGAAATGGATTGGTTTCATAAAAATACAGATTGTTCTCTTTTTTACACGCAACTTGTTGAAGTACTCATCCGGTCCGTTTTCCTCTTTTTCTATCTTCTTCGTATTTTCAATATTTACAGCTGTCTTAACTAGAGATAGATGTAGATTGTCTGACGTTAGAATCCTCAATCTCACTCTAAAGTCAGATGACCTCATCGTTCTGCCATAATTTGATGGTAAATCCTACAATTAGATCTCATCGTTCTACTGCAAATCGATGATGAACGTGCTCCCACGGTTTCATCTCTCTATGTGCTAGGTCTTGGCCCTCCCGTCGTCGGCTTATCACCTCATCTAGGTCATTCTTGCCGGCGCCCTGCCCTATCTCGCTCCCATCGACATGTCTCATATGCCACCCCGTCCTAACCGCCGTGTAGCCCCTCCCACCTCGTCCTAGTCTGTGATCGTGTTTACCATCAGATTATAACAGAACGGCGTAGATCTCGTCCTAGCCTGTGGTCGTGTTTACCATCAGATTATAACAGAACGGCGTAGATTGTCTAACTGCAGAGTAACGTTGAGGATCCTAATGTTAGATGATCTGAATCCTAGGGATGAGGACATTTCTCAGCGGGACCTCATCTTCCGTTGGGCATTTTTTTCTCATTTCCTTGCCCATTTATTGGGAACAATTTTTTCTTGTCTCTGCCTTGAATAACACGACATAAAACAGGGTGTTTTAAAAACTAGATAATAAAATGAAATTTTAGAAATTGCTAACAGCAAAGTAAGTAAAATAAAAACACTAAAGTACGGTCCTAATATTTTTTCTCTAATAAAATTGTAGCGCGAGATATCTCTCATAAATTCTTCGTGCTTTAAAAATTTTTCCAAAAAAAACTTTATTTTTTATCAATTGACTTAATTTCCCAAACAATAATGTGCCATGGTTGATACAGTGGTGGTCGGGTTTGACCATGTCAGTTGGATGCAAGAGGGAGCTTTAGGATGGTAACGAGGAAAATCTCTGCGAAGAATGGATAACCATCTTTGTCCCTAATACCTGACATTTCTCTCATATTTACCTTGTGTGAGGTATTAATACCCGACGAGGTATTTGCCTCGATATGAAAAGGAAAAAAATAAGTTTAGGAAACTATAATAGTTGGGCTATATAGTGTAGTGGGTTGGACTTTGTGTTAAAGTGAGTCAACCGAGTGAAATCTTATTATTCGAGGCCTTGTGAAGAAATGAGGATAGGGAATGGGAACCGTCCATGTCTCACTATAACTGATGGGGTACTTTTCCCCATTAAACCTTCCACAAGAAAAAATAGTCTCATCTATGTCCCTAATAGGGAATTTCCTACCATGCCCGATATCCGGTCACAGCCTAAAAATCTATTAATTAAGAAATTACTTTGGAAAAGGTAATTTTAGAAAAAATATATAAATCAAAAGAAAGGTTTGCATAAATTTTTTTGATAAATAGCCATGTAAAAATACCTAGATAAAATTTCAATAAGTACTTTAAAGCTTAGTTTGACAGGCTAGGATCCTGACACATCCACGTGAAATGTATCGGGATTTCGACCTACCAACTAGACTTGAGTGCTGTAAGATTTACTAGATTTTCTGGGAATTTTTGAAGTACTTGAAGTATTACAAATAAATGGAATAGAATTTAACCATTAATTCAAAAGAAAAACACTTTTCTTTTCCTGTCAAGTAGTCTTCAACTGGCCTGTCAGTGTACATGGAAAAAATCCTGTGAGTGCGATCTTCAAACACTCTATTATAGATTCTCCAAATGTCTATCACGTGAAAGAGGAGAAAATCTGATGAAAGGAAGAAAGCCCAGCCGGTAAGCCGGGAGGCCAGAGGCACGTGGCGGCGGGGGCGCCGCTCGGGTCCGGCGGGATACCAAAACAAAGTAGTCTATATAATAGTCGATCTATTCTCACCCGTCTGTATCGGACCATCCGGGCGGTAAGCCCATTTCTGTAGTAACGGCAGTGGTCGTGACTGGGGAGTGGTGAAGCAGGGCACGACGGGCACCGGAAGACGATGGATTATCGACTGGGCGGCAGAGCCAGAGCCTCCGGTTGAACGCCGTGCGGCCGCGCAGGGCAGCAACCTCTGGTGGTACCCGGCATTGTCATGAAGGAGACGGCACCGACGACTTATATATCGTGCGTCGCCCAAAGTGGCAACACATACTACAGTATGGTGGCGCGCGCTCAGGGTGGTGGGTGTCTGGGTGTGGTGAGTTGTGACACAGACGGCGACACGCACGGCGGATCGAGAAGGACTGAAGGAGGATCAGCGTGCACATAGTGGCGGAGAAGTAAGGCGCGCCGATAATTAATAAGTTGAACAAAAAACTCGAGGCAGCCCATGCCGACTACCGACCGTGCAGGCGGTGCAGCTAGCTAGCGGCCTCACCATTTGTAGCGCGCGCGGCCGCTGCGCCCGCAGAGCTATCTACAGCGCTGCCCCCGTGACGGCGTGGTGCTTCGTACGTTGAAAGACACGGCGCCACTTGCTCGCTCACGGCACTCTCGCGCCCTCACACCCGCCGCACTTATTGCCTTCCACCGCCGCCGACCCCAACGTCCCATCCTTTCCACTGACCGCATCGAGGCAGCTACCAGAAAAGGCGCACATTAGCGTCCCGCGCATGCAGTAGTGTGTATACGCGCACGTCGTACATGGGCAAGAAGCCCGGCGGCGCCGGCGCCGGCGCCGGCTGGCTGGCCACCGTCAGGAAGGTCTTCAAGCCCGGACCCTCCAAGGACACGCGCCTCGCCAAGAAGGTCCGTGCTTTCATGTGTATTTGTGGTCACTCATGGAGCTTTGATTGTACGTAATGACGTGTTTGATTGGTCCATCTGCAGAAAGGAGGAGAAGAGCAGTCTGCGGGAGGAGGCGGCGCGCAGGCGGTGGAGATACTCTCGGTGGACCACTTCCCGGCCGCCGAGACGTCGCCGGAGGTGACGAATGAAGGAAGCGGCGGCGCCGTCGTCGGGAGGGAGCGACTGCATGACCGGGATGAGGCGGAGGGTGCCAGGAGGGGGCGCCGCGCCATGGCGGTGTCGAGGGCGGTGAGGAACGCCGCGGCCGTGCGCGGGAGGGCCACCGGCAGGGAGGAACGCGCCGCCGTGCGCATCCAGGCGTTCTACAGAGGCTACTTGGTACGCATGCACCTTGATACCTGATCCGTATATATATACGATTATACATACTTCACTGGCGTATACTGGTTACTAACACACCGTGATTTGCAACATGTGAGCAGGCGAGGAGAGCCCTGCGCGCGCTGCGCGGGCTGGTGCGGCTGCAGGCGCTGGTGCGCGGCCACCAGGTGAGGCGCCAGGTCCACCTCACCATGCGCTGCATGCAGGCGCTCGTCCGGGCGCAGGCCCGCGTCCGCGCCCGCCGCCTCACCACCGACGTTGCCCGCCGAACGCACAACGGCGACATGCACTCGTACGGGCACGGTGGCCGCCTCTTGTCGGACCAGCAGGACGAGGAGGACACCGGAGGGACGGGGACAATGCAGATGCCGCGGCCAAGGAACAGCCACATCGGGGGCGCCGGCGGCGCTAGCTACATGAGCCCTCATGGAGCGTGGGACACCATCGCCTGCGGCGAAGGCCGGAGCCGCCAAGACGCTGTTCCCGTGCGCGAGATGCGCACTGCCTCCGCCTACGGGTACCAGCAGGAGGTGCGTATAGTGCGTTACTGCGTGTGTTTTTATTTTCTTGATCTGTGTTCTTACCAAAGAGACGACAATGGCGAACAAATTGATATTCTACATTCTGAATGCGTCGATGCATGCGTGCGGCTGCAGTGCGAGGAGCAGGACGAGCGCGCCGTCGGCTGGCAGTGGCTGGAGCAGTGTATGTCCGGTGTGCAGCCGTCGCGCCACACGCCAGATCAGGTCAGCCAGCACGTCGCCGCCGCAGAGACGTCCTACATGACGGCAGCGGCCACAGACGGGGTGTCTGAGAAGACCGTAGAGATGGACGCCGGGAGGAAGAGCCCCGCGAAGGACCTGTACCCGGTGCGCCCTCCGGCGATCCCGGGGTACATGGCGGCGACGCAGTCCGCGCGCGCCAAGGCCCGCATGGCGCGGGCGTCGGCCCCAGCTGCTCCCAGGGCGCAGACGCAGACGCAGGCCCGGAGCCGGTCCGGATCGGTGACGCTCGCCGGGGCATCGACCGCCAGCTCAGGCTGGAGCATGAGCAACAACGGCAGCGCCTCCCGCGCACCCCAGCAAAGAGCTGGGTACAGCACGGAGTCCAGCTGCAGCGGCGACCGGACGCCGCCGCCAGTACTGGGCGGCCGTGGCAAGCAGCTGACTTACGCTTTGAATCTTGATTGACTACTTACAAATGTTAAAGTGCATGCTATGATCGTAGGAGTTTACTCGGATCAATCTCTTGTTAATTTGTTTAGCCATCTTATGATTGGTCGATCCACTGATCTCTACAGGTTTTATTTACAGGTCATTTAATCTCTCTTGTATAGTGTAGTGAACTAGTATGTAGCACAGAACTCAGGTGATGTCGGGAATAATTTAGTCGAACAACTAATTAACTTTGTTCATTATCAAGTTTTCTACGTTTTCTTTTCTCCAAGAAAAGAAGAATCCAAAACAGGATATCTTTCAAAAAGATTTCTGAAACAGGATGCAAAGAAAGAATGTCTAGTGTTGGGAGATTTATTAACTTCAGTTTCACATGTAAAGGTTCTGATGAAAGAAATTCAAAGATTAAACATCATCTTGTGGGAAGCTTTAAGATTACTGATGATGACATGTGAAATTTAATTTAAGGGCATGTTTGATGCTACCCACTTCCAACCATAGTAAGATTTGGCATCTTGTCAGCAAATTCTGGTTAAAACAAAGATTGCTTACATCTTGTCAGCCCCGCAGGATAATCCTAAAGATCCCAAGAAGAGCTACATCCCAAATTATAAACCTAACTGGCTCAACAACTCATAGACCAACAAAACCAAGATAAATATCACATAAATCACCCTTAGTCGCAACAGCATGCAAGACTAAAGGAGCTTAGGTAACACATTAGTGGATTGTCGAATTTAGCACAAACATACAAAACCAAAACAACCCATCAACAATTCTCAATGCACATAACCAGAAAACCCCCAAACTAGTGTCAGAAATCTATAGAACATAGAAACACTGATGTAGATAGGCATCAAACATTTATCCCTCTATATCAAGTCAGTGCTAACTGAACCAATTCTTTGTATCGCAATCCAGTCAATGCTAGCAGATGAATTGCTTTCTATCACAAGCTACCAAATTCAACTATGGTGGTGTTATATAAACACAGAGGGTAAGGCTCACCACTGTGGTATCATTGCAACTTCATTGATTAAAACGAAGATAATCCAGCAACCAGTAAACTAGACGAAATCCTCACATCTTGTCACATCATAAAACTGGGAATAGCCAATCGATGACCGTGTACCACAGATTGTACCAACCCACTTAAGGTGAAAATAGTCACTGAACACAAAGTTTAGATTTTGCAAATGTCCACACAAACAGTACTAATAGTACTAATACTACAATTGGTCAAGCAGAGAAGAACACAACCGATAGTGTCATGACATGCTTCCAATTGGCTAAGTGTTCTTGGGAATACGATAGCTACCAGGTCTAAACAGGAGCAATAATTTCTTAGGGAGTTATTGGAACGAGCCCTCAAGATCCTAAATTGTAAACAATCTTAGCAAGAAAACAACCAATCAGGGAATAACAAAGCCACACCAATTATACCATAACCATCATCAGTTGTAACAGCATGTACTAGATTAAAGTAACGAAATCAGACAATTATTTAACCGCATCAAACCATAACAATATGTAATATCACATCATAAAATCGGCAACCATCAATCCATAACAGCCAAGATAATAGGATACAACTATTATAACATAATTAATTATAGGCACGGAGGAAGAAGGGCTTAGATCTTGTCGATGTCCTCGTCCTCGAACTGGATGTAGTCGTCATGGTCGCCGCCGTCCTCGGGCCCGTCGACGTCGACGCCCTCGTTGAGCCTGAGCGTGTCGGGGAGCTCGCCGTAGGCCTTGAGCAGGCGGGACTCGTCGTTCATGTACTTGAGGATGACGTCAGCCTTGTCGTCCTGGTAGTCACGGAGGCCGACGAGGATGATGTCCCCGGCGGCGATCCAGACCTTCTTGTGCATCTTGCCGCGGATGTGGCAGAGGCGCTTGGTGCCGTCGACGCAGATGGCCTCGCAGCGGCCGTTGCCGAGCATCCGCGTCACCTGGGCGTACTCCTGCCCGTCCTCCTTGAACACCAGCTCGCGCTTGTCGTCGTCGGCCTCGTTCTTTCCCCTCTTGCGGTTCTTGCCTCCCTTACCCTTGTTCTTCGGCATGGCTACCGGCGGCTGCGGCGGCGAGGAGACGCGAAACCCTCACGTGTCGATCGAGAATGGGAGCGGTGGCGCTGCGGGATTGCGTTTTTTTCCCCTCGATGGCCTGCGGCCGTGTGTTTATAGGGGGACGAAGCGCGGAAGCGGACGGCGATAAGGGGAGGGGGTCCTCGACCATCGGATCTAGGGTTGGATGAGATTGACGGCCAGATGGAGTCAGGAGATGCCGTGTCCCCGTGTCGAGCCGGGGGTCTCTATCAGGTAGTAGTAGCAGATAACCGTGGCCCACACGGCGGTGGGGTGGGGACGCGTCCTGGAGTCCGGATCGGATTTGTGAATCCTGGTTGGAGGAGGATTCCACTGAACGAATCCAAATCTCATGCGTTTTCGGAAAGCAGGGTCTTGAGATATGAGAACCTTCCATGCCCTCTTTGAGTTCTGATTCCTAACAGCAAGTTTAAAAAGGAAAAATTATGGTTGTGGATCGTAAGCCCGCTCGAACGACGGTATTATTAAAACGAGCCAATTCACGTTGGTGGGGACAATGATGTGTGCACGTGTGTGGGGAAGGGGTGAGGTTAGGGGTGATAATATACCCGATAGAGTTAAGGACCTGTCGGGTATTCATCATGCTAAGGATAGATTTAGATTTAATTTTTGACTCACGTGAATACTGGGTCAGAACTCCACATTAAAGTGGGCTCAAGTATGGATTTATTATTTTATCCGTGAGTAGAACCAAAGGCCCTGAAGTTTCTTCTCCCGCGTGTAGCACCCAGCTCCTAGCACCGCAAGAGGCAATACCTATGAGGCTAAGAGCAAGAGCCCTACGCTAGTGCAGTTGTGCAGGCCTTCCTAGCCGCTAGCACCCGTCGCTAGTGCCACCACCCACCACCCACTGCCCCTGATCACCACTCGTCGCCCACACCGTCCTTGGCTGCCCTCGTCTGTCACCCATCGCCCCCGTTTTTCATCTGTCGCCCTCGTCTGCCTCCTGTCCAAGGTTTTTACATTGTCGTCTAGGTGTCGCCTTGGCGTCCCGATGAAATTTCAACCTGGGCGTCGGGGTTGCCGTGAGCGTCATGTGTATGGCGTCATAAGGTGACACCTAGTCGGATATGGCGTCGTTCTTTCGCATGGAGGACGCCGCATGGTGCGCGGGAAAAAGGCGCATGGCGCAGGAGGAAAAAGCGACATTGCACGTGCATTGCGTGGGAAAAAGTGGCAGCTGCACGCGTGTTCCGCATGGAAAAAAAGCGGGCAATAGCTACGCGCGCTCGCCACGTGGGAAGAAAATGACAGCTGCGCGTGCTCGCCACGTGGGAAAGAGAGCACGACCCGTGTGTAGATTGTAGAACGCCAGGACTAATTTAAAAAATCAGAACGAGAGAGAGAAAGAGAGACGGATAGCGGCACGTGACACCTAGAAGGCTGGAATCCCAGCGGTGCCACACCGCTTCAGTCCAACACTCCAGTCGCGCCTCCCTGCCGGTAGTCACACATCTAGGGCTAAAAAATTGGCTCGGGCTCGCGAGCCAGCTCGAGGCTCGGCTCGGCTCGTAGGTGAAACGAGCCGAGCTTAAGCCTACGTTTTAGGCTCGGTTCTGAACTGAGCCGAGCGGAACCAACTCGCGAGCAGCTCATTTGGCTCCTGAGCCTGATTTATTTTTTAAATTTTAATATATAAGATATTTTATTTG
>KE373122.1:18801-30669 GCA_000418225.1 Zizania latifolia | reverse complement strand
GGCTCGGTATTCTTAATTGCTTTGATGCTGCGCTGGCTTACTTCAATTCCCCTTTCATGCACGATAAAACCCAAAAACTGTCCCGCCGATACGCCAAAAGCGCATTTATCAGGATTCATCTTCAGCTCATATTTCCTTGTTCTCTCCAGCACTTGTCGTAGATCGGCGGTATGCCCCTGGATACTTCCTGACTTCACCACCACATCATCTATATATATCTCTACTAGCAAGCCAATCAAATCATGAAATATGTAGTTCATGGCCCTCTGGTAAGTTGCTCCGACGTTCTTCAGCCCAAAAGTCATTACTACCCATTCGTACAATCCGATGGCGCTAGGGCATCGGAATGCTGTCTTAGAGATATCCTCATCTACCATGAATATCTGATTGTATCCTGCATTCCCATCCATGAAGCTTATTATTTTATGGCTCGATGCCGCGTCCACCAGCAAATCTGTAATCGGTATCGGATATTCATCTTTGGGCGTCGCCTTGTTCAAGTCCCTGAAATCCACACATATTCTGAGCTTCCCATTTTTCTTCAATACGGGGACGATGTTTGATACCCACTCAGCATATCGGCATGGCCATATGAATCCTGCATCGTATAACCTTGTGACCTCAGCCTTGATATCCTGATATAACTCTGCCTTGAATCGTCAAGGAGGTTGTTTGAACGGCCGATATCCTGGTTTTATCGGGAGCCGATGTTCTACAATCGATCGGCTTAATCCTGGTATTTCATGATACTCCCAAGCAAAGCAATCTCGATACTCTCGTAGTAGCTCGATCAATTCCTTCTTCATTGCCTCAGGAAGTGTAGCGCTGATAAAAGTTGGTCTCGGTCGGTCACCGGGTCTGATGTCTATCTCCTGTAGTTTATCGGTTGTGGTGAATCCTTGACCGAGCTTGCCTTCGATATCATTGCTGATTGGCTTGATTTCATTGCTTGATATGTCCAAAAAATCACCGTCCTAGGTTCTGCCTGATAAGCAATCAACTCCTTCCATCTCCCACACCGACAAATCGGCTATCGCTACATTAACCGATTTATCGGTGGGAATCACCTCCACTTGATCTCTGATCCACTGCATTAGGCTCTGGTGCATTGTAGAGGAGACACAACAATTGACGTTGATCCAATCGTGCCCTAGTAGCAGGCTGTAGGAGCCCTTTCCATCGATGATAAAAAATGTAGTCAGTACCGTTTTGCTTTCGACTGTGAGCTCTACGTTGAGGACTCCCTTGGCCTCCGATGAGTTACCACCAAAGTCCTTAAGAATCATATTTGTCTTGATCAAATCTTCTGGCCCTTTTCCAAGCTTCCGATATGTTGAGTATGGCATGATATTGACGGCTGTCCCGCCATCTACTAACATCTTGGCTATCGGCTTGCCGTTTACGAACCCCTTGACATAGAGAGGCCTCAGGTGCCGATGGTCGGGATCACTTGGTTTGTCGAATATGGCCGATTGATGTGCTAGCACCAGTTAGACCATCGCCTCGGCTTGTTCATCGTCACTATCGGGGGTGGCCCGATATTCTGCTAGGAGAAATAACACCATGTTGATCCCGGCAGACTCCTCATCATCCTGATCGGCCCTTGCCTTTACATGTCACTCTTCCCTGGTTCTCTTGGGGCAACTGGGTCCCTGTTCCTGACGGGCAAGCTCTTGGAGTTCTCTCTGTCGTAGGCGCTGCACCCTTCTCTTTTGGTTCTTTGTGAAAATGCCGCTTGGGCACCATTGCTCATTCTTCTTCTGATGGTTATGCCGGTGCCTCTCATCGGACAAACGGTCACCGTCCCCTGGTAGTTGTCTTCTGTGTTGACGGGCCCGAGCCACTCGTGCACCGATGGTTTACGCGGAGGAGTCCTTCGGTCACCTTCATAAAATCTCCGATCATCATCATAAGGTCTCCGGTCATCATCACGGGGCCTCCGACTGACTCTGCTACCACCGCACTCTAGGCAATTATCCATCGATGGTAGGCGCATCCCTTCATTCCAGCAGAATCTGAAGAACTCACAGTTCCAACGGGGGTTGAACCGCGAGGGGGCCCGATCGGCCTCATAATCGTCCTCCTCATTTGCCTTCCTCTTGTACTTGTTTATCAGACCCGATGAAGTAACTCGTGTCTGGTCCCCCTCCTTCTCGATGCGCCTATCTCCCTCTCTGCGCCATTCATCGGGGTGCTGGATGCAGACCATATTAGTGGGAAACGGGTGCCCGTCGATGTTCATCGGCCTCTTCCTGTCGTCGAACTTGATTCGGCCCTGCTCGACGGCCGATTGTATTTGCTGTCTGAACACCTTGCATTCATTGGTGTGGTGCGACGGAGAATTGTGCCACTTGCAGTACTTCCTCTTCTTTAGCTCATCGACCGACGGGATCACGTGGTTGGGCGGCAACTGGATCTGTTTTTCTTTCAGCAACAAGTCAAAAATTATGTCTGTCTTGTTGATATCAAAATCATACTTCTCTTCTTTGTCCGATGCCTTCACCTAGGGACAAGCAACATGCTTCTTATTTTTGGATCACTCAGCGAGTCCCACTTCGGCATCGGATCCAGCATCTTCTTCAGACTCCGATGAGTACGCCTAGGCGTACGCAATCTTCTTCTGGAATTTTTTCCTCCAGGCTTCTTGGAATCGGCTCTCGTGTGCCGATACTTGCTGCACCAGGTGTGATAAGCTTTCAAACTCCTGAGAGGAAAGTCTTTCCTTGATCGGGTTTAGCAACCCCTGAAATGCCAGCTCAGCCAATTGGGTATCACTGAAACTCAGACTGTAGCATCTGCTGCGCACGTCTCGTAACCTCTGGACGTAATCTTGCACCGACTCATCCATCCTCTGCCGAACCGCTGTGAGCTCCGTCAGCTTCATCTCGTGCATGCCAACGAAGAAATACTTGTGGAACTGTTTCTCGAGGTCCGCCTACCCTCTGATGGAATTCGGCGGCAGTGAAGAAAACCAAGTAAAGACTGATCCCGATAGTGATAACGGGAAGAATAGGACCCTGAGGACCTCATCGGCCGATGTCTCCCCGCACTAGGCGAGAAAGCGGCTCACATGCTCGATTGTGGAGATTGAGTCTTGCCCCAAGAACTTGGAGAAGTCGGGCACCTTGTATCGGTTAGGCAGCGGCACCCGATCGAACCACTCCAAGTACGACCTCTGATACATGTAAGTTTGGTCCTTGGGCTTCAGACCAAACTGGTCGTGGATGACCTCGGCAATGCGGTTCACCCAGTCTTCTTCTTGCTGGTTTGGTATGGGGTACCGATCAGACGTGGGCGCCTAAGGGTACTAATCGGGTTGAGGAGCGTTGTAATGATACTGCTCCTAGTGGGCGTAGGGCTGTCCTCCAAAGTACGCAGCCTGGTGGTACCCCTAAGGGATACCATTGGATGCCCCCTTGGCGGCGCGAGGTCAGACAGCACGTTTCTCTCGATGCCGTAGGTGATCTGTGGAGCTTTGTGCCTCATCGGCCCTTGTGAAACAGGAGTTGATGGTTGAGCCGGCCGAGGAGGCTGTGGAGGCTGGGGCGCCTGAGGGTGGTTGACCGGGAAGTATGTCGGGCCCCATAGCGGCTCCTGAGCCACAGTACCTTCGATGGTTTTCTTAATCAACCCGTGGAGAGTGTTGACCAGAACCCCCGACTGGTTGATGAGGGCGTGGTTAACTGCGTGGTCAACGGCTTCTTGAAAGTTGACATGGGGGCTGTCGGGTCGCTGACTAGATTCTCCAGTGAAGGTGGGCTTCGGCAATCGAGTTTTCTGGACAGGTCCCAATCTGGTCATGCCGAAGGATTCGAGACACATCTTTCGGTAGTCGTCAATGTGCTTCTGCACCTCTTCCCTTTGTTCCTCATTTAGCGCCTCCATGGTGACTTGGATGACGTTGCTGTTGTCAAATTCTCCCGCCATGGCGGGAAGTGTCGTTGAAGATGTGTCCCACCGGACGTGCCAAAAAGCGTGTTGGTAAAGTTTTTGGTCACACGCGTGGCCTGAGAGATCTGCTTAACTCTAGTGCAGGTCCTAAATTTACGATTCGGGACGTGCCAATCAGTTTAATCCAGTAACTGATAAGATAGACAAGAAAACCGTAAGTAGTAACACCTATCGGCTATCAAGCCGATGGTTTCAACGCATATCGGATTATCTATTAAATGACTGTAAATAAAATACAATAAGAACATGGTAAAGGTCAATCAACGCAGCATATTGAGTGCACGATGTACGAGAAATAGATCTATTGTGAAACCTATCGAGACATCAGCATCGACCTAACCAACTAAGCTGTGAAAGCAATTGAAAGTAATACTAGAGTCGATATCGAGATGTAAAAGCAAGACAGATATAATAACGCTAGGCCGATGTGTATCGCCCGATTCCGATGCCCGATACAACGATGAGATGAAAACATGAAGATAACCTATCGGCTTATACCCCGATAGAATCTGGTCTCAACATACCCGATCTATGTTCGCATTATCATTTGCTATAACCGAAAGATTGGACCGAACCAAGACAATCGCTAAGTCACAGCAAATCATAGTGTTAAACATATCGGAGCACACTTCATCCAGATGAACGATACGCGACATTAATCAAACACACAGACTAAGATATCGAACTCAACCGATGAAGCCTTAGACTGAAATATTTGATCTAAACCACGCATCTGATACAGCATGATCGATACATAGACTAAGATGTCGGATCTAACCGATGAAGCCTTAGATCTACTAATCAATACATGTTTGGCGGAACTTACCCCTCGTCGGAGATCGAAGCGATGCAGCCCCGCGGGAGAGCAAGAACTCATCGATGACAAGTTTGGCGATGCGCTGAGAGTTGATTGATCTGTTGATTGATTCCTATTATAATCTAAAATTTACAACTGCAACCGATTCTATCTTTATCTTCGCAGCAAAATCTATCTTCTCCCTCTTTATCGGCTTCTTTGTATTTTTATCCGGTCACACGTACGCATAGCGGACGGGCTTCGTTGACCGTGCTTTGACCGAACTCCTTGACTTTCATTGACCGTACCGAAACTGCATTGGGCTTGAGCCTTACCAAATTTTACCGTTAACACATACCATCGGTAAGAAGCTCACCATATTGTAGTGCTCTAACCAAGAGCGTGTTGTCTTTGTCGCTCACCAAATATAGGATCTCGCTTCTAAATGATAAGATAACTACAAAGAGGGACAACTAGTTTTGCACGAGGTCACATGAACGTTGATATGGCTAATGACTCTGAAGGAGTAGGATTTCATGTTCTCCGGCAAGGCAATTGAATTGTTAATGAGTACCTTCATGTGTTTAATCGACTTGCACGTTATGCCCATAAAGATATGTGGAATGAGGATAAAAAGCAAGAGAAGTTCTTAAGGGCCTAAACGATGAAATATTGGTTTAGCTTTTCTGAAGATACCCCACACCATCGACACCCTATACATAGGGCTTGCCGATCCCATCTGTAGAACTCTGGCACCACTGCTGGCCCTACAACACATTGTTTTCTTGGTTATTGATCTTACCTCTATCAACTCCGAAAAAAGTTTTTTCTCTTCTACCTCATAGCTACTCCCTCCGTCCCAAATCATAGTTATTTCTAGACTTTGACGTGTTTATTAAGATATAAGAAAAAAAACCTAAACTACTCCTCAACTAGTACTCCAAGTAATTAGTATTACGTGTAACTAGTACTCCAGATAGAGGTAAAATAGAAAGATTTAGAGAAAAAAGTTGTAAAAGTTATAATATTTGAGACAAAATTTGAATGGTAAAAATTGTTATATTTTAGGACGGAGGGAGTAATTGAGTAACGTTCACTCTTTTATCACATTATATATAAACACATGACAATCAGGTTAAGGTTACATGTCATACGTAAATAAGACAAAAAACAAATATTATTTGTAATTTTTTGGAGGAATTTGAGAATCTGCCACTAAAAAATTTATATTATTTGATTATTTATCATTTGTGTGGATGGCATGTGGGACCATCTAAGTCTATAATAATGAGTTAAAGTGATAAATAATCAAAAACTACTTTTTAATGGTGACAAATCATGGAAGATTTGAGGATTTGCGACACAAAAATTTGTGTTATTTTGTCCACCTTTTGCTGTTCGTCCGAAAAATTGAAAGTTAGCAGATCCCCCGTACGCATCAAAGCTCCCTACGAAGGTTTGCTTCCCCCCTCTCTTCCTCTCTCGCCGAACCCAGGAGCCCTAGAAGCCTCTTGAACCCTGATCCAATTCGACAGGTCCGGCCACGAGCCAAGAAAACGCCTTAACCTCAAACTCTCTGCTCCGTCTGCCATTCTTAGACCAGGATCTGCGCCGTGTTCGAGCGGAATCGATCGCGTAGAGATGGACGGCGGCGGCAGCGACCTGAGAAGCAGCATCAAGAAGTGGAACATCATCTATCCGGTGTACATCAACTCCAAGAAGACGGTCGCCGAGGGCCGGCGCATCGCCGCCGGCAAGGCCTGCGCCGACCCCACCTGCATCGAGATCGCCGATTGCTGCTCCTACCTCAAGATCCCTCATGCTATCGAAGTACATACCTATCTCTCTTTTCAGATTTTGTTGCCGTTTGGGATTGCCCGTTACCTTTGCCCTTCCCTGGATTTGTGAATTTGCTGATGTTTGAGCTTCCTGTGTTTTGTGCGCAGTTGGATAAGGCGTATCCACGAGATTTCTTCCAGGTGGGAAGGGTGAGGGTGCAGCTCAAGAAGGATGACGGCTCCCCGGTCAATCCTGCAATTAAAACAAGTAAGCACTGCGATGTTTCTTTTATCCTCGATGCAGAATTTTATTCTGATCCATCTTTACTCGTTATCATAAATTCCTATTAGATTATTAGCGGGGCTACTGCCTACCAGAGTTGGCAAGAATAAACATGTGATGTGCCGATGTTTCTATTTCCAAATTTTTTTGCTTGTTTTTAACTTTTTACCACATCTAAGGAAGCCCGTAAGAAGCCTTAACAAGGAGACTAATTGTGGCTTGAAGATTAGTTAGATGAGATTTATTTTTCTGTCCAATGTAATTTGTAGCCACTAATTAGAAGAAGCTTGTTTATCTATCAAATGCAATTCCTAGCCCCTTTGAATCTCCAGATGTTATGACCGTCAATCTGCTTGTTGAGTAGAAACAATATATGCAATGCCTGTGCAGAAGAATAGCATTTTCACTTGATATGCCGTTCTCACTTCACATGTCGCTGTCTGTTGCTTCTTCTTCTTGTGGCATCACTGAGTTCTGCACCTGAGTTTAGTTCCACCTCGTATTCAAATCATATAAATAGCATGATAAGATATTAGTTTTTTTTTTGTAATGATAATACTTCCAAGTTCACTACACTTCGAAAATCGATAGCAAAGAACAAAGCTATTCTAACATGAATAGAACTGTACAACACCTTGCACCATTTGTTTGTCATCTTAGTTAGGTTTGCACTGGCACCTT
This sequence comes from Zizania latifolia, assembly GCA_000418225.1. Lineage (NCBI taxonomy): Eukaryota > Viridiplantae > Streptophyta > Magnoliopsida > Poales > Poaceae > Zizania > Zizania latifolia. The sequence continues at coordinate 23,180 of KE373122.1, read as the reverse complement.
ATGGCTCGCATAGATATGATTAGCTTGAATTTCTTACTGCACAATTTCATGATTTACTGTATAGGTCAATATATGATGGCATTTACTCTGAATTAGTTTAGTACATTTGCAGAATTGTAGTTGGCGCTATATAACACCTCAATAGAAAATGAAACTTGCAATGGATTCAATGACTGACCATTCAATATTCATATTTGCTTGAATATTCTATTGTATATATTTTTTAATTTAGCTCAGTAAACCACCAAAGTCGTGGATGAATCTTCTACATAAATTTATTTTGCTGATTTTTTTCAGCACCGTTCTGTCGATTAGTGTTTGATTAACAACAATTGAATATATGATCGATATTCATTCTTAACAATCAACTTGATATGAAAAGTGAAGATGAGAATATGGGAGAATAAGGATAGTAGCCATCAAACACACATATGTGATAAGAGCAAGTAAAAAGTGGTTTTAATTGAATTATATGATCGTATGATAGCAAATTAGAAGGATTAATGATGGTTAAGCAGATTTTGTTATCCACAACAAAATAGTATGTTAATGTGCACCATACCATTGTTTTACTTTCAGGTTATGTCATGCTGTGTTTATCCATATATTATGCTCTAAAATAGTTAAATAGGTTCAGGCCATGTCTTTTACCATCCTTCCCTTGACATTCTTTAAATTGTATAGACTTTGAGTGTCAATACCAGCGCTCCTCAGTATAGGACAAAATCACATGGTCAGGAAAATGTTTACATAAAAAGTGATGTTTGCACCCAGTTGTCACTTGTCAGCAGTCATAGCATTTTGGCGAGCAATTTTTAAAAACCTTGGCCTGCAGTTAGCCTTTACCTCAGTTGAATTTTCTTGTGAGGAGGTTCCTGTGCTCAGGAGCACCTAAAACTGGGTGCTTCCAGGCCTGAAAAAAACCCTTACCAAACATTATGAAAAGTTTCAGAGAACATTTGGTCAAATAGGTAATGGTGTTATCTCTCATTCCACAAATTCTGCTGTTTTCCCTTTCATGATTATATGCATTGGACAATAGGGCAACAATTTTTTTCAATGCATAGAGCTAACTTAGATTAGAAGGCAAATTCTGCTCCTCGCAAGTTCTATTAAAATGGGATGTGTCAGGGCATCAAAGTGTTTGACAAAGTGCATACCTCCCCATCTGTGGACCACATACAAGGTGATATTGGTCTACTGGGGCAGTACTATGACTGTCTGATCAAGTATATATTTTTTAATTTCAGCCTTATGCAGACAATAGATTTCAGTGCATGGTTATTGCTGTACTGTAGCACTAAGTTGAGTATACCAAGTCTAACTATGTCAGATCAGGCCTATGTATATATTAAATTTGTACTCCAGGTAGCCACCGCCATGTAATCATGTTTATCTGAAAAACTGGCTTGGTTTTTGTTAAGTACATTTGAGAATTTTTTGCTATCGATATAATGTCCAAATTATTCCATTTAGTGTTGTACAGAAAAACCTCCACTGTCATTCTTTACAACTGTGTGTCTGTACTCTGTAGTGTTGACGAAGATTTGTTTTATTATATGTTTAATCCTGGTGTTAACCACATCAATCTTTGTCGGTGGAGATGGCAACAGTTGGGGGGGGGGGGGTGCTTACAAAAGAGTTGCCAATTGGGTAGAGGGACTATACTAGGGAGAGTAACTTGAGTAATTAATTTCTTGCTTAACTCAACATGGATGAGGACTGTCCTTAAAATAGGCAATGTTTGAAAAAGCGGTAGGTGGTAAGTGGGCGGAGGGGGTATGCCAAGCGCCTAGGCGGTGGCTAGGTGTTGGTGCCTAGGCGGTGTGGTTTAGACATCCAGACTACTTGGTTACATTCTAAATCCAAGATTACACTGGTACTGCATTCCAGGAGGCTGGTGAGCAGATTTTTGGTCGTACGGCAGACGAACTGTTGGCCCTAAGGTTTCTGGTCTCATTGATTCAGTAGGTGGTCACAGCAACACTATCTGCACTATCTGTTGAGTGTTGACCCTAAGCAAGCAAGTACTGTATATATAGGGGGATCTCTACTCCAGTGATCCAGTCTCCACTATCTGCAACACGAAACATACAAACTTGCAGCCTTTGTACAAAGCCTAAACAGATTTACCTCTTTGGCTCTTCCTGGCGGCAACAGCGAGCTGGCCTCTTCCTAGTGGAAGCGGCGAGCATGATGCCATGACCCCTTCCTGCCGGCGGCGAGCGCATCCTCTGTTGTCTCTCCCTTGCGAGCGGGTCCCTGGTGGCAGCGGCAATACGATGCTCCTCCCTGGCGGCGGCGAGTGGCCGCTCCTCCCTAGTGGCGGTGGCAAGTGGGATCTCCAGTGGTGGCGACGGCGGTGAGAGGCGAGTGGGATCTCCACTGGTAGCGCACGAAAGTGATAGTCAGACTCACAGCCCAGTGTCCTCAACCCTGAGTGAGTCAGTGCGAGTCATCCCAGCCCAGTAGCCACGCATATCACGCTTAGCTCATCCAGCCTGCCCAACGCTTTCACCGCTTATGCGCTGCCTAGGTCACCTACCACCACCTAGGCGGTTTTCTGCATAGTTCCACCGCTTATGCTGTAAGTGACACAGAGCACTGGCGCTCAGTGCTAGGTGGCCTAGGCAACCGCGTTTTGAAACACTGAAAATAGGGTATCTCTGCCAAATCCAACTAATAGATAAGATAACTAGGAAATATGAAATGGCTCTTATTCCAAGCTATGGTAACCAGTGTTTCTGCAAGTGCCAAGATGTTTTCATTAATTGTTTTAGAAGTTTCAAGGTGTTGGTGGAAACGTGATGCTGTCTTGCCTTTTGTTTTAACACCTCCTATGTCACTTCTCTCTGTAAAAAAGCTTTTACTTCTCTTCTTTTTTGAGTGTCGTACAAAATGTACAGCTGCCAATATTATGGGCAAACATCATTGCTATTATTCTAATCAGTTAAGCTGAAATTACTCTAACTAGGATTTCCCCTAGTTACTTCCAATCTTGGCTGGCCACTGTTGAAGTCTTGTAGCCTAACAGCATATTTTGCCATGATGATTAACACACTTTATGCTTTTGTCTATCCTACATCCCTACTGACACAAGTACTTCACATTTACAGAGAAGCAGCTGATGATCCAAATAGCAGAGCTAGTTCCCAAGCATCATGGCAGGACTAAGAAGCAGGAACCGGCAGCTTCTTCAGCTGCAGGCACATCAAAGTCTGGGAAAGGTGGGAAGAAAAAGAAGTGATGATAGTACTGGCTTGTGCTGTTCTTCTGTCCATAGGAAGTTCCTTGAGGTTCTGTGTCGGCACCGAGGCCTGAAATTTGAAGTCTCTTCTAGCCTTCTGTGCTCTGAATTTCTAATTTATTTGAATACTTCAATCCCCGTATTTCTTGTGGTTTGGATTATTGCAAAGAGAGGAAGAAATTGTTCTCTTACCGGGGAAGCAATGGATAGCTTCGAACTATGTTTTTGGATAGGACTTGTAACTTCTATGGAACTGGTATCTGAAAAATGGTATTATTAAGAATATCAGTGTACTGTTTTCTTATGATACCATGATCAAATTTATTCGATTACTGAATAGAAGTGGTTAACGTAACCGTGGTAACTGACCTTCCGCTTCCGCTCCCGGTGATTCAAAATTCAAATTTGGATTTATTTTTTTTAAATCTCAATTTTTTATAAATACTAGAAGATTTATGATTGTTTATGGTGAAGTTTGTTTTTATAAATACTAGTTGAACCTAATAAAAGTTATGTTTGGCTAGCACGAGGTGGTTTGTTTATTATACCCTAGTCGCCGTGTCCGGTGTCTTTGTGGGTGGACAATTTTGATGTTGCCGGTCTTGATCCAAGGTTTGAGATGCATATGCAACATGATTGTTGGAACCCTCTGAATTTTATTTTTCACTGCTCCATATATCCTTAGCATGCTAGTACATCTTACTTTCTTGTTATGATTCTAGCTTATTTTGAAGTATGAATTATTTTGTTTATTGGAGTTTGATGAGCAGAAAGATCAAACTGCAATAAACAAAATAAGAAAGTAAGTTGTACTAGTATACTAAGAACTAGGGGGTGAAAGTGATTTGGATAGTTTTCGACCGAATTCAGAAAAACGGATTCGGATCTGGATTTTTTTGATTTGGATACGGATTTGGATATGGATTTTTTTTCGGATACGGAAACGGATATGACATCGATAGTATCCGACGGATACAGATTCAGATAATCCGGATAAATCTTATTTGAATATTCGGATTAAAAAGCCCATTCAGCCCATATAAATATTTAGTTAATTTTTGGCCCATGTAAAGAGCTCGAGCGCGGAGCGTCTGGCCCAAAAAGCTGCTGTCAGTTTGTCGTCGCCGCTTTG
>KE373122.1:2921-13521 GCA_000418225.1 Zizania latifolia | reverse complement strand
AGATTTGGTTTGAGAGTGCAAAACAAATCTTCTAGCAAACTCCTTGCTTCATCTTTTGAGAAGATTTTGGGTGGTTGAGTTCATTGATTTTCTTGATAAATCTTGAGCACAAAGATTTGGCCCTACAAGCTTTCAACGGATTTGTTACTCTTGGAGGTGCTACCTCCTAGACGGCTAGGCGTCAAATCCGTGAGCACCCAAGGAGATTGTGGTGTGCTCGGAGAAGTTTATAAAAGCTCTACCTTGACTTCGTCAAGGTAACTAGTGGAAATCCAAGCTTAACTTCAGTTAAGGCTTGGTGAGGAAAAGGGTTGAAAGAGACTCGGCCTTTTGGGGCCCCTCAACGGAGACGTAGGATCGGTGGATCCGAACTCCGGGAAATATCCACTCATGTTCATTGTGTTCTTCGTGTTCTTGCTAGCTCATATCTTCATATTGCTCGATCTACTTGCTAGTTAAGTTGTAGAACATATTCCTATGTAAAAGTTATAGCTAACAACATTGCTCTTACTCGTATTCATTTACTTTGTTAGCTAGATTAAATTTAATATCTATTTATTTTCTGGTCTGTCCGGAACTTCTGGTTACAGTCGGAAGTTTCGATCCCCAGAAGTTCCGCAAAACTCCGGTGACTCGGAACTTCCAGTCCTGGAATTTTTCGAACTGATCATTTTCCGCAAGAAATTTTTAGATTGCCTATTCACCCCCCTCTAGGCAACTTTCAGTTTCCCACAAAGGTAGTTTAGTTCGATATATGAGGTTTTCTATGTTCGTGATTCTATGGTTATCTCAAGAACTATGAGACAAAGAGAGTTTAGACAGGTTAGGGCCTCCCATAGGATAACAACCCTAGTCCTGTGTGATAGAGTATACGCTGAGGAACCTGATTACAAGGGTGCTTGCGCACGTATGAATGTAAGGTGTGTCTATATATCCCTATGAGAGGTACCCCCGATCCCTTTATATATCCCAGGGGTCGGGGGTTACCGTTTAGGTTTTAACTATCCAATTAAGTACCTTTACAACGGTTAAATCACCAAGGATCGTGGGCTAGTAATCACAACACTATTCACTATCTTAATTTGTATTCAAGATTGGCAGTTACGTCTTTGAGTTATTGTCATTGATAGTACGGACTGGTCATTGCCTTCGCCTTCCAAGTCCTTGCAGTCGGGATATTCCTTCGAGTACTGGACTCGAGGTTCTTTTCATATTGCTGACCGCTTTGCTATTGGATGTCGGTCTGACCTCCTCCGAGGTCGTCTTTAATGTCTTATTTTCTAACCCCTTGTTTTGTCCGACTGCCTTAAAGGCACTCGGGAGGTACCCTAGGGTCATTCCCGCAATAGGAGCCCCCGAGCTTTTTGCGAAAGAGAGGTGACAATTATCCAGGTGGAATCAGGAGGTTGTGAGGAGCACAAAGACAAACTTCTTAATAAATTCCTTTCATTTACCTAGTAGGTGCACCGGTTAGGTGCACCTACTGGGTGTAGCCCCCGAGCCTACAGTCTGCTAGAAGAGCAGGCTTCAGGGTCCGATATCTTATGTGATTCGATGAGATGAGTTTCAGGGTTCGATATATTGTTGTGTTGTTGACGCAGGGAGTATTTGAACTCCTGGGTGTTTCAGGCGATCGGGCGTCACTGGAGCATGAGGCATTTAAGCCTCTGGGTGTTCAGACGATCAGGCGTCTATTGGAGCGAGGAGCATCCGAGCCCCTAGGCATTCAGGCGATCAGGCATCCATTGGAGCCAGGGGCGTCCGAGCCCCCGGGCGTTCAGGCGATCAGGCGTCCGTTGGAGCGAGGGGCGTCCGAGCCCCCGGGCGTTCAGACGACCAGGCGTCCGTTGGAGCGAGGGGCGTCCGAGCCCCCGGGCGTTCAGACGACCAGGCGTCAGTTGGAGCGAGGGGCATCCGAGCCCCCTGGCGTTTAGGCGAACATGCGTCCGTTAAAGTGAGGGGCGTCCAAGCCCTTTAGCATTTAACCGAACAGGCGTCCGTTGAAGTGGGGGGCGTTCGTTCACCTCCCTTCTTCGGCTGTCCGATTTGTTTTTAACGGTTGATTGGAGCCTTCGGGGGAGATGAGGCAGTTCCGGTGATGACGTGGATTTCCACTCGGAGCACGTTACGAGGCAGTTACAGCGCCCCCCAGGAATTGAGCCATTATTTCTTCGTGGGCTATAAATAGCCTTCTTCGTCTTCCTTCCGACGTAAGCCTTCTGTTTGTTTTTAATCTTCCACCTCCATCTTCTTTCTCTTTGCACCCAAATCCTTTGTGCTGGCTCCTCGCCGTCTCGGCCACCATTGCCAGCGCGTGGTGTGCTTCCGCAAGGCGCGCCGACTATTCCATCTGAAATCCCTTGCTCCACAATCAACTCCACTAATAGCCTCCTCGGATGCTACCGTCGATCGCTCCAAGGAGTTCTATAAGTCCGTTGCCACCATCCGACACCTGAGGCTTCTAGAGAAAGCTAGCGTTCTCCCAGCCCAGGCGCTGTCCCTCTAGCGTTCGGTGGCCGACGAGGCATTCCCAACTCAGAACACCAACGAATTGGTGGTGTTCGAGTCCTTCTTCCACCGAGGGTTTGACCTTCCGGCACACCTCTTTCTTCGTGGCCTCCTCCACCACTACGACATCTCCCTCATCAACCTTAATCTCAATTCCATTCTCCATATCTCTATTTTCATCAACCTCTGTGAGGCCTATCTTGGTATCGAACCCTATTTTGACCTCTTCCGTAATTTCTTCTACCTGAAATCTTATTCCAAGAGGGTGATCAGGAGGGCTAGAATCCAGCTCCGCGATGGGAAGGCTGCTGAATACATCACCGTCGCCCTCCCATCTTTAAATAAGGGCTGGCACAACCAATAATTCTATGTTAGGAACCACGAGCCAGCCCTCTCTCCAGAGATCGACCGCCTCCCGACTTTGGCGCGGACCTGGTCGGACCATTGTGGTTTGGCCGACTAGTGTCTAGTAGACGAACTGGTCTGGGAGATCGTCAAGCTTCGGGAGCAGAAGTTAACGGGGGTCATCATGGCTCTTAATTTTGTGCTCCGCCGCATCTAGCCTTGCTAGAGCCGGGCGTGGTTGAGGTATGATTACGAGGGTCGGACCGATCCCTCCCGTGAGTCTCTAGAGGCGTTGTCCGTGGAGGAGGCTACAGAGCAGGTTCAAGATCTCTTTGCTGCTAAGACGGAGATCGGTAACGAAGATTCCCTGAAGTTGTATCGTCTCACCAATCCTCGACCAGAGGTAAGGCGTTGCGGTCAGCCTTATTTATATTTCTTGGTTGCTTCCTTTTGTAATATCACACGCCATTCGGCATTGCAGCTCGGGAGGATCCCAGTTTGGCGAGGAAGTCGGCAGCTGAGTTCTCATTTCTAGGGACATGGTGAAACTTAAGGCCATAGAATTTTCCTTCTAGCTTTCGGACTTCTTTGTAATATGCATCTATTTTCTCACTGGTACATGATCAGTCTTTGTTTACTTGACTGATGATCAATTTAGAATCTCCATAAACCATTAGGCACTTGACTCCTAGAGAGATGATGATACGCAGGCCGTTGATGAGTGCTTCGTACTCGGCTGCATTATTTGATGCCATAAATAGGAGCTGGAGGACGTATTTCAGACGTTCACCCTGGGGGGAGATCAAGAGAACTCCTGCCCCGGCTTCTTCAATGCTGAGGGATTCATCAAAATAGATGACCCAATGCTCCGGAGTCTCAGCTATCAGCGGAAGTTGGATCTCTGTCCATTCAGCGATGAAGTCGGTGATAGCCTGAGATTTAATGGCCGTTCTGGGCTTGAAGTCAAGGGTATATTCACCCAATTCAATGACCCATTTAACGATCCGACCAGTGGCATCTCGATTACGGAGAATTTCACCAAGTGGGTATTCTATGATAACATCCACTGAGTGAGTTTGAAAGTAATGCTTAAGCTTCAGGGCGGTGATGAGCACGGTGTAAAGGAGCTTCTGAATCTGAGGGTATCGGACCTTTGATGGTCCAAGTATCTCTGATATCAAGGACACCAGTCGTTGCACTGGGTAGGAGTGGCCTTCTTCAGGGCGCTCGGCGACAATGGCGGTGCTGACCACATGGGTCGTGGCTGAGATATAGAGGAGTAAAGTTTCTCCAGGGGTCGACGCAACTAGAACAGGCGACGTGGTGAGAAATTTTTTGAGATCTAAAAAAGCTTGATCTGCCTCTGGTGTCCAAGTGAAGCTATCCTCCTTCTTGAGCAGCTTAAAGAATGGCATCCCCCGCTCGTCGAGTCGGAAGATGAAACACCCGAGTACGGTCATGCAGCCTGTGAGGCATTAAATATTCTTGATGTTGGTCGGCTTAGCCATGTTTATGATTGTCGATATCTTCTCGGGATTGGCCTCGATCCCTCAGCTGCTGATAACAAAACCAAGTAGCTTCTCGGTCGACACTCTGAATACACATTTTTCTAGATTGAGCCTCCATCTAAATTTTCAGAGATTGACGACAGTCTCCTAGATATCTGGGATTAAATCTTCCGTGTGCTTGGATTTGATGATGACATCGTCCACGTACGCCTCCACATTGCGGCAAATCTGGTCGGCGAGACAGTGCTGTATGGCGTGTTGATACGTAGCCCCAGCATTGTTGAGCCCAAAGGGCATGGACGTATAGCAATAAGCGTCAAATAGAGTAATGAATGATGTCTTCTCTTGATCTTTCTCCTTCAAGCTGATTTGATGATATCCTGAATAGCAATCTAGGAAACAAATGATCTTCTCTTGAACTATCGGCAGTAGAGTTGACCACTTGGTCAATGCGTGGCAGAGGGAAAGGATCTTTTGAGCATCGCTTGTTGAGATCGAAGTAGTCAAATACACATTCTCCATTCTCCATTTTCCATTCTTCTTTTTTACAAGGACTAGGTTCACTACCCAGTCGGGATGATACATTTCTTTTATTATCCCGACTGCTAGTAGCTTGGTGACTTCTTCTTTGATGGCCTCTTTATGTTCTTGGGTGAATCGGCACATCTTTTGCTTAACCGGCTTGGTTATCGGGTACACGTGGAGTTCATGCTCGATCAGCTCCCTTGGTACACCTGGCATGTTCGAGGGCTGCCAGGCGAAAATGTCGATGTTGTCATGGAAGAAGCTGACGAGCGTGCTTTTTTATTTAGGATCCAGCGCTGTCCTGATCAGCGTGGTCTTGGCGGGGTCGGCGTCCGATAACCGAATAGCTTTTTACTCGGTCGGCGAAGGCAAAATACCCGATATCGATGGCATAGCAATTGGAATCTCGATGTCGGTGGTCGGCGTAGTCTTGGCCATTTGGATGGTTTCCTACATCTGAATAGATATGTTTGTCGCCTCCCCCAAGGTGAGACTGTCACGCTCGCAGGCGTGGGAGGTGGCGACATCCTCCTTGATCGAAAAAGCTCCCCTGGTCCCGGAATTTTAAGGACCAGGTATGTGTAACGGGGGATGGTCATGAATTTGGCGGGGGAGGGTCGACCGAGCACGGCATGTTAGGCTGTCTCGAAGTCGGCGACGTAGAACTTGATGCGCTCGGTCCTGTAGTTCTCCCGAGTGCCGAATGCCATCGGGAGGGTGAGTGTGCCGAGTAGGACGAAGGCCTTTTCTGGGACAATCCCGTAGAATAGCGTGTCCGTTTTCTTCAGTGCTTTAATGTCGATGCCGAGCGCTGCAAATGTCCCTTTGAACAGCACATCGAGGCCACTACCTTCATCGATGGGCACCCTTTTCAGGCACACTTTTAGGATCACCGGGTCCACAACCAGTGGAAATCGAGCTGACTTGGGGACGTCTGTCCACTGATCATCTCGACTGAAGGTAATCAAGACTTTAGACCAGCGGAGGCGCTCGGGCTCTTTCCCACTGATGGCATTGACTCGGCGGGCGAGAAGGTTTTGTTGGTGCTTGGACTCCATGGCGATCGCCCCACCAAAGATCATGGAGACCGTCCGATCAGGCTCCTGAAAATTATTTTCGACCGGGCGGTTGGCATCTTTATCTTCTTGGTGAGATTTATTTTTATCATCCCGGCGTCGTCGATCTTGCCGGGGGTTATTCTGCGCCTCTTGGAGCATCTGATCTTGCAGCTGGTAACACCAGCGCGTGGTGTGGCTACTGTTTGGATGAAATATGCAGGGCTTGTCAAGCATCTCTTGCATCACCGAGTGCCCCCTTTCTTTTTGCTTTGGTTTTTCCTCCAAAACCATGACATGCTCGGACTTTTTCTTCTGAGTTTTTGGACGGGAGGACTTGGGTTTGTCGTGATCAGCGCATCGGGGCGATCGACGATCCTCGTCCGAGCGCTTCTTCTCTTTGTGAGACTCCCATGTAGTTGGGTGCATTTGCTTACGCTCGGCGTCTTCGGCGTTGACGTATTGTTCGGCGATAGTGATTATCTTGTCTGGTATCGCCGGTTCATTCATCACCAGATAGTGGAAAATCTCTGAAGGCTTCCGCTATCCCTCCTGAAAAATTGAAATGACGTCGCCGTTAGAGATGCTAGCGACGGTGTTCCTGTGCTCATAGAATCGGCGAATATAGTCTCGGAGGGACTCGTCACTCCTTTGGCGTATTTGGTACAGGTCGTACCAAGAGGTCGGTCTTTGCCATGTCCCTTGATAATTGGCGATAAACATATCGCACAGCTGATCCCAGGAGTCAATGGAGTTTTCTGGGAGTCTCGCTAAGCAATTGATGGCGGTCGGCTTGAGCATCACGGGGAGATAATTCACCATAACGTGTTGATCCCCGTTGGCTACTCGGACGGTCATGTAATACAGCCGTAGCCATTGCGAGAGGTCGGTCTTGCCATCATAGGGCTCGATGCCCATGGGGCGGAATCCCTTGGGCTAGACCACCTAGTGGAGCCGCTCAGCGAAAGCCAGGAACCCGCTGTGGCGAGCATCAATATCATCTCGCCAGTCGGCTCCTAGGGTGCCGTGGCTCCGGTCATACTGCTCCCGGTGATGGATTTTGCCACGCTCGCAGTCTCCGCGACGGCGAGAAATGAAGTTGCGCGCATCATGCACTTGATTAAGGATCTCTCGAGCGTCACCCGAGTAAGAGCTCCCATGCACTCACTCGGTCGGGAGCGTCGCGAAGGACCGGACAGTCAGGTGGTGTTGCAGCCGGTGGAGTGCGATCCGTCGGGTGGAGTCAAATCAATAATTTAGGCGATGGCGGCCTGCGTCATCGCTCGGGCTCTCTGGAGCTCAGGCGTCTTGGGGAGGGCGAAAAGTGCCATTTCAATGGCGACCAGGTTCACCGTCGATGTACGGTACACGGCATGACCCTCAAAGTCCACCGTGAAAGCTTCTTGATTGTCCTAGCACGAGCCTTCAGCCGTCTGAGCCTTGCCCCGGTGAATGGAACGAACGGTATTCCATCGTCAGCGTTCCCGCCGATGGGTACTGGACTCAGCAGCATTGGTGGTGGGTTCATCGTCGGAGACGGCGGCCGTCATCATCATGACGAAGCTGGATGGTGGAGTTGATGACTTGATTGGCGTGCTCCTCTTCTTGGATCGCGCCAAGACGATATCGGTGAATTGGCGTCGTTGGACCGTACGCCCACTCGAGGTGGAGAAGATAACGTAGTCGGTGGGGGAATTGGCGGAGACTGGTTGGCGAGTGATCGGTGGAGCTGGGCGCTCAGGTGCCGGGATCACCTTATTACAGGGGTGAGCCACGCTCCGAGCGGGGGAAGTGGTTGGGCACATAGCAGGCGTCCGTGGCGTCTTTGCCCAGCTGGAAGCGGACTCAGACAAAACAAGTTAGCACATGGAATCACCAACGAAGGTGAGGCTCCCAAAGTGATGACGGAGCCAACAGGGACCTTGGTGCTGACTTTGCAAATAACAGCCATGGAATCCGAATGAAGAATTCTCCCTACCTGACGCGCCAACTATCATTGCATAAGACGACAGTCCTCTGATGGGGTTACCCACAAAGGTAGTTTAGTTCGCTATATGGGGTTTTCTGTGTTCATGATTCTATGGTTATCTCAAGAACTATGAGACAAAGAGAGTTTGGATAGGTTCAGGCCTCTCGTAGGATAACAACCCTAGTCCTGTATGATAGAGTATGCGCTGAGAAACCTGATTACAAGGGTGCTCGCACGCGTATGAATGTAAGATGTGTCTATATATCCCTATGAGAGGTACCCCCGATCCCTTTATATATCCTAGGGTTCGGGGGTTACCGTTTAGGTTTTAACTATCCAATTAAGTACCTTTACAACGGTTAAATCACCAGGGATCGTGGGCTAGTAATCACAGTACTATTCGCTATCTTAATTTGCATTCAAGATTGACAGCTACATCTTTGAGTTATTATCATTGATAGTGTGGACCGGTCATTGCCTTCGCCTTCTAAGTCTTTGCAATCGGGATATTCCTCCGAGTACTGGACTCGAGGTTCTTTTCATACTACTGACCGCTTCGCTGTTGGACGCCGGTCCAACCTCCTTCGAGGTCGTCTTTAATGTCTTGTTTCCTGACTCCTTGTTCTGTCCGACTGCCTTAAAGGCACTCGGGAGGTACCCTAGGATCATTCCCCCGACAGTAAGTAGATGGAGACCCACCGCCTAGCGCCTAGTTTAGATGTTTGTGCCTAGGTGGTGGTGTATATTTTATTATTTTTTAGAAAATACATGTATATATTCATTTTTTATATGGTAATATTATAGTTGAATAGCACATTCACATAATTCTGATCCAATAGCCTATTTAAAGCCCTTCAGCATTTTTAATCCCTAAACTCTAACCTATCTCCTGCCTCCTCCTTTTTCCCTCACAGTTACACCCACCTCCTTCTCCTCTTCCCCTCACAGCCGCCTCCTCCCCCCTCTTCTGCATGGCTACGTCTTGCTCACCGCTCATCGAGTCACGCACCGCGCCCGATCTCGCCACGCTAGCTTTGACTCATCGCGCTTGGTCCGCCTCGTCATGCATGGGCCGCTTTTCTGCGTCTCGCCACGCCTCGCCACGCGCAACATGCCTACTTCGCTCCGCTTAATCACGCCCATGACGCTTCACGCTGCCTAGACGACCGTCTGTCTAATGTAGCCACGTAGTGTGAAAACGAGGCAGATGGCTAGTGCGCGGTGTCTAAGCACCGCATGTCGCTTTTTTTACAATGTAGAATTATGTAATGAACAAATTATTTACAAGAATTTTACTATTGTTATTAACACATAAGAAAATATTATATGCCATGTTGAAAATCAAAACACTTTGAAAATAAATACGGTCACACAACAAGCATTTATTCCATTGACTAGTTGGATACCTGTACGTTGCTACAGATTAAAAATATAATCATAATATTAAAAAATATACATATAACCAAATTTAATTACAAAATAATAGGGAATGAGAAAATACTCTAAAATTAGTCTTTTAAAAAATGCACTATGACCTACTTATCAACCCACACATATCCACATATAGTTGAAATACTTTCACTTCTAAGGATAATACTTAATTATGACTATAACTCCATTATACAGTTACATAAAAAAGTTTTATGATACAAAATAGACGCGAACAAAACTAAAGGTTTTGATCGGATCGTATGAAGAATGAGGGATCTGAAGAGAGACCAAAACTACAACATGCATATTGCAGCCATGCAACTCTTTTCTTTTTCCCTTCATTTCTCTTACTCTTTCTATTCTTTTCTTCTTCTCCTGGTGCCTTCCCGCTGCACCATTCTACCGCTCGTCCTCTCCTCCCTCTCTTTTTTCTTCCCGGCGCTGTATCCCTCTTTGGCCTCTAGTGCCATACATGCCCAGCCCCGTACCGCCTCTCTTCATCCTCTCCCTCTCCTTTTTGGCTTGCGTCGCCGCTAGCCTGGCCCCCAGCCACACGGCGCCACCGCCTCTCTTTCTTCTTCCCGGCGCTGCATCCCTCTTTTGCTTCCAACGCTAGACGCGCCCAACCCTACATTGCCTCTCTTCATCCTCTCCCTCTCCTCCCTGGCTTGCGCTGTCGCCCGTTGGCCTAGCCTCCAGTCGCACGGCGCCGTGACTTTTGAGCATGGAGCTAGTGGTGGTAGGTATGAAGTAGGACACATCATCACTAGAGATTTACATAGAAACTTTTAAATAGTGCAAAAGTCTTTCCTCAAGCATATATACGTAGTGTAATTTAAATTTTATATAATGTACATGGGAAATCTCATTACTCTATATAGTGTTTTTCGGAAAATATATGGGTATAGAAAATTGTATTATTATTTTCTAAATAGTGTAATACGTAATCTTCAATACCATTTATCTGATACCCGTTACAATGCCGATGCACTCGACTCGACCTGAGCCCACTGACTGCTCTCTTGCAGCCTTCTCAATCCATGGCGCCTCCCCCATCCGTGGCCCTACCGCTCTATAAACCCTAATCCGAACTGAGGAATCAAATCAACCGGATTTTGAGTCGAATCGAACGAGGAAACGAATTCGTAGAGGAGGGGGGGCTCCCTCCCGAGTCGATCAATGGATCGCTCGCGCTCCTCCAAGCGTGGGTACCACTACGACCAGGACTCGCCGCCGCCCCGCTCCAAGCCTCGTTTCGA
>KE373121.1:204218-223410 GCA_000418225.1 Zizania latifolia | reverse complement strand
GCTGAATCCTTCGCTACAGTCTCTGCAGTTCTGATGCGTAGCCCGGTAGCCGTACTGTATTTTCTAGGCATAATACAGCACGTATACCGCTACTCCACTGAAGAACAATCAACAGCGTGCCACGTTTTCAGGACAGATGTTGCTTCATGTTTTGCCGCTCCTTTAGAACGGAGAGAATTTAAAGGAATTTTAAAGAGTTTGAACTAAATTCATTTGTGAAATACATTTGTGTCACGTCGCGTACTTTGCATGCCATGCAGTAACCAACCTTTCTGTTTCTTTTTTGTGAGTTCTTGTCATGAGATCGTTTTCAGACTCCTGCAGTCCTGGGCTGCTGTGCAGTAGGACAGTTGCAGCCTGTGTGCTCTCCTTGTCTCCTACATGCATCAAAAGACAGGACAGGAGATAGAGAGGAGGATTAGCTTTTCTGTACCTGTAAAAGAGAGTTAAGTGCCATGAAGATTGGAGAGTAACGGTCTTACCTTTTCATCTGTCACCATTAGCAGCAATTTTAGGGTCTATTTAGAATTTTTCCATAAACTATAACTACTTCTATAATATATATCTCCTTAAAATAGACTCAAATTATAAAACTTAATGGTTGCAGAATCTAAAAAAGAACTAGAATCTAAAAGCTATGAAACATTAAATTCTGTAAATTCTTACCAGCTGCTTATTAGAATACAAAACTCCTCTAAACAGGTTATATCTACTTTTAAAATCTGAAGCTTTCTAAATAGTCTAGATTTTAGATTCAGATAGTAAAACTCAATAGCGGTAGAATTTATAAATAAACTAGAATTTAAAAATCGAAAAACATTAACTTCTTTAAATTTTCATCAGAACTAAATTCATTTGTGAAATACATTTGTGTCACGTCACGTACTTTGCATGCCACGCAGTAACCAACCTTTATGTTTCTTTTTTGTGAGTTCTTGTCATGAGATCGTTTTCAGACTCCTGCAGTCCTGGGCTACTCATCAACCGCTTTATATAATCTGACGTTTCTAGATAGATCATAAGCCACATCCACACAAGCTACCTCGAGTCTATCACTCTGGAGTACTACAGCGTAGATTAGTACTTCGTGACAGCTAGATTAGCATGGGCTTTCTGTGGAAGATGAGAGGGTTTAGTCGAATGAATTTAATATAAAAGTTGCTTTTAATATATATATATATATATATATATACAATTATACTCTGCTCAAGACAAAATTAAGGGAAACCGAAAGTTAGTAGGAGAAATAGAGGCTAGCTAACCAAACCCCCAAGAATGCAGGCAATTCAAGGCTACGACAAGGACACGCAGGACAGGCATGACACGGTAACAGCAGGTGGGCCCCGGAAATGCAGGGCACGTTCCTTTCTCGCTGGAGTGTGTGACAGCGAGCTCGGATCGCACACCGGCTTCGGAGCCAGCGATTTGCAGGGAAGGAGAGCAAGAGCAGTGAATTACCCGTTATACCCCACTCTGACATCTCAGTGGCGTAAGAAAAAAATATAGAGACCTTATTAAATAAAAAAAATATGCTAGACTATAAACACAACTTAAACTTAATCTATTATCATATTTAAAAGGATCTCTATGTTTTAGAACTCTAGGTAGCTGCCCTCATTAGCTAGCTCTCTCAGCCAGCCCTAGTAGGAGTTAAGCTTTGTTATTGAGTATTGCTGTAAACGTATCTTCTCAAAAAATAACTATTATTTTCATATTTTAGTGTTATATATATTATTTTAGTTTAATATAATATATTTATCATAACTCAATCAGTAGACTATTTAAAGAAGTAATCCTACATCAGCTCAATTTCTCAACCACTTTGCTCTAGTTTTATTAGAGCAAATATAATAAGTTGATGTAAGCAAGCTGAAAGAATTATCACGTCATATTGGTGTTGAGGCGAAGAAGAGTAGTGAGGAGAGAGAATAGAAGCGAGCTACTAACTTACAGCTCGTTTGTACACAAGTTCTCATAAACTTTATGAGATAATGTGGTAGGTTATATATTAAATATATAGTACATATAGGTAGCTAACTATTATATATTTAAACTATTAAATTAACTATATTAAATCAACTATATATGATATGTTCTCGTTGACCCGATTATGTTTTTACACTGGAGGGGTATAGCTGTAATTTGATGGCTGGCCTCGCTGCTGTGATGCCGTCCTGGCAGCCTGCCGGCTGCCGGGGCGAGAGGGAGAATCTGTCAGAAAAATTCGGAGAAGAGGAACAAAGCGCCGCCTTTTTTCTGCAAGCCCCCTCGGAAATTCCCCTTTTTACACACGCGCGGCAGAGAGCTCGGCCTTGCGGTGTGCCGAGCGCAGCATCGGGTGCCTATGAATACTCCGCCGCTCCGGCTCCAGCTGCTGCCAAAACTACAAGTGAGAAAGGCGACCGTTGCTTCAGCTGCCCCCACGCGCTCCCTCACGCGAGCGAGGGGGACCTGCCCTGCGGCGATCGGTGTTCTCCCCGCGCAGGCTGCTCGCTGCTTCGCCTGGCATTTGGATGCGATCTGAGGAGCCTGGGCTTTGGGGGAAAGGTTTGATCTTTGGCAGGAGCTGGATTCGGCTTTCTTGGCTCGGTCATCCCAATTCGGATTTCGCGACAGGAAAGGAGTGATTTTGGCGCGTTTTTGTGGTTGTTCACTCTGGATTTGACCCGGGGAATTGCTGATTTTTTATATCTCGACGCGGATTACATCTTGGTCAAAGTCTTACACACGTGAGGGGGGATTCTGAGGTTTGTTGTTGATTTGGTTTGGATCCGAAGGCTCTTGGTTGGTTTCGGGGAAAGGAGGAAGGTGACAGGCCGTCTACTCCTCTGCTGCATTAATTCTGCGTTGCTTAAGTCCGGTTGGATCGAAGAGAGTTTAGTTCTTGGAGTTAACGCCGCAAAGAGGAAGAAGGCAAGACAGGTAGCTTGAATTGCAAATCGTGTTGTTTGAGCTCAATTCTATCCCCCAAAACTGGTCTTTTTGGGCGGCTAGGAGCGGGGGAAGATGGGAGTGATGTCGCGGCGGGTGCTGCCCGCCTGCAGCAGCCTCTGCTACTTCTGCCCCTCGCTGCGGGCGCGCTCCCGTCAGCCTGTCAAGCGGTACAAGAAGATCATCGCCGAGATCTACCAGCTGCCACCGGTATAGCTATTCCTGCCTTGCCGCCTGTTGGTATTTCGGCCCTTTCTGATAGCCATGCCTTTTCTGATACTAGTTGTAGTCATTTTGTGGTGAAATGTGGACGGTTTGCTCATTGCTGACTGCGTTTTGGATGCTGTTGTAGGATGGAGAACCGAATGATAGGAGGATTGGGAAACTCTGTGATTATGTCTCGAGAAATCCAGCGCGCATACCATTGGTAAGTAGTTGACAAATTTAATTCTCCTCTCTATTTTACTTAAAATGTCCACACAATCTATTGCTTGGGTCGTTTACACTGAAACCAATTATGGAATAATTGACTTGCAGTATTTCTGCAATCAGTCTTGATAGGCACGAGTAGTACTCCATAAGGATTGATTTGCCGTGCATTGCTTTAGTGTTATTGTAATTCTTTTTGCCAGTGTACAGCTCATCAGTTTTTGCTGTGGTACTGATTACTACGCTGGAATGATGTTAGGCTGGTTAGGCAAGATTTACAGAGATGAATGAATCGGTGAAACCAGGACTTATGTTTACTTTTTAACGTCTGCAGATCACAGAATACCTTGAGCAGAGGTGCTACAAGGAACTGAGACATGAAAATTTCACCTTGGCCAAGGTTGTGCCATGTATCTACAGGAAACTTCTGTGTTCATGCAAGGATCATACGTAAGTGTAAAGGTTCTGTTCTGCCAGTCATGCACACATAACAAATGTTATCTGCTATACTGATCATATTATTCTTGATTCAGATCATTGTTGGCCACAAGCACATTGAGCATTGTTCGCACTCTTCTTGATCAGAGATTGAATGATGATTTGCGGGTCCTGGGTTGTCTAATGCTTGTTGACTTTCTCAATGGCCAGGTTACTGACAACACACAACAATTTGCACCTACTTTATTTGCTAGGTATTTGCCATCTGTTTGGTTTTAATTAGGTTTATGTAGGTTGACAGCACACATATGTTTAATTTGGAAGGCCTCATACCAAAGCTTTGCCAAATTGGCCAAGAACTAAGGGAAGATGACAAAGGGCTCCGTCTCCGATGTGCTGTACTTCAGGCTCTTGCTTCTATGGTGAGACAATTTTCTACTTTTCTTACTTAAATACTCTGATGAAATGGATAATGCAGTCTTATGTGATGTGAACTAGCCATTTATGTCTCTTTTACAATATATTTATTGGACCAGTAATAATAATGTATTAATGTATAACAAAGTAACAAACTACTGCTTCCAGCTATTATACAATTTTTATGGTTTGCAAATATAAACATTTCTTTATGTTGGTTATATTGATACTGCTTGAAGATTCCTAGATAATCATATATCTGTGTTACTGGTTCATGCCAACCGATGTCATCAAGGCACTCTATTGATCAAACTGGATTTTTTTAACCCTAATGTACTCATTCACCATTTGTGATCAGGTCCAATACATGGGTGACCACTCGCACATTTCAATGGAACTTGATGAAGTAAGTCTTATAGCTTTTATGTTGGGCTAGAATGTCAGGACTTAATTCTCATTCATGACTGGTAGATGCCTCTTGTTGAATATTTGTTCTCTTGTCGGAATGGTATAAGATTGGTGCAATCATCTTAGGACTCAGATGGATGCCATTTATACTAGAAATACACTTGCGAATAAGTGGAAGATATTTGGCAACATGCAGTGAATACTGAAATACATGTAACCTACTTAATATAGAAAAAACAGTAGTGTTGTAATTTCAATTGAAGTGCATCAGAAACATTAATTCAAGTATTAATTCTCAAACTGAGGTTGTGATTAGTCTCTGAATTCCTTCTTGAACCCAGGTTGTCTCAGTGATCATAAGTTGTTATGAGGTTAATCAAACTCTGTCAATAAAAGAGGTTGTCAGACTTCAAGATGATGATGATTTGGTAATCAATGGAAGTCTGGCCGTGTTGCCAGTATCTGGGCAAAATAGTGCCAAAGTGGCATCTGATACAATGTGAGCTTTTATCCTAATGTAGTGACCCATTCCAGACTCTATTTGCCCTTGTCATCTATTTAATGGCTCAATGTGTTATCAGGTCTGCATCTGAAAATCCAGCACATTGGGCAAGAGTTTGCTTACGTAATATGGCCAATATTGCAAAGGAGGCAACAACAGTGCGCCGTGTTCTTGATCCTCTTTTCCGCCTTTTTGATGACCACAACTATTGGTCTCCTGAAAATGGGATTGCACTTTCTGTTCTACAAGAAATGCAGACTCTGATGGACAAATCAGGTGCAGCAATTTTCACCCATGTAATTTCTTTATCTTTTTTGTCCTCTTGTATTTTGGTTTTGCTAGTGTTTAACAGCAGAAAGTACACTTCTAAATCTTGTTTTCTTAACAGGGCAAAATGGTCATTTGCTGTTATCTTTCACTATAAAGCACATAGATCATAAGAGTGTTGCCAAGAAGCCCCCCAAACAAATATACATTTTAAAAGTTGCCTCGCTTCTTGCAAAACATGCAAAGTTGAAGGCTTCAGTGGCAATAGCAAGCGCAACCAGTGACTTAATAAAGCACTTACGTAAATGTATGCATTGTGCTATTGAAACACCAAATGTTCAAGATGGTTTTTGCAAGTGGAACAGTGCACTTTATGTGGCTTTGGAGGAGTGCTTGGTGCAATTGACAGAGAAGGTTTATTATGTTGTATTGGTTCTTTCTTACTATTACTACATTTTGCTTTCATCACAGAGATCTTAAGGCTTTCATTTTACTGAATAGGTCGGTGATGTTGGGCCTATTCTTGACATGGTAGGGGTAATGCTTGAAAACCTCTCTTATACTGTCACTACTGCCAGAACGACAATTTCATCCGTTTACCGCACAGTGCAAATAGCAGCTTCCATCCACAAGTCACTGTACAATCAGAAGGCAAGTTTCTGATCTGTCCACCACTGCAGGAGAAACATTTTTGCTATAGAACATCAATATTAATTGAAAATTCATTGTGTATATTTCAGGCATTTCCTGAAGCTTTGTTTCATCAGCTTCTCTTAGCAATGATGCACCCAGACAAAAAGACAAGGGTTGGTTCACACCGTGTCCTATCCACCATTATTGCACCTTCACTTCTATGCCCATGGTCAGCCATAAGTTTTCCTATCCCACTGAAGAGCAATGATTCACAGAGCATCACTTTGTTGGCTCTTTCCGCCTTTTCTTCTGAGACCATAATGGATGAAGGGTTGAGCAAAAGCAGGATTAATGAACTGTTGCAAAACAATGTGAAACCAGAATGTGTGGTAGATTCTGAGAATGGATACCCACATACAGAACCAAATACAAGGAAGAGCCCAGGAGGGAGCCCACGTCTTAACAATTACCATCTTCTGTCATTTAAAGATGAAGTATGTACTCCAACTATTATTCTTATCGCAGTTGGATTTTCTGACCCTTGCGTTTTCAATTGGCAAGCTGATGCATTTTCTTGTTTTCTTCACTGAATCAGAACCTTAAGTTTATGAAGCTAAGCAATAACCAACTTGTTCTCCTACTTTCATCAATTTGGAGCCAAGCAATTCTGGAAGATAACTCACCGGCAAATTTTGAAGCAATGTGTCATACCTACAATATTGCTTTATTGTGTTCAAAGACAAAAGTAAGTCACACTATCTCGTACATTTTTGTTGTACAATAGGAAAAAATATTGTAAGTAACTAGGCTATAACTTGGTTCTGCATGTCTTGAAATTATCAAAGAATAATAGACAAAGGAAAAAGATACCGGATTTTCATTTTAAATATTATTTTTACTCCATTTATTATATCTAAGAGGCTAGGATATATTCTTTTTATATATATTTCCCTGCCAGTTTGACTTGTGATGCCAACTTCTCCTTTGGGCTTGAAGTTGTGTTATATTTGTGTGTGTGACCAATGAATTTTCATGACAGATCTCTAGTCATGCAGCATTGGTTCGATGTTTCCAGTTGGCCTTCTCTCTCAGGAGGATGTCTCTTAACCAAGAAAGTAAGTTTGTTTGCAGTTCCCTGCTCTTTGGTTTTTTGCTTTTAGACATCAAAATGACGCTGCAAAAAATGATGACCAGCCAGGGTTAATATTTTTTATCCCAATATCTATTCAGCCATTGTGTCCAACTTTTCAATTATATTTTCCATATCAATCTATCTGTTCAATGACTTCAATCCCTGCTTGATTTCATCTTACCTTTACTACTGTAAATAAAGATGTTTTGCAGCCGTCTCGTAGGAGGTGTTTATATACAATGGCATCAGCAATGCTAATTCTTTCAGCAAAAGTTGGTGATATTCCTCAGACAATTCCTCTTGTGAAAGAAGCACTTCCAGAGAAAATGGTCTGTTGATTCCTGCCATGTGAAAATTTCATTTGAATCCGCCTGCTCTATATATCTAATGTGACGTGTTTTCTTAATTTACTCTGAATTCCTAATGTGATGTGTTTTGATATTTTTTGCAGGTTGACCCTCATCTTTGCCTGATTGATGATTGCAGACTCATTATTACTTCGCCACAATCATCTAACAGTGGGATGGTTTACGGTTCTGAGGAAGATGAAAGTGATGCACAAGCTTTTCTTTCTGCTGTAAATAAAGATGATACACAGTTAAAAGAAATTGTGATGTCCCACTTCAAGGAGAAGTTTGAAAATTTACCAGAGGTATATATTCAGATTTCCATTATCAGAGTATGTCTTCTTGATTTATGTATTCACTATCAAGGAGATGACTGATAATTTTAAGTGTATTTACTTCAAATTGCAGAAGTTTAATGGGATAGAAGAGCAGCTTCTTCAAGAGTTTTCCCTGGACGATTCATTTCCTCTTGGTGCTCCTCTATTCATGGAAACACCACACTCTTGTTCAACTTATGCTGAAAAGGATGAACAATGTTTTGATGAGGTCCATACTGTTCCTTTACAAATAGTTGGTTTTGTGTTATTATGACTATTACTGTTATGCCTTATCGTTTCGGGTGCCTTCTGCCTTCTGCTTTCAGGAAGTTATTCCTTGTGAGATGGATGATGACGACGACATTGTATTTGAACATAGCGGATCTCAATCTGATAGGAAAACATCAGGTTCCATGGTTTCATCAGATGTTCTAAACGTCAATCAACTAATAGAATCTGTATGTGCCATTTCTGGTTACAATAATGACACCTGAAAATTGCTTTCTTTACTTTAGGCGATGCACAATTTCATCGTCTGTCTGTAATTAAAACAACTTGTTTGCAAGGTTCATGAGACAGCAAGGCAGGTTGCTAATGTTCCAGTTTCTGCCAGTCATGTACCGTACGATCAAATGAAGAGCCAATGCGAAGCCCTAGTCATGGAGAAGCAACAAAAGATGTCTGTTCTCTTGAGCTTCAAACACTCCAGAACCGATTCCCATGGCTCAACTGGGGAAAATGGACTGGAAACAAATGAGGCATGTTCATCTTGTCAGAAAAACCTGTTCATCATTGTTCAGATCTCAAAATGTCCTGACATCTCATCACATTTTGCAGTCATCTGCTCGGCCCGAGCCTGAGCGGCAACCCACAAGGAAGGAGTTCATGCGACGAAGTGATTCAGCATCAAGTGACGACCTGTCATTCAGGCTACCACCTGCGAGCCCATATGACAAGTTCATGAAAGCGGCTGGACGGTAGATTGGTGCAATGGCACCAAACCTGATACCAATTTTCAAGTCTGTGCACAGAAGTGTTTACAAATACAAGTCTTCCATGTTATTTCTTCTCACTGCTTCCTTCTTTTTTCAATCAAGTATTCTGTGTAAATTTCTCGCAAAGTTGTACAAATTTCTGTTACTGTTGTAGAGACCCAGATCAATTCAATTATAGGCATTCATGCAAGTTGATGGATGAAGCTGTATTATATTTGCAGAAAAAGAAATGTATCAAATTCTTGCTTTAAATTCAGAAAAATGTCCAATATGTATGGCACTGCATAGCCTGTGCTGACACAATTATACACTTGAGTTGTAACTCCAACATCGCTTGGTATTGTGGTGGCTTTCAAAAGCTCCCATTTCTTCTATTTTTAGTTGGAAACATCCTTTGGAGCATCTTTTTTCTTCTTTGAATTGAAAACAATCAAAGCATATATTAAAAATTTTAACAACTACACCTCCGTCTTAGAATGTAACAAGTTTTTAAAATTTGTCTCAAATATAGAGACATAATACTCACTAATACTTATAAAAGATAACTTTTATCTTTATACTACTTTTAGACTTATTACTCATTATTTATTCAACCAGATCTACATTAGTTAACTAGATTTTGTAGTACAACATAGTACCTCACTCATAGATAACAGATTGCCCTGTGCAGCTGAGCTCCGGCTGTTCCTGATGATGTTGTGATCCCTCTGTCCCAAAAACTTTATCCCTCTGTCCCAAAAACTTTATTTCTGATATAAAATTGATAAATTAGTGATGAGAGTAAAAGACCAAAATATCTTTTATTAATAAGAAATTAATATTGTAAAGTAATAGGTAAGAAATATATTAAAGGGGCATTGAAAAAGAAAACTTCTTATTTTACAAACTGAGAGTAGTTAAGAAGATATAAATAAAGACTTTTTTGACAAAGTTAAATGTTAGAAATGAAACTTTTCTTGGACGGAGAGATATTCTTTAATCATTCTAGAGCTAAAGGCGTAATCATACATTTACGCTTTCGCCAATGGCTTGCATCCTAACATTCCTACGCCATTGGCTTCCATCTTCCGCAGCACACTTCACTCCGGCGGTTTCCTCCTCCTGGTAAGCCTCCAAAAACCAGAACTTGCACTAGGGTTTTGCGCAATGCGCACCAACTCGAGCGAGTTCTTGTATTTCGCGCCCCCCTTACTTTGATTTTTCTCGAATTCAAGCCAGAGGAGGTCGCGGTTTATCACTGAAGCCGTTCCCTAAAATTCTGCAAGAATCGCTGAAACTCCCTGTTTGTGGCTGATAGGTTTCATGATGGCTTCGCGGGCTCCAATCGCCGTCCAAAACGAGAACTTGCCGATTTTTCGCGGTGATTATTCTACAATCCATGGCGAGCTCTTTTCCTGTGTGTGGCGCGTGCTAATTCTTGTTCTTTGATGCGAAGGCATTGATGGCAAGAAGGCGGGGGCTGCGCACGGGCCCGCGGCGAGGGCGGGGCGGCAGGAACGCAAAGCGCTCGGCGATCTCAGCAGAGCCCGGAAAGCTCCGCCGGCCAGCACGGGAGGGGAAACGACTGCAGCAGCCAGTGTTGGGGGATCTAAGAATGTGGTGAAGCCAAGCTACATGGGTGACGAGAGCTGGATGAGATGTTGCGACTGGGCCAAGGGTGGGATTGAAATCGCCAGTTTCACGGGGAATGACATGCAGAAACTGCTCAGTAATAAGCGAGAAGAACGTATGTTTTTTCCTTTTCTGAATGCTTTTATGCCAGCATTCGATTATGATACGCTCTTATCTATGTTTTTTATGCGTGTTAAGTCCTTACAAATGCCATTTTTTGTGTTATTTGGGGGTCTGTAATTAGGCATACGGAAGAAGGTGGAGAAGGCAACGGGTACTATGCAACTCGCCATGGACAATCTTTACGACATTGATGTACATTCAGAGGTATAATGTTGTTCAAGAGTGGCCAAACATAATCATGCATCCTGGTGATGTACCAGAATGGAGAGGACCGATATCATAAGTATCCTAAAGCTGGAGTAAAATAGCAGTGGCAACGGCTTAATTGTTAAAAAGCATTTGAATTTTGAATTGTTCCCATCATTGATTTTAAGCATTTCTATTTGTCTAGCTGATGTCTTAGCACCACGTTCTTGAGATAGGTTATGGATTAGACACTGTGCTATTTCTATCCTTATCTATCAGTTTGTAACTCTTATAAGATGGATTCAGTGAGTATGAATGGTGATAACTGATAAGTGTACTTGTTCTGTTAAATGTCATGAGCTCATGAGGACACGTAGTATGCGTTTGTGTACTTTCAGTTCATAATTGCACTATTTGTGTATTTCAGATAAGTGCGGTGGATCCTGAAGATAAAGCAAAATTGGATCTTGATCCTGAGTTTCTTCCTCCCATATCACACTTAAGCTCAAGACTAGGTTCCCCTCCGTCCCTTCTTCTGCCCCTCTCGCATGAACTGGCACATGCATATCTGTGACTGGCAGTTTACACAACAACATGATTTTCTAGTAACCTTCTATAAATGAATTGAGCCCACAGACAGTTTTTTGCCAATCCAGAGCCTTCTTTCTTTTCCAGAAGAGAACAAGCCGTTGCTAGAAACTTTATGCATGCTGGTGTCCTCTTTTCTAGGAAACCTGTAACTGATTAAATGCATTTCTATATAGAAAATTGCTTCAACGATATACATGTGCCAGTGCATGCAAAGACTTCTTTGTTTAACTGCTAAAACAAACCTATTATTTTCTTACAGGTGACCACGAAGCCAATTATCTCTTTTCTGACTTGGAATTTGAACATGAGACATTCACTAATTGCAATTTATTAGACCTGAAGCTCAAGGATGATTATGGAAACAATAGTTCTTCTAGAATATAGTTCCATGAGGTTTCATAGTTCAGTGTAGTGGGCCCATGTTCAACGTTGTACTCTAGCTGTATTGCAAATTTTTCTTTTCTTGGCATGCCCTTTCTCTTATTCATTCCAACTATTCTGGGCAGGTATACAATTATATCTGAAATTTCACCATGTTGCTAGTCTTCCTTCTTGTAGTGTAATGCTAATGGCCTAATGCTAAAGTTGTTTTCACTCACATTTTGGGGGAGACCCCTTATGGAATTGAGTGTTTGACTTGGCTTAACTGCATGTTATGCTGACCATATTATTTTAATTTCAAAAGCTTTTATGGTTCTAATCTCATGTTTCCGCCCAAATGAAACAATTGTAGGAATAAAATGAAAGCTGGGTTTATTCCCAAGCAAATGTAGTGCCGTACAGCCGTAGGCCCTCAGCACATTATGGGCGTGAATGTTCCGATTCCAATCTTCCTTTTTTGTTTCTCCCTAGTCTCTACTAAATATAAAATTAAATCTAAAAGGACTAAAAGCTGCAATAAAATGACAAATATAAAGCACTATAGGACAATGATTAGCAGAAGGTGTGAATGTTTACTTGCATTGTCAGTTATAATTTGGTATTAACATGACTTGCAGGGCATAAAAGTGTGTACTCACATGGGATGTTTACTAGAACCAAAATTAGATAAAAGAGTCGTGTTTAAAAGTTGTACAAAACATGTAGGCAGTCGATGGTATGTGATTTCCGTATCATACTGGACCAATGGAAGAAGATACTTACAATGCACTAACAAGCTTGGATAAGCTTGCCAGCAGTTTGGCTGACGTTGAATGCCTGCGTACAAAACAGGGAGAACATTCCATGTGGCAAACAAATATTTTGTTTAACACATCGTGAGTTATCTTTTGCCTTGTCATCTATAAATAGGTCTCCTTTGAAGAGAAAGACCACCTGAGACAGAAATTTGCAAATGATCAAGTGCTGACTTGCTTGCCCCTGCCATGGAGAAGAATTGTGCATGCCCACCACCGAGCAAGGGAAACATGATCACAATTCTGAGTATCGATGGAGGTGGGGTGAAGGGTATCATCCCTGCTGTCATCCTTTCATTCCTTGAATCTAAACTCCAGGTCAGTCCTATGTTTCTTCTCATGTATATAGCTTAGTGATCAGTTGGCTTTGGTAAATTATGCTGATGGAACTCTTAGCATGCTTTGAATAACCCCTAGCCTTTCCGTCAAAGTAACATTCTCACCTTGCAAATTTAATCTGACATTCTGCCTACATGATTAAGAGTGCAGTGTCTCTTTGACTAATTCTCTCTCTGCATGTCTGACAGTGCCTTATTGTTGGTTCATTTTTCTCTTCTAGGATCTTGATGGAAAGGATGCTAGGATTGCACACTACTTTGATGTCATTGCTGGCACAAGCACAGGTGGCCTTATTGCAGCGATGCTAGCAGCTCCATCATCGGACAATGCCAATCAGCCATGCTCTGAGGCCAAGGATATTGTCCCATTTTACCTCAAGCATTCCCCCCACATCTTTCCTCACAGGTAAGTATGTATACAGACTGCAATTAATACTTAATAATACCTTTGCATTACACATTCGCATGTTTTCTATCTGAGGTTGGGAGAGAAGCCACGATCATATTTAAGTGTTTATAATAATTAATCTATTTCTGAGTTGAATTATTCTCTTGTTGATTAATTTTAAATTAGCTACGAAAATATAAAAGGTACTTTGTCAAACTGATTTATTTTTACAACCAGGACTGGAATTTTTGGTTGGTTATTCAACATCCTGGGCATCATAAAGATGGCCGTTGGGCCAAAATATAATGGAAAGTACCTGCACAAACTAATCAATGATCTGCTTGAAAGGATGAAAGGAACATTGACGAATGTCGTGATTCCCACTTTTGATGTGAAGCGTGTAAAACCAATAATATTCAGCACATTCAAGGTTCCTTGTCTAAATTGAGTTAGTGTATGGATGCCACATTATGATTCTTTTATGAGTATGGAGTTTGGGGTGAACTAATATATCTGTTATGATATAGGCAAGATCCAAGCTCTTGAAGAATGCTCGTCTTGCTGATGTATGTATTGGTACATCTGCAGCACCGACCTTTCTCCCTGCGCACTATTTTCAAACTGTGGATCACACTGGTGCATCACAAAGCTTCAACATTATTGATGGTGGCCTTGCAGCAAACAATCCAGTATGATTTTTCTTTGGCATTTATCCAAAGTAGTTAACTTTGGTTGGGTTTAAGTTCATGTTTGCTCTGTAGTTTGTCTTTCAAATTTCAAATAACTTTTTTATTTTTTACCCAGTAATGCAATATGGATTTTCATTATGTACTGTATTGACTTGGCATCAACCTTTTCTGCCAAACTGGACACAATAATATTTTAGATGCTAACTTGTCATGATGTCCTATAATCTGACAGACTTTGGTGGCTATGGGTGAGATAACAAAGCAGATCAGGCAGAAGAGTAAGGAGTTCCCTGAAACCGAGCCCTTGGATTACCGCAAATATCTGGTGATATCATTGGGTACGGGTCTCCCAGAGCATGATATCATGTTTGATGCAAGAAATGTTGCCAAATGGGGCATTTTTGGATGGCTAGGTTGGGACGATACGATGCCTTTGCTCAATATGTTCTTTCATGCCAGCTCAGATATGGCTGATACCGATGTTGCGGACCTATTCAGTGCAATCGGGTGCTCACACCAACTGTTGCGCATCCAGGTAAGTAGCCCATGTTTTACAGTCCAGTGTTATCGTGGGTCATTCTAGTTTGTTGTTTACTTGGTAGCATTTGTTAAGTACTGTATAACAATCCATATTTTCCCCTTATTACAGGATCACAACATCCCAATAAGGGCAATATCTAATGACCTCTCAACGGAGAATCATCTTCAACAGTTGGTTAAAATAGGAGAAAACCTTCTCAACAAGCGACTAAGCAAGAAAGAGTGTGAGAAAAATAACATTGATCTGGTGCCAAACTGTCGTGATCATGTGACCTATGCAGATATGCTCACACGGTATGCAAAGCTACTTTCTGACGAGAGGAAGCTAAGGCTCCAGAACATGAAGCTGGATGCTAGCCCTAGCACACATGAAACGTGAGCTCTTTGGATGGAACAGTTGTCTCGTATCCATCTATAGGGTTTTGTGTACCCTGCTAAGTCAATCCTGTATTGTGAAACAGCCGTCTGAAAGTGTGAAACTTCGTGTAGTAATGTTAATGTTGCTTTAATTTGATTCAAGAACAGTTTCTCGACAATTTATATCTGTAGCTTGTCTATCTGTGAGACTGTGAAATACAATCATGTATGGTGATTTGAGCAATTCAACCCACTAATTGGTCTGTTTGGATTACCAGCTTGTTGATTATTAAAGGGCTGTACAACCGTGGTGTGGTTGTCATTATTAAAGGTCTTGGCTATTACCAGCTATTTCAGACTCTCAGAGATGCTATAAGCAGAGTCCCAACATGATTTTGCTGGTGCAGGCCTAGGTCTCCAGCTCAACCCAATCATTGGTTCAAGCTTCATTTTTACTTCTAACCGTTCAATTATATAAAAAAAAACTCTATTTTTACTTTCTTTTCTACTATGTTTTATTAATCAAGAAGTTTTATTCCTTCAATTTCTTTTACATATCTTATCTATCACATTACAATATTACTCTCGTATTAATAAGATATATTTTAATATTTTACTCTTATCACTAATTTATCAACTTTATTTTAAAAATAAATTCTTTCGACGGAGCAGTAAGTAACAGAAGCTCCACATCGATGTGACTCCTGAGAACATCCAGCAAACTACACCTTTCCACGGAACACACAGTAACTACTACTGCCAGCTAGCTATGCCTGAGTATTTCTTCAGAAGATACTAGCTAAACTAACCCTGATGTGATTGGCAACTAATGAAAGGTACACCTGCTATATTTCTTGATATCAATCTAAACATGACTACATGAGTTCATTAATTGGTCTGTAGACCAGACGGTTCATGCAAAAATCTTGCACAAACAGTGCAGTTAAGTGGGGAACAACAGATACAATTCCGGCTGAGCCGGTTACTTTGCAGTCGCATCGCTATAATTCTTCTCTTTACAGAGATCACCTGGCTTGCACGCCAGAGATGATATCCTGCATGTGCAGCACGAGGCTGATGCCCCCATCGAACACTTAACTGCTGACGTGACATATACTGACCTTATTTCTGCAGAGGAACTGTACTCCAGCTGTAATATCTAAAACGAACCGTATAAGCTTCTCTTTTAGATCAAAGAAAATAGTTTCTTTACTGCCCTTGAAAAGTTGCACACTTCTTGTCCATGCAATAAGCAGGGCTGGCCCTTAGTTGGCGAGCGGCGCAGCCGCTATGTAAAAACACATGAGTCTTTTTTTCACGATGAAAGTTTTAAGCATTAGACTATGTATTTTCATGTAACAATTTATAAATTTATAGGTTAGTGAGTTTTTTATCTACTCCGTCCTAAATCTTTGATCCAATATCTAATCAGCAAACAACCATAAATGTTTTCGGTTGTGTTTAGTTAAACCTAGGCTAACATGTTTTTTTATATTTAACCTCCAGACCTTCCATTTTTAGTTTTGCTGCACTGGTCAAAAGCGTCTTTTTTCTATTATTACTTATGTATCTAGTATATGCAAGTGTGATGAATTAGGTAGCAATCGTTATCTACCGTCCGTTTACATAATGCGACTATGTATGCAGGAGTAGTTATTACTTGGATATCACACTCCAAAAACCCTTGAGTTTTTTTAGTGGTTTTGTAAGATACACCAACGTAGTAACTCTGCACTCTGAAATCTTTTTCCTCTTGTTTTTTCTTCTCTGTATCTACCAGAAAGCTAGCAGGACGATCATAATTTAAATTCATGGGACGAAACAAAAACATATTTATTAGGGATTTAGGGTGGCTGGTTCTGGATTTGGAGGCAAGCAAAAGCAACCACTGAAACTGGCCAACGGTCTGCACCATTTACTGCTTAAATTATAATCTCGAGTCCCACTTCAATCAGAAAGGGGCCGGAGCAACAGCTAGAACAGGTGCAACAAAACACTGGAGCACTAGCTAGTGCATGCACGATTGACTGTTTGATTGATCACTACTGCTATTGAGTAGTTGCACTCCCTGATTATCTCCGGTACTAGACTGGTAGTTGCATAGAACAATGTGCAGCAATCAACAGCTCTGAATATGCATGGATGTGATTAGCACTGCATGATTATTTGCATCATTCAGACTAATTCTGGTAGCTGAAACTTGCTGGAAACAAGGATTAGTTCTTCTTAAGCTTGTCGCAACCTACACGAAATATGCTGAAACCTGCTTCCAACTTGGACGGCGAAAACCTGAAAATATCCATGGAACTTTATGTACTTTTGGGACTGAACAAAATCTGAAACCTCTATATATGAAACTTGTCTGAATAAGTGGTGTTCAGCTGCCTGCCGATCGATGGACTTCAATTAATTAGTGCCCCTAAAGAAGGGAATGATGCATGCCTTTCTCATGGAAGTACGATGATTAGTGTGTCCATCTGTGATAATGATCATCACCACCGTTTTATGCCATCTTCCAGCTGCATTGTACACTTGTCTAGTTCTCTTTCTTTCTGAAAGAACATTGTACACAGTACACGGATATCGTGTACGACGGGAACCAAAAGTCTTAGTAGCTTTTAGCCTTAGATGGGATTTGTTTAGGTCGTTGATTGTAGTGCTCTTTAGCAGGTCTTTTATACTAAACCTTATTCTATCAGATTGCTTTAAATCTTCTCAGACTCCTTTTAATTCTTCTTAATATAATGATGTGCTGATGAGTAGCTCTCGTGTGTGTTTAAGGCGGAGCTAGCAAAAAAGTAGAGATATATATATGTTAAGGTTTGTGAAATTGATTTCTAAACTAGAAGAGGTAGATGCTAGACTTAGAGTACTACATGCTCTGCTTTATATGTATAAGACGACATCCACAAACTTCATTTCATAAAAAGATCACACGACATATACCGTTCATCTCGAATCAAAAACAAAAGATCAAAATCACCAAACAAACTTTATCAATTTGACCATAGCTAGAGGTATAGTGGTGGTCCAGTGAAGAATCTTTTCGAGATAAAATAAAGAGCAGTGACCCGTTTAGCTTAAAGTAAATTTTTTTTTGGCTACAAAAAAGGGGGCTCTAGTGGCCCAGCTTCGTTTACGTCTCCATGGATCGCAGTAGCTGGTTCCTCCGGATCGATGGTGACTTCCACAGTGTGGCACTTGGCCTGCGGATGAAAAGTGAAAACTCGATTAAAAAGAAAGGTGAAAACTCATAGCACCTTTATATATGGTATATTCTACTCTTAATATTATACTACTAGATTAATTTATATATCGATTTAAAGAGATAAACTATTATTTTTGATTGATTGTATTTTAGATATAATCATTATTAATTAGTGAATTTATATTGATTAATCTTTTTCGTCGCATCCCCTTCTTATCGTTGGACACGCCTCCTCTCTAGCATGCATCCCCTTTATGTCATTCACTTTTAGGACAATTTAGTCTTTCTAATTTCTACTATCACTAATTAAAATAATAGCAGAAATAAATTTTAATATTCGAATGCAAGTAGACCGAGAGTTAGAATTTATTAGCTGACATTGACCGTAGAATAGACAGTAAAGTTTCTCAAAACTCGTGGTATTTCGTTTGTTTTAATATTACTTTGAAATAAATTGTTAAAATGCATCTTATAAGTATTCGTTAACGAAGAAACCAGCATTAGTTTCTCTTTTTAATCTCCCATAAAGCACTAGTGAACACATGGCGTACATGTTGTATTACAAGCATATATACGTTTTCTTACCATAAATTCGTAATTTAGCTGGTAAAATAAAAAATATATTCATATTAAGACGAGAAAAATAAACAAAGAATTCATTTCAGTTTAGAGAGACAGAGCACTAAAATTTCATCTCACCTTGTTCAGAGTTTAGTACAGAGCCGTAAAAATTTCTTGGCGCAATTAAATAGCTATGGACTGATACTAAGTGCCTGTTTGCTTCAATCTAGGATTATAATAATCTAGCTTATTTTTATAAGCTAAAACAAATATGTCAACTTATTATACTAGTTTATTATAATCTAGAGTGAAGACTATAATAATCTAATAAGCTGATGTAACCTAGCTTTTTTTCTATATGGAGTCGGCTTATGAAAAAAAATCACTCTCCCAAAAGGTTCTTACAAAATTAGCCATAGGAAACAGCCATACATTACTCACCTAAAAGTCTAAAACTAATAAAAATGGTAGCCAAATAAAGGATTTTTTAACTACGAAATAAAATTACCTCTTTATAAATAGTCCAAGAGCCCACCAGTGCAACTAACCAAACCGTGCGAGGAAATGGCGGCCATCTCCTCCACCGCCTACTTCTCCTCGCAGCCGCGG
>KE373121.1:170225-184859 GCA_000418225.1 Zizania latifolia | reverse complement strand
GAGTGGAGTGGGTGGTGCACTGGTACGTGCGGTGGTCGTGTCCGTATTTGAGGACGCACGAGTGAGGCCGTTACTGCAGTGCGGGCCCCGGTCGTTGTTCGAGTGTACGGAGTTCAAAGTACTAGTTATTTTTTTCCCCAAGAATTCTAACTGTAATTTTGGACCTGTTCGCGAAAACGTGTCGGTTTAAATCTCGATCAAAATTAATATGGCCGCTAATTTTTGAGTACTACAAAATTAAATACCTTTAGATGTTGAATCCTGATCGCAGTACTTTTGATTACAAAATTAGTAGTATTATTTTGATACAGTATTGGTCTGATTGGATGATTTTTTTTATGTGGGTTATAAATCGATGATATGTAAAATAGTGACAAAAAGTAATTTGAGAGTTATACCTTTATACTTGTTTTTTCGGCGTTATAAAAGTCAAGGGCAAAAATAGAAAAATAACGAGAAAACTTCTAGATAAATTCCAAAATTAAGTTCTAAAATTAAAATTTAACTAATAAATAATTTTATAGTTTGAAATTATTATTGGCCAAAGTACGATCAGTCAAAGTTAAGAATTTTAAGTATTGGTGAACAGAAAGAATAGATCACAGAAAAAATCAACGCTAAAATTTGGCATGTTTTTTAAAAAATAATAAATATAAATAGTTTATGGAGTTTTGAGATTATCTCTGCGGTTCTTCACCTCGTCGATTCAGGCCACGATCGACGTGGAGCTCGTCGGTCCGGCACCGTCGTCGCCTGAGAGCTCATCGAACCCAACAGCTCGCGCGCGCGCTCGTCGGCGTCGATCGCACAGTCGTCTCGTCCGGGCTCGATCGCGTTGGCCGCCTTGTTGCCACTTGCCAGCAAGCTCGTCGACGTTGTCCCACACGGCCGTCGTTAATTACGTCGCCCACGCCATTGCCGGCAACAAGATATATAATCCCTACGCGCTCGCTGGACTGAAAGCTCGCTCGTCGGCCGGCGCATGCGCCGCCGTCCGAGCCGTCGATTTTCTGAACTCGAGCTTCGACCAAGTTGTGCTACAGAACGAATTTAATTTCTCTAGTTTCTTCTTTCTGCAAGCGGTGCAGTCAAATTTTGAAAAATAATAATTTGTTAATAGATTTAAAACATTATAATTTAACATATAAAAATAATACCAGTAGATTTTAAAAAAGTAATATCACATAGCTATATTTTATAACTATTTAAATATAAAAAGCAATATAAATACACAATAATCATTGACAATTGATGTCCAATTTAAGAACGGAGGTACTAATGTCAAATTGCGTAAACTAATTGGCACTAATTATTACGCATTTAATTATCGACGGCGAGTCCGGCCCCGTACATCGTGGTGGTATGTCTTGCAAGCTAACCAAACAGCAGGCCGGACGACGGCGACCCGTCGCAGTAGCCACAGGGCTGGCCCCCGGCCGGCCGGCGACCCATCTCTCTCTCTCTCCCTCGGCTATAGGCTATAGCTTCTCGTCGTGGCATAGCTTGCAAGTTACGGGACACGTACAGCGACAGTACGCATCAGCCGAGGTGGGCCCTACGCGATCGTGTGCATGTGGCCGCCGGCCCGCCGCCCGTGGCAGCGGTCGACGATCGACGAGCTCACGCCCAACGTCGTTGCGTCCCTCTCCTTCCCGTAAGAGGCTCGCCGCGAGACGACGATGTACACGTGGTTGATATCTCCTTCTCCCTCCGGTGTGAGTGACATCGATCCCACAGCTCCGGCCGCTTGATGCGTATCTTTCGTCTTTGCAGTGAAGGGTACATGCATGGCGTGGTTACCTTGTCCTCTTGTGCTCCATGAGAATCGTGTGTATATTGGTGCAAGATGATGTACCACTCCTAACTATGGACGATGAATTATGGATGAAATTGGGCTTGTAACAATTGTTTAAAGGCACAAATACGATGCGTTGGAGAAATAGAATCACCCATATATGACATATTCCTTTATCAACATGATTTTCCTAAGAGGTCAAAACATCTCAACAGATTTTCAAAAAATAATAGAGAGGCTATGTCAAACCTTCTATCTATCTCCAATAGATTAGTCTAAATATATATAAATAATTATAATAAGACTAGACATATCTATGTATTCATATAATAAATTATAGAAATCCTCAAATAGAACACAGGAAACCTCGCATCAAGGGTATGAACCTGTATAAATTATTATCCCTTTGTGTGCTACACTTGTTTTTTGATTTCGTTAGCTACTCTTGACAAATTAAAAACACCGATAAATTGAATTGGATATTGTAAAGTTAAAAAATTGATTTAAAAAAGTTTTCTAAGAGACAATGACGATGAAAATTGTCAAAGAAATCATACCGTTTAGAAGTTTAAAAAACCTGTCGTGATTTATGATCCTCCTCATCCAAACGTTTCTAGCGAGCTCTACTTTTAGAGAAAGTATGTGCATATATATGTGGTCATTTCTATCTTACGTAGAGATAAAAAAAACAGCATAGACATGTACACTACTCCATGTTGAACCTTGAGATCACCTTGCTCTAAAAAGAAATTAATGTTTAATAACTTTTATTGATCATACGTATATCTTTTAAATCTAATCTTTATATATCTTAGCCTAGAACTCAGTACACAGCGAACTAGTTAGAATATAGACTAACAAGTGATACACTCCTACGTTTGGCTTGCTCCGCTCTCCGCTACTCTCAAGCACCCTGAGAGAACTATCGAAGCGTAGTAGTGAATACACCTGCTTTCACTGCCGGCGGCCTCCCGCTGCTGGCACGCTTTTTCCGCGAGTACTTTAAAGATGGCGCCAAATCAAGGCCATCTCCATCAGCTTTCTCTCGAATCGTCACGCAGAAAAACGCGCAGCGACCAATCCAGGAAGAAAGAGCTGAGAATGACAGTGGTGGCTCGTGCATCGAGTAGCCTACACAAGGGTCGCCATTGGTTTCGTTTCAGGACGGCGACTGCCACTAAGCCACACCATTATCTGCTAACCTCACTCAAGTCACAGCCAGCCTTATCACTTATCACCTTTTCTGATGGACAAAAAGAATCTGTTCATCAACAAAACAGATTGGCCTAGAGTTACTGTGACCTAGTAGTAGCCAGCTTAATATCACTAGAGTGTACATGTCAGTCAGCACAAACACACACACACACTCTCTCTCTGATGTAGCTTCATACTCATGATGAAGTAAGCAATCCTTTCAGGCCACACGGTCAGGGAAAGTGATTTCTGAGACACCATCAAGATTTCAAGCTGGATTACACTGGAAAAGTTGCATTTATTCAGGCATGAGGGGGGAAATGACAATTAATTAGTTACAGGTTGTCAGGGAGCGGGGAAATTGTTTCAGGCCAAAGAGATGTTACTAATTTGGCCTTTCATACAGTAGAAAAAATGAAAAATTATGGCTTGCTGATGAAACTTTGTTAGTTGCGGATTGATGCTGGCATCGAACTGCACTGCTTCCACCTTTACAAGACCACCACTTTGTTTGCCAGAAACCGTGGGTGATCAAACTTTCTTTTCTCTCTATCTTTCACCAATGAGATCAAAATCTCGACTCAAGTAATCTAGTTCTTCAGGTAATGAGGTCACTTTCATAGTCGGCAGATGTGCACTATCTCCTAAGGAATTTGCATCAGATCAGATGCAGATCTTATACTGAAATTCTGAATCCATTTACAGTCTTGTGTCCTAACCAGCTTTTTTGATTTTTGAAAGAAAAACAGGCAGATAGGCTAACATTCATCTTCTGTAGAAGTTTTCACGTTCTTACGGCGTGGGAAAAGCATTCGCCTGATCTTTTTTTCTGCTGAACGTTCAGACAGCGCCTGAAACCAAAGGTTCCAAATAATTATTATATGATCCATGCAAATTGAAAAGTAAGAAGAAATGTGAAAACTAAGTCTAATAATAAGGGCTAACCTGTGCATTAAATGAGAATCTAACTGTCCGAGCCTCCAAGCCAGAAAACGCTCTTACATCGATACCAAGACTATCGACACCGATCAAGCTAGCCTCCTGTAAATCATGCCATACTGCAAGATGTAGCTTACTCTAGAGAAGTGATAATCCAATTGTCAATTGACAAAATAAGGAATAAGGAACATCGATGAACAGAAACAAACCTCAACAGTAAGTCCCTTTTTCCTATGACAGAGGGACCTGAGAGCCGTAGTGCACTGATCATCGTTTTGTTCAACGCGATCTATAATTTCTGAAGCAGAATTCGCAAGAATATCTGGTTCTGCATCTTGAAAATCTTGTGGATCAATCATCAACTGCAACAATTAATAGAAATATTTAAACAGTGACAAGCCAAGAAAGTGAAGACAGTTATCTGGATTCAGCATCCCTCTATGCCAGTCATGTATGTATTCTGAATCAATATCAATCCAATACATTGGACAGAAGAGGGAAGGCCTTACCTGCTTCCCATAGATGGAAAACAGCTCAACTGTCATTATCTCTAGTTTGTAGATCGTTGAATCAGTGCTGCTTCCCACATTATTGAAATCAAATCTCGATTTATCATCATCTAAATATTGACATAACATCAGTGACAACAATTAAATGCAAGTGAGTACTGAATGAACTGATTTCAACTTATCAAATTACCAATTAGGCCATTGGTCCCAGAAGCTGGTGCAGGTTCTCTTTTGTATTCATCTATTTGATTTATTATACATTAGAACAAATAAATCAGAATAAAAGAATAGGACTAAAAGAAGAAACCAAGATAGATCCAAGAAGTACCTCTCCAATCAGACAAATAACCATCGTCATTGCATTCACCATGAAATAAGCTCCTCAGATAAGATTCTTCTTCTATGAAAGCAGATCTCAAATATCCTACAATAGAGACACCATTTGTTGGACTGTCCATTTTTCCCCCATGATTATCATGAACAGCCTGCATCGAAAAAGAACACATAATGCGATTGTTTAACTCTCTGAAACATAAGCAGTTGATGTGTTAGATGGTGCTCCTAGTTATAATTTAGGCTATGAGATATGACTGCTAAATCATGACTCTTGAAAGAATTGCTAGGTGAAATAATACTATTAAGTTCAAGTTTGAGGATTCAAAAGTTCATTCTTTTCTTTAAAATAATCGATTTTAGCATTTTACTGATTTGTTTTAGAATATCTTTCACGTACAACCAGTACTAGCTGATGGAATACATATCCCAGAGCAAGAAATAAAATGCCTTTTGTCTTTCTTTTCTCTGACAAGCTGAGTGCAGATCTCGATTTTTTTCTTTTATAGTTGACAGAGTGTATCTTGAAATAAGTGAGAATATATCTTGAATTTCTGTCTACCCTTTTCGGTTTTGAAGTGTCAAGTTGAGTTTAAGTCTGTTACCTTTTTTTACCAAAAGATCAACTTTGCACCCTTCACAACATTATCTTAAGGATATGATGTAAGTTGAATTAACTTATCACTCACAATACATTCCTGTTCGCATAGTCAATACATTTATGAAAGTTATCCTAGTAAAAGTTTTTTATCTGCTCCACTGTTTCAAAAGGTTGCTGATGCCTGCAATAACTTTTGATAGTTTACCTTTGTTAAACACTTTGCAAAATAAATTGGATGTATTGCACGCATTGTTGCTGGCATCCCCCACTCTATAAGAATATCAGTTATTTCTGTATCAATCTGTGATATGTCACAAAGGAATATTAGTAATTAATGACATGACTTGTTGTCAATAGAAAACAGACAGATAAAGCCAGCCAAAAGAAGCTAAAATTTCGTTAGCAAACCTTGCTGTAGTTCTCATCAGGCATGTCCACAAAATTTTCAACATCCATGTAATCGCTAAAATTTCTAGTTACCACACTACTTTCTCCAATTATGGGACCATCCATTCCAATCAAAACTGTCTGCAATGATAATATCATTTCAATAAGAACTCAAATAAGTCATTCCCATTAAAATACTGGTGCATAACAGTTTGCATCTTCTCCTAAACTGTTTTTAGAAAACAAAGGAGAGCTGGGTATCTTGTATTAAGAAAGAGCAATGTTCGTACAGCTTTCCCAAAACTCTGACCCTTTTGGCATAGCACTAGTGATCATACAACAAGATCTGTGCTTGTCAAGATACACACCAACAAGAAAACTAAACTTACCACAGGGTTGTTTGCAGCATCATCCTCCAAGATGTTCCCATTGTCAGGTACTTGAAAGAAAATGTCTGTACATAAGTACAGAAGGTGTTATGAAAAGGAGCACTATGAATGCCCTACTGTAAAAACTTTGCCTGCACATTAAAGCATTACCTCCATAGTCATCTACAATATACTGAAACTCTGACCAAGCAACATATCCGTGAGGTTCATTATGCACTCTTGCAGGGAATACAAGCAATCCCTTGCTATTGGCCTAGACAAGACAGAAAAGTTATCCAGGGTATCTGGTGCAAAAATAAGATCGCCAATTTAATTATTGCACAACAGGGAAAAAATGCTTTTACAGTTTACAGATATCTGAGTAACTCAGACTTGGTTGACTGGTTGAGACATCTTATAAGTCATCCATATGCAACATTAAAATGACTAGATGCATTAGTAACATAACAAATGTATAGTTGCACACTTGCACTAGGGTACCTCTACTACAGTTCTAGCAGTTTCCACATCTGTCAGTGAAAGGTCCTTCTTTTTTGGACGTTCTTTAACTTCTTCAAGAGGATGGTAACCCCGATCTCTTGTGTACTTCGAATCTGGAACTGAATCTGAGTAATCTGCAGCAACACGAACTTTGGAGAAGGATGGTTCTTGGTCAGTTGCCAACCAGCAAGGCTGGATTGATCCAAAAGCATTTCGGTATCGCAAACTACAATGATTAGTTAGAATTGTTAGTTTCCGAAATGCAAGGGATAAATTCAACTGAACAATGAGGGGGAAACCTTAAACTAGAGAAGTCCTGAAATCTCCTGTTGTAAAATGGGATTTTAATCCAGTTAAAAGTAGCCCCTGCTGCCATTGATAAACTCCAGCAGAGAATGATCAAATATATTCTGCAAAGAGAAACATAATTGACAACTAAAAATGTGCTGAACACCACACTAATCAAAGATGATAAAGCAGGCATTGTATTTTTATCGACAAAAAGTAAAGCAAGCTGGCCCACCAAAAAAAAAGTTAAAGCAAACATGACATTAGTTTCCAACCTACAAGTAGCTTATATCACAAAGATTTCTCACAGTACGGCTAAAACAGAGACTAGAACCAGCAGCAACTAATCCTTCAGCAAAAGCAAAACCAGTTCCCCTACAAGGCTACAATAGTAAAGACTAATTCAGTCTCCTATCTTACCTGCTGGGTCCATGAGCTATGGGCCCCTTGTTAACGAATACCACTCAAAACTTGTATTAGAACACAACTCAAAATGTTGAATCAAACTCGGGGATATGTGTTTTAGAACAGTACATAATTCATGCACATCTTCCTCCTCAATGATTAGTAAAAGCAATCCTTCTCTCAATTGCGACTACACAAGGAACAGACAACAGAGAGATGGACAATGTGATAATGAAGATACTCAGGTTGATTGAGAGTTGCACTCCCGAATAAAAAGAGCAACTTTGGAAAAATAGAACCAGAACAAGAAGAAAAATCTCTGTTTTTCAATCGGGCAACCCTAA
The DNA here is from genome assembly GCA_000418225.1 of Zizania latifolia. Taxonomy (NCBI): domain Eukaryota; kingdom Viridiplantae; phylum Streptophyta; class Magnoliopsida; order Poales; family Poaceae; genus Zizania; species Zizania latifolia. The sequence goes on along the minus strand of KE373121.1, from coordinate 177,195 downwards.
ATTCACGAACAAAATGCGTTTTGGTGGGCTCGAGTGGATCAAGAACACTTGCAAATGAAGCCTTTTACCGTAGCACAACATACCGACGTGGTTCGTTTAAATTTTCTAAGCAAAATCAACGATGCTACTAGTTAAAACGAAACATCTGCACTGATCAGAAAACATGTTTCTCCTGTTCCTCGAACAACTGTTCAACTAAAAAAACTCATCTTGATTTGTTCTTTGCTCTGCTCTACGACCATACAAGCCAATCTGGATCAATCACATCACGCATAGTGATTACAACCAGACTAACTACGGAGAGAAGAGATGAACAGCACTTACCGATAATCCACCGCCAAGGTCGGCCGTCGAGAGAGCCGCAGGATCAAACAAAACCAGGCGAGCGGCGGCGGCGGCGAGAACCGCGACCCCAACACCGCGGAACGCGACGGATCGCGGTGCAGACTGGCCTTCACCTGCTGCGCCTGAGAGGAATCCTTCCCTCCTTTCTTCCTTGCCTTGCCCTTTCTTCTTCCGGTCTCTCTTCCTCTTTCCCCCCTTTTCCCTTTCTTGGACTTGGCGAGGAGTGGCACTGTGTGAGGGCTATTTTGGTAAGCTGCTTCTCTTCTGCAGATTGCAGAATGCAGAGTAGTTTCCCAGTTTTATATCTGCAGATTCTTTTCTAAATTTCCCATCTTTTCTCCCACTGTTTCTCTGAATTTAAAGATCGAAGTTACAGCATGAAGATGTTTTAGATTATCATAGCTGCACCTGGATTGGAGTAGGTGAGAGTTGGATCTCGAGGTAAATTCTGCATTTAGTGTCTGCTGGTCCTGTTACTTAATACTGATGATGATGATATGCAGTTCGCTTCCTGCTTTAAAAAATGGATAGATGCACCACACCTGACCAAGCAGGTGAAGCTGCACATGTAATGACACTCCTACAGTTCTACTCATATCAACATCACTAGTGTTCTTCCAGTGTAATAATCAATCAATCATTACAGTAATCAACATTCTGGATTCTGGATGATAATCTTGATGCTGAGCAGAGCAAGATGTGTATGATGGATAGCAGTGGAGGAGAGTGAGAAGAGAACAAAAATGAGGAGATAGGAGTAGCTCGTGTCTGTATGGCAGTTAGGGCTGGAATGGTGGTTGTGACTACGACCGTTTGAAACAGACTATAAAGATAAAGATGGATGAAGCTTATGCTCATGTTAATTATCCGTATTTAAACGAATAGATTTGATTTAATACTAAAAAGTTGATAAAAGAATTTAAAACAATTTTCAATATTTTTCATATAGAAAACTGATTGAAAGGTTGCACCATTTAAGATCTTTAAAACATTCTTCGACTTAAGTCATAAGCAATTAAGCATCCTCCAATGGCAGGAGAAGGGAATATGTCACTTATATTCTATTGGCATCAAAGTTTAGGGGGGAATATGTGCTCTTGGCCCTCATGCAATGCCAGCCTCAAGCTCATGATCGGTTCAGAGAAGACAAAAACTTCACAATTTTTGCCGTTTTCCTTAGCCTTAGCCTTGTAGCCGCTTTTTGTCTAGTTGCTCGCCCTTTGGAAAATGATGGATGAAAGCTACGAGAGTATTCGGTGAAAAAGATATGAGCACCTTAGCACTAAATCCAATCAAAACTCGAGAGTAGTACTAGGATGGGTGGCCTCCTAGAAAATCCTCGTATTATATCTCCGTCACATGCCTTTTAATTAAAGTCGGGCCAGTGTGACCTTCTTCTAAAAAAATGCTACGAGCCTTCGGATCAGTGCAAAGATAAAAAGTGGATAAATTTCTCGACAAGTGATCCTCACAAAATTGTCACAAAGAAAACATGACCTCGATTCCATAAAACTGCTCTTATAGGATGAATTCTTTAGATGAAAATTCATGTTTGTCTATTAGTATTGTATTGTCAAAATTCTCTAATTTTAAGCAAAGTTAAAGAAAAAAATATTAACATCGGTAATATCAAATAAATACCACTAAGCCATATTTCACGGTGGATTTAATAAAATTAGTTTGATGTTATAGTTGTTGGTATATTTTTTCTATAAAATTAACATTAGGGTTAGAGAAAGTTAATTTATAAAAAGGTCAAATAAGAAATAGATTACGCAAAAAGTAAGAAAAAATTTGAGTGACTAAAAAGTAAAGGAATTCTCTGCACTTATGCTCATACCGTAACAGACAGAGACTGACATGTGGGCTCGGTCCCGCAGAGATTGACACGTGTCTACCCAAGCCCAACACGCGTGGCCCAAGCCCAAAAGGAGGCCCAGAAGAAGGCGCAGGGAGTAGGCCCACCTAACTGTTCCGATCTTCTGCGGCGGCGCGGCGGCGCTTGCGCTCCGACCGCCGCCGCCTCTGGCGATGCGGCCGCCGTCATGGATCACACCTCGGAGAATGCTGCTGCTGCTTCTCCGGTGAGTTCCTGGAGTCGCTTGCTGAGGTACGTACTGCTAGTTCGGCGGCCGCACTGGGGGCGCAGGAAATTTGCTAGGAATCGGCGACGTAGATAGATTTCCCTGCTTGCTCATGGACGGATTATGCTGTTTAGCAACCGCGGGATCCGGGGCGAGGGATGCGATCGTGCGCCTTCTGGGATTTCCTCCACTTTTTAACCCTTAGCCGGGAGATTTTCCTGCAAATTATGCTACCCACTAAAGAACGTGGCTCGCGGCGCGTGCTTCTGTGCTTGATCCCGCGGGAATCTTGGGTCGCCACTGATGATTGAGTGATGGCGTTGTTATATTCTGAAGTGATAAGTGGCGATTGGTGTTCCCATTGTTTTCTAAACTCGATTTGGATCACTGAATATAATTTCAGTATATTGGATTTTTGTGTGTGGTGGTAGAGAGGTGCCTTCTGGATTTATGTATTGCACTATGGCACACTTCCATAAAAATGAGACAAGTGATCTACTCAGTCAAAACCATAGCAATCTTCTCATATGTGTTGGGTCCTGACAATATGTTCAATTTTCTTGGGAAATAATTGTTCATAAGAATAGCTTTATATGAGTAGCTAGGAACCAACACCATACATTGAATTCAGTTGAGAACTAGAGATACTGGCAAAGCTCCCTGGGCTTATGATTACCCTGCTGAAATAGCTGTAGGCAATGAAATATAAGCTGAAATGATTCTAGACACTGTGACAAACCATCCTAGATATTAAGATGGAAGCTGAAAACTTCTGCTAACACATTGCTGCTTCTTGAGATAGACTTCAACTCTTCTACTTATTCTGCCCATATTCTGCCCATGCCAGAATGCCTGATCCTGAAAGGATATGGATGAAATTATATAGCGGTCACTGATTATTGGGAATATAATTGCTTCACACTCATGTAGCAAATTTTGTTACATATCTTGAAAGTCTGAACATTCATATGACTCCTGAAAATTGTGCACTATGCCATATAAATTGGAAAGAAGGCTTACACTTCAAGAGCCTCGTCATTTATGCTTATGATAGCTGACTTGGTGGTGGTGGGGACTGATAGTTCACAGATGGTGCTGTCGATGATATGTCGGCATGCTGAGGTGGTGGTGATCTATAGTGGAACAGAGGCTGTGGAAATGTTGAAAGAGCCGGCGGAGACATCTCATGAGGAATGCTAGGAGGTAAAGGTTTTGGTATTTTTGGAGGTAATGGTGGAGAATACTGGTAGGTTGGGGGTGAAGATCCATAGTTGTATGGAGGTGGTGAATGCTGGGTTGCTGGTGGAGAGTTGTAGTAGTAAGGAGACATTGGTGATGATGGTACAAGTGGTGACTTGTATGGAGGTGGGGGATACTGGTGCGGTAGTGGTGGCGATACGTAGCTGTTTGCAGCTGGTGAATACTGGTGTGGCGGTGGGGAGTTGAAGTAGTATGGAGGTGGTAAATACATGTTGGTTGGTGGTGTTGGAGACTTGTATCCATGTGGAGGTGGTGGGTAATTGTAAGACGGCGGAGCTTTGTAACTGTTTGGAGGCATGTACTGTTGATAAGGTGGTGGTGAGGGGTAGAAGCTCTGTGGAGGTGATGGATACTGGTAAGATGGGGGTGGCAACTTGTTAAAAGTAGGTGGTGAAAACTGATATGGCAACGGCAGGGACCTGTAGTTGAATGGAGATGAGGGAAACTGGTAAGGGGATGGCGGCGAATCATGGGGAAGCATTGGCGGCAGAATGTGAGGTTTCGAACAAAACACAAATTTCTTCTGTGATGCAAACGCCAGTACTTGGTTGGCTTGGAGAACCACTTCCTCATTGGACTTGGAGTAAACACTGAGCCCAGAGTAGTTTAGCTCGATTGGCACGTTGCAGTCAGATCCTGCTGGTGCTGAATGGAGCTCAACCTTGCACAAGTCAGCCCCATAGGTGCTGCGGAGTGGCAAGCCCTTGATGCTCACACTGTACTTGCCGTTGCTTTTGGTGTAGCCAAATCCAACCAATGCCTGATCATTATCCTGACAAGTAACCTTGACCATAGCTCCTGTACAGACCATGAGAGAAAACAAGCAATGAAAATGAGACACAAAAGGGCATTTGGGGAACCATGAGGCTTGGAGATTCTATCCATCTTGTAACTCAGTCTACTATCTCTATTGTGCTTTACTATAATTTGTTCACAGTGCATTTGTTACGATAACACGGTGCATGATTTAGATGCACACCTCTAAAGGTTCACATCTTTTGTCTACTTTATTTGACCATCTGTGGTCAACAGTTTGATGCTTTAAGTCTTGAGTAAATACAGTGCTTCTAAAACACAATGCTCCCTACCAGGAAGCAAAATAAAACTGCACACTTTTCTTATACAGCCATTCACAATTTATTGTAAGTTTGAACAGATAATAAAAAGGAAAATAAAGCTCAAACTGCTCCATCTGTGTGATATTATTCAGTACATTTTTCTGTCAATTACTGATGTTTAAGCATCACAATTATGAGAAAGTAGAGATATGAACATATTTCTAATATAAAAGCATAAGAATGATGACAACATGAGAATTGGAATAACAAGTTTTCACCTTTCAGGTGCTTCTTCCCGTGGGATTCTCCTGGATGTGCCTCATTGAAGCATCTATAGCAGTAGGCCTTCCCTACCACCTTAATAACAGGAGCATATGTTGGTGTTAGAGAAAGAGAAGGTGACAAGCTGGTAGCTCCCTCCCCGAGCATTGCAAAAGTCACAATCAGCATAGCCAAGACCAGCCATGGGATACCCTTTGGCTGAACTCTCATGGTCATTTTCATTGTTTGACAATTGCTAGTGCTTTCTCAAGTGAGAGAACAAGAGAAGGGACTGAATGGTTACAGCTCAGGTATGGAGGGCTATATATAGTGTTCAAGTCTTCAAGATGTCAAGGTTTGAGAGAGCAGGTAGGGGGTGGCAAGAGTAGTATTTCTTTTTGTACTTAATCCCCCGCTTGAGTTCAGTTATGAGAATATGATATTCTTGTTGTGGTCACCTTGTCAGATGAAACTGTCAAGATTTCCTAGCCATCATCTTCAACAATGACAAAACTGTAAATCTGCAATGGTAACAATATGGAATGTTTGTTGACATGTCAATTCACCAGTCACCTTGTTGCATTTTACAGAGTGTTCACAGCGGTGCAATTAAACCGAGGCTATTCTGGAAAACATCCACTGTGTAAGTGTAACATCTCTGGTAAGTTGCCATCTCTTTACTCGTAATGAAACCTTTACTGGTCAGTGCCTCTGTGGTGTTGGCGTGTTGCAGACCAACCACAGCTGCAAAATCAGCCAATCCAGCTGGGAAACTCTCCTAGAATCAAACAAGAGAAAATAAAATTACTACCCCAATTTCATCATGTCAAGTGAGCAGTAGTGGTGTCTCTCTGTGTTAATTGCCTTGTTTTTATCATGGCAATATTCATAGACGAGGTTTCAACTGCTCAAACATTACTTGCTGATCACAGCATAGCAGCTAACAAACCTCAGTCCAAAAGGTGCCCTGGGTCAAAAGCTTTGCAGGCTGCCATTGTACCCTATCTGTTCTGCTCCACGAAACAATTGAGCAGGTTTAACCAACAAAATTTGTTTGTCAGTATGCTATTTAATTTGTTTTCTTCCTATGATGCAGCACTGGAATGAAATCCATCTGAACCATTACAAGATGTCTTTTGGAGGTAGGAAGCTCCTTTGATTAGAAAAGGCAGGACATCATTGGCAGTAGGTGGCTGCCTGCTCAAGCTACATGAGAACAGTAAGATTTCAGCCTAATTCTGGACAACTTAACCTATATAGCAATTAAAGGATTGATACAATATCAGGGTTCAAAGAACCACGATAACTGACCTGGTTACCACGGTTTTCACCCTAACCAATCTGGATTTTGCTAAACTAGACTGATAACCAGTCCAGAAACTGGTGTCCCCAGCGGTAACCGGCCAGTTCTGTAAATCCTGTATCATATACACCCTGGGAGCATAGTGCCTATATGAAGAAATCTCTTGCATAGTGCACACAGGAGGAAGAATGGTACTGAAACAATATTAAACTTTTTCTTAATTTCCATGCTTAATTAGTTTGATCAGAGGCAGACAATTGTATTCATCACATGAATCATGGTCATTGCATCCACCATAGCCCATTGCCCCAATTTACAAGCAGGCTACAATATTTGTACCCACCTATATATGGCTGGTTAATAATCAATCAGGATCCCCATCCTTCTGAATCTGAACCCCAAAATGATAGCTTGTGATAAATCATGGAAAGAACACCAGGTTTAGTTCACAAGCCATCACCCTCCTTCAGAAGAGATCACCTCCTTTCAGTTACTAAGAAAGCATAATGATAACAGCCTGCTTAATGGTCATCTCACGAACCCTAACTGTGGCTTATGTCAGTGTTTTACCAGGTCACAGCTGGCTAACCTAGTTTAAGTGTCGTTCCATACGCTGAAGAGCTGTGCGCCATGGCAGCCTCCGGTCATGCCGCTGCTGC
>KE373121.1:91781-101811 GCA_000418225.1 Zizania latifolia | reverse complement strand
GAAATGGGGCACCTGAGCTCCTCAGGAGGGATTGACACATTTTCGGCCCTTGGACCACTACGCCTACAATTGAATGATCCAAACCTCGAATTGAATGATTGAATGCTTGAAAGCTGTCTGCTGAATGCTCTGCCATTTCCATAGGACCCATATATGTCATCCATGACTAATAATGTTGGCGAGCATGGAGATGATCCTTGAGAATCGGTATCATCACCAGCCTCACTTCTGAAGAACTTAGAGTATTTCCTCATGAGATTGTACAGGTATGACACAACAAACTCTTTCCTCTTATCTTCATCAGAACGGGCCTTCTCAATTAGCTTCTTGAGGGCCCTCCTCTCAGTGAGTGCTGCCCTAGATGATGTAATTCCCAGCTTTAATGCAGCCATATGAAAGGCCTCAAGCTCCCCACTATCACTGGAACTATTCATTTTCTTGTTTCTCTGGAGCAAATTGATCACTTCATCACCAGCTTCCTTCTCTGATTGATCCAACGTAAATACAACTTCCTCCAACTCAGCAACAATCCCTACAATCTGTTGTGCACCAACAGGAACAGACGTCAGTAAATACCATGTGTTGTACTAAATTGTAAAACCATAAAATGTCTTAGGTGGAATGTTGGGTTCTGTAGCCCGAAGAAATTGAATAGAAGGACAAGACTTTTGCAGGACATACCTTACAACCAATTTCTTCTGTTATTATGCTCTCAACACGTCTAAGACTCTCCTGGAGTTGGGTTCTTGCTTTCTCAAACTTCAAAAGCACAGTTTCTGCAGTGATGGCCTGAAAATGAACAATATATGTATAACAGTATAAGACATTTAATATTTTAATGATTCCGATGACAGATCTTCATGGATGCTTATGGGGAGGGACGGAGGGTAACATAAGCTTACCAAGTAGAGCTTGCTGCAATCTGCACAATGTTGAAGAAGACCTTTGGCTTTATCTATAGCTACATGCAGCGAACATAGCGCTTGTATGCCAGATTTACTTCTGGGTCTTGATGCTTCGATGAAAGGGAAAATTGCTAAAAGTTTTGAAACCGCAGGGTGAAATGCTCTGCACATTCCAGCGTGCAACTGCATAAACCAGAGTTTCCTCAGATTATGTACCAACAAATACATCCAGAAAAAACAGATAACATTCCAGTATGGTGGCTAGTAACAGGAAGCCAGGAATAGATATATAATCTCACAGCCATCAAGATAAAAGCACTGTTAAGATGATACCTTGGCATCATTAGCCAGGAAAGGACCATCTTCGGCCTCCATTGCATCCATGGTTAACTACCACCAGAGCTCCAACATCTGGTTACAAGATTCAAGGGGAAAAATATATCTCAGATGCATAGATCACTCTCAGCTAGTTTCACGTTACAGATAAACAGGTAAAGTAGTTTCCTTAGCACTAATGCATTGAACAGATTTGTACTTTGGAGAACGGTACAAAGCAGCATTCCAGCTTATAAGTAGGAAAGGAAGAGATAAGAGTGCCTAAAGAAGAAACTAGCGGCTGCAAGCCTACAAATAGTGTTCTCTAAGAAGTGCCTTTCAGAAACTTACCAACTGATCGAGGCCTTTCTTTTACTAAAAATTCAAGATTTCGAGCTCCTGGAGCCCAAGATTTTGACCAAGTTCACATCTTTTCAATAAATCCAAGGTACTCAAATGTCCCCAGAGTGCTACATCTGACCCATATCATGTCCCAGAAAAAAAAATTCAGATAAGCAGAGGTCGGCAGCTTGCTTAAGTCTCCCCCAAACTAACTTGAATTGAACGCAGTATCCTCCGTGATGGAAAGAGAGATAAGATAAGGAGCGGGCTGAAACATCGTTTTCACCACTTGAAATCTAAACCGTCAGAACTTGTAGTTACATGAAAATTCCAGGGAAAATAAGCGCCTTTGCATAAACTCTGAGACTGCAGTAGCTCGAGATCCTCGATGCACGAGCTCGCTCAGAAAAAAGGAGCATGGAAAAGTAAAAATGACACCGGCGCAGACCACCCCAAAGGTCACATCCCCATGAAGCGACCTCCAATCTCGTGAAGCGAACAGCGAAAGGAAAGCAAGCCGGGGGCCATGAAAGGGTAAGAATCTCACCATTTCGAGAGAGCAGCAGGGAAGGGGACTGCTTCAGCAACGGGGCGATGTCGTCAGCGGGATCCGGAGCGGGGGGTGTCCACGCGGCTCCGGCAGCCGGGGTGGCGGCTGCAGGGGGAGGAGCGGGGGCCGCACGGCGTGGGAGATGTGAAGGGAGGAAGAATGGAGAGCTGGGGGCGTCCAGGAGTGACCGACACGTGGCTCCGGCGGTCGCCGGCGGCGGCTGGGGAGAGGCGAGGAGAGGAATAATGGAGAGTGGGGGGCGTGGGAGTGGTGGATTTTATTCAGATTTCAGGGGCGGGGGTTGGTCAGCAATGGAAATGTCGAAATGAAATGCTATTTTCTGTGGGATTAATTATTTAAGAAAGTAAAGGGCTTTTCTAGAAAAATACTCCCTGGGTGAAGTTTTTTGTTTTTTTTTGTTTCATTTATTTTTTCTAATACTCTTGATGGTGCTTGGAATTTGGATGAGTATTTTTTTTATTTTATGGATATATTCCCTCTATTAAGTATTATAAGTTAGGCCTCGCTTGTTACAGTTCTTGATCTAATTTTTTTTAAAGCTAATCAAATCTAGCTTCAAGAAAATCATAAATCTAAAATCGTAGATGGATTAAGGGTATTTAGTTAAGTAATTTTATTTTTGTTTTAGACTAAAAATAAAATGTTAAACTACTTTATTTTACTATATAAACTTCAGAACTGATAGATCTCGGAGTTGAAGTTGTACCAAACAAACCCTCAAACCTTTCTAACTTTGACCAATTTTATAGAATAATATATCAATAACCATAATATCAAATTAGTTTCTTTGAATCTATCATAAAATATGTCATTAACATAATTTTGTTTGAAATTGATTAAAGTTTGAAAAATTAAACGAGTTATAATGTGAAACAGTTGGAGTACTTTTGTTAGTTAGTGGAATGTGAGATGTGGACATGGAGTAGTTGGTTACTGTCCATGTGCATGCTTTTATATGTGCTGTGCAATTCAAAAATCATGCACTGCAACTTTGGAAGCTTGGATTCTTTTTTTTTGTGGTGTTTTGTACTTTTGTGTTCTTCATTTGGATCGATTTAGTCAATCATGTACTCCAACAGCCAATTATTTGATCAATATAATGGCCGGCCTGGTATGTATGTATGTATGTATGTATATATATAATTGGTCTTTTCTGAAAATTCATCGAATTATAGTTACCAATAACTACCTCCAAAACTAACTGTTTTTGTATCTAAAGACGGCGTGTAGTAGGTCAAAAAAACCTGATCAAAAGCAAGAACTTTTTTCTGAAACACTGATCAAATTAAAGCAAGATGGTTTCTTTTCTCCCCCTCACCTCGCCATGATACTGATGTTTAAACAACAGTTGTAATGTTTCTGTCTCTCTTTTACTTTAGTTATCTGGTCCATCATATTTGAATTAGTCTACAAATTAACATTTAGAAATGGTTAAAAACAGTAGCTGACTACCTTGGAGGTCAAAGGTGACCATTTCGACAAAACTACATGGTTAACTAATTAATAGAATTAGTGCCTGATGATCTCAAAAAGAAATGCTGTGACGTACTCATGCATGCATCAGAACAATTTGGACAATTAACCAACACATGCGTGTGTTAATGTCAGGCACCCAAAATATGCCAACTTGTCTGCCCAAATTTCTTCCACAAACCCAATCTTTCAGTAAATAATCCGCTAATATAACGTGCAGGAAATGGCAAATCGATCCGATCCCAAGATTAACAACTCAAACCAAGGTTAACACAGAGATCTAGCTAGCTAGTGCCAGCATAGTGGCATCAATCTCCATGTTGGAACACTTTTGTTATGCTTAATTTGATTTTGCTAGGGATCCCTGATTCCATCATGTGCCAAAACCAAACAAAGCCATGACACAGGAAGGATATAAAACCAAATCTCAACATGCCAATCAATGTATTATGTACTAACCAAACAATTAACTAAGGGGACTGTCAACTGTGTGTATGAACACTGGCCAATGATTCCATGCATTTCCCTTTAGAATTTTAAATTTATCAGTGTTAGATCAAGACTTCCTTTCTAGTCGATCGTCATACACATCAAATCACCAACAAGATTTTATTTTGTGACAAGATAAAGAAAGGGGTCATCACTTGCTAATTAACTCAGAATTAATATAGGTTTCTGATGAGATACCATGAGTCTTTAAGCGACAAGCACTTGGAGTCATAGATGATAGAGATACGCTTAGACTTGTACGTGTCAAGGAATTATTAGCAACTTTGCTAGCACTAAGCAGAGAATAAGGGAAAAGATGTTACTGTTGTATGGACTAGTTTGATTGATGGATTAGAAAAGGGGATGAACAGAATTGACAACTAATTAATTTAATTCCATGATCGATGTAATGCACTGCCCACCCATTGATTATATAAGTTGCTGTTTGATACAGTAGCAGTTTACAGATGTAGTCTTAATCCTCCTTTTATTTTCTTCTTTTGTTTTATTTTGCTTTTTTTTTTACTTTTGAAATTGCTGGATGTTTCTGCACCAACAAACTCAGCACAAGAATATTGTCCATTAACTTTGGTTCAGATTTCAGAATGGAGAAAGTTGTAGCGAGAGTAATTTATCATTTAAATCCGAAGACATGATCAGAGAACATGAGCAGAAGAGCAGATAGGAGAGGTACACAAGTATACTACAAGGACACAAACAACATCCAAGATTCCAATCATTTGTGATGAGAAAGGGGGCAGAGGAGAATAATCCAAGACTATCTCCATACTATAATCTATATAAAAGAAGAGGTGCTTACATTTGTGATCTTAGTAACAAGTCAGACAGCACACGATTTGAACAGCATTGACTTCCATGATACTCCAGAATTCTCTGCTGCTGTCCTACAGGAGTTGCCAGAAAGTCAGAAACCATTCGTGCATCCAGGGTAACAGCAGAGTAAAACCTGAATTAATTTACTGTGATTACACGCCACTGAAATTGCACGGACGAATCTAGTTAATTGCCCATCCGCCGCCGGTAATTCGCCACGAGAAATCAAATCGAACTACAGGACACACATGTACAGTGCGGAGAAGAAGAACAGGTAGTGATCAATCGATCAATCGATGCACGACGCCTCTCAGTCTCACTGATGCAACATCATGCAGAATTGCAGATGACTACTTAGTGGTATTAATTCCACCTTTTTGCGTGCAGACTAACAACTAATAACAACGCCATTAACGGCTCTATTAATCTCTCAGAGAGATCGATGTAGGTTGTTGGAGCAGATAGATCATAGATGAGGAGAAGACGCGGGTACTGTAGCAAGCGGCAGTGAAGGCGGTGGAGAGCAAACGGGGCCGAGAGGAGGGGGCGGCGCCGCGGCGGCGGCCGGCCGGCGCCGGGCGCACGAGGGCAGCGGATCGGAGGAGGAGGCGGCGGCTTGTCCCTCACCCCGCTGTCGGTCGCCGCCTCTTTTACAAAACTGCCCTTGCGATCTACGCTCCTGTATTCTGTATTTCAATTCCAGATTTTGGCCAGACAGACCGAATTCTGAACAAGTCTGCATTGCAAAGACTATTAGCTTCTTAATTTTTTAATACATATGTATATGTGTATATGAAGAGTGATGCTATATTTTTTCTAGTTTTGATTTGGAGTTGTACCAAAACAGATTTTACGAACCCAAGTTTAATCAGGAATCATGTCGTCCCTAGACAAGTATGAGTTGTGTGATCGTACAGAATCCCAAATCCTATGGGCTCTCAAGTTAGACTAAATACCATGAGTATACTTTTTAAGATGGACTTTGATTTATTCTATAGTTTTATAACATACGTTGAGTTGTTTAGTTACTCAAAGTATTAAATCTATATGATGTTTCATTTTCTGATCGTCGTGGCCAAGATTATTATACGCCATGATATGAGCATGAGATGCTCTCTTAAATCTTGTATCGTCTTTGTTTAGAGTTTGCAAATGACTCTAAAATTTTTGTGAATGGCCTTTTCAGTAAGTTGTCGTTACATCAAGGTTAACGAAACTATAGTTACAATTACAATGACTATCATTTTTGATAGAGCTGACCGATGGTTAGTGTTAAGTGGTTTGATTACGGTCAACCGGATCGATAACGACATTAACTTCACCGTTAGGTCACGTCGGCCGGCGGTTAATGATAAACCCTACTGTGCATGCATCTTGCCGACCAATCCCGATCGCTGAATCGGTTTGAGAAATCTTGACACGCGGATGGTAGTACTCCTGCTAATTCGTTGGGTTATATTCTCTCTCTATATGTTTGGTTTAGCTGCTATGCAATTAGTCTCGTAATGTGGTATATTGTTTCTCCTGAAATTAATTAGTTACGAAGTAATTGTTATTGCAAGCAAATCAACTCGATCTACGGATCCAACCCAACTACTACGTACATACATACATACACACACACAAACACACACACACACACACATATATAAAACCGTTAGATGTACGCAAGTTAGGCCTACACGATCTCGATCCTTTTCGTCACTTGTACTCAAGAACAGCAATCCTAAACATATGGTGTGTATAGTACGTGATGCCCAACCAAACCAAACCCATGCATGCATGCATATGGCTGCAGTATCATATCGATCGTGCAAGCTTGCTTGCTTGCATATATGGCGTCGAATCTCATTCTTTTTTAATTACATGAAGACGCATATAGTGTGCATTCTGATTTGCTTGACACGCATGTACGTACTGTACTAATTGTACATGATCAAGCATCCATCACACTGGCTAATCTACTCGGCCATATATACATAAACGCGGATAGATTATTAATTTCAGTTGTGTAACACAAACCTAACTAATAAGCACGGTTCTGTCTTAATTAAGCTAAGATAATAGAAGTAATTACTAAACTGGTCATCAAACTCCTCGATCGTTAAGCCCGTGGCACTGCACCACATGCATGCCCCAGCTGCGAGATTCTTGCAGTCGATCGACTGGCAGATTAATGGCAGAAAGCTGGAATCATTATGCAGATTATAGACAGATTGTTGCATGCCTTATGTATCATTCTGCTCAAAATTATAAGCTACTGTTTCTAAAGTTTTTCACAGAGACTGAGAATAGGAGTAAAAAGGCCAAAATTATCTATATTTTAAAACATCTTATCACTGCAAACATCAGTGAAAAGTAGCTATATTCTGAAACAAATTTCTAAACATTAGAAATATCAATAGTGCCGACCACGGATTCAGGATTTGAGGGATGGAAAAGGAAGGTAGCTCGCAAGCATGTGCAGTTGTGCACATGCTTGGCCACCGACAGCCATTACTAGGGCTCGGAAAAAGGGGAACAGGGCAGCCAAAAACTATATATGTATCTATGCATGTATTCTATGTTACAACCGAAATCAACGTATTCTGTCTATAAATTATTTAAAGTGTCTAAATTTTTAGAAAAACTATTATTTATATTTTTTTGACTAATAATTAAACTAAAAGTATTTATGTTTAGTGTTATATATGCTATATAGTTAAATTGATATTTAAAAATACTCATATATTGTTAGCTTAATAGTTGGTGATGATATATAGTAAACATAAATATAATTTATGATCAATAATTTAAAAAACCATGTAAAAAACTTTTATCTCTTATATTTTAAACGGAAGTACTGTGTTAGCTAGGCGAGATCGATCGATCAGTATGTATTCACTAGTGCACGTGCATGCACGCGTAGATGAATGTTGTTCTTGTGTCCCGCAGAAGTTTACGAAGACATATTTGAAGCTAGCTAGCTCACCCATCAGACTCCTAGCTACAGATGAAAGAATGGACTAGCTAGCTAGTTCTTGCAGCTTAACCACGGCTGCCGCCAGTGTCGGCTTCGGGCTTCGTATCAAATTCCAGACGAATTCCATGCATGCGTGATTAGCAATATAGTGGCTGGGTCAAGAACTAATTGATAGCTCCTCCAAGATTCTGGGTTGAGCCAGGGCAGTGCATCCAAGGACACTTGTTGACTGACAGCCGCATGAATACATGATCAATGTGCGTGTCCTCTGCTGTCGGTGGTCACTAGACACTAGCTAATCAGTGCTGAGTACGTGCTGCTTTTGCATGGCAGCAAACAGGGCAACAGGGCCGGCTCTCTCTCTCTCTCTGACAGATGTGATGCGAGAGACGATGTTGCTGCAGTTAATTTTCCGATCACCTTGGCATGCTTTGATTCGTTGCTGCATGCCAGAAAATTTGTCGATGGTGGTGATTATGGTGGAGCAGATCATGTGTCAGCTTGCACAGCCTGCAGCAGGGAGAGTGCCAAACTATTCGGCGCCGTGTCGTTGACGAATCTGCTGCAGATGCAACCTAGCGTCGCCCGGCATTCCAGCTGACAGGTACATCTGGTTTAATCTGCCTGGAGATGCAAAGTTTACAGCTCTCTGAACCCAGCTCATGCCTTGTAAAGTTTTACTTTCAGGAGATGACATGCTGTATAAAGTTGTCTGTGGTGAAACTTCAGGTTGGGATGGGATCAGCTGATGAGTACCAGCTTCTGATCCATTCTTGCAATCCCTGTCAACAAACAGCTGAATTAACTAGAGTATTGATTTAGCATGTGTGTTGGTACTGATCAAGTGGGGCTTGAAAAACAAATGCTGGGATGCCTTTATACTAGAGTCCTGTGCATACCAAATCCAAGTTTGTTCATATCAGACATCACCATTCAGTCATCCACCAATCAGCTGCTGATCAAAAAGGCCAAGCCGACAATGTGCAAGCAAATGCAAGTTTGGCACCAACCTATATACAAAGACAAATATTTCAATGACCAGCCAAACAAAGTGACTAAAACTACTCCTACTTAGCACTACTACTAATCAATAATAACAATATACACTAATTAATATTATAAGTGTGTTGATGTTTATACGAAGACACAGATATGTCAATCCCCTCTCTCTGTCTCCACAGCACACTGACCAGCTAAACAAGGTGACTAAAACTACTCCTACTTAGTACTACTGCTAATCAATGCTAACAGTCTGCACTAATTAATACTTAAGTGTGTTGGTGTTTGCTTGGGAGCATAAAATTAAGGCGATGCCATCGTGTGGTTGCTCCCCTTTGGTCAAGAGGCGAGGAGAGGCCTTGCAATGCGGCAATGCCGATGCATGTGAGGTGCATATGGCGATGTCCCCCTCCTGTGCATCGGTCTCCTCGCAGAATTTTAATGGAGGGTGTAGTGATGGTGAGGTGATGGTTGGGTGTGCCTGCCTCGGTGCCTGCTGCCTCCAGGCTCCAGCTGCAGAGCATGTGGGACAACAGCCACCCACTGTGTGCATGCATTTCTGAATCTCTGAATTTGCATTTGCTCTGGTTTGGCTGCAAAATACAGAAATTTTATGCTCTGACTTGGCTGCAAGACAGAGAAGTTTTATGGTGTAATGAATCTTAGTGATTTCTATTATCATCGTGATTAGTGTTATTATAAATTAGAAAGGGTAAAATCATTAAAAAAAGTGATACGGAGAAATAAAACTATAAATTCGTAAAATGTTTGTGTGGGAGATGAGACAACTTGCCTGGCAACATGGAAGGAGACAGCGAAAAGGATGGATTAATACGAATTCACTAATAATAATTATATCTAAAATATAATTATTTTGAAATGCTAATTTATCCATCTCGACCGATCTATTTACTTGTGCCGGCAGCATGTACCTTAAAGGTACTCGCAAAATAAGCACGTGGGACTGAGACTGTGCGTGTTAACGCCCGGATATGCTGCTGTGTACATGCTGCACGCCGCTGTGTTGGTTAAAGGCTTCATGCACTGAGATTGGAGACTGGAGAGTCCAGGACTGGCTCGATTACTCTGTTGCTGCTGCATGATTCAGATCAGGGATTCAGGGTCGTATGGCAATGGGCA
>KE373121.1:40975-75538 GCA_000418225.1 Zizania latifolia | reverse complement strand
AATGACAAAAAACTCTGATATAACATTTAAAAATAGGTTCTATAATTCGAATTTTGTTATAACTTTTTAGCAGCAGTACAAACACATTCGGTTGATCCAATTTGTACTTTTAGAATTATAAAAAGTGCCTACAGAGATAGAAATCCAAAATAATTATAACCAATATTTAGCTTGATCAAGGATATGACGTTTTGATAGCAGGTTTTTCCAGCACAGCATTATACAAAGGAATCTAGCGCTTCTGTGCTTTTGCCTTGTTTAACAGTTGGGTCTTTGCTTCACTATATCAGTTAACGGGATGTTTTTTTTCAGGTTACGTGGGTGACGATGAGGCGACTGCAGCTACAGTTGACTCAGAAGGTTGGTTGAAAACTGGTGACCTCTGCTACTTCAACGAAGATGGTTTTCTATACATTGTTGATCGGCTGAAGGAGTTGATAAAGTACAAAGGATACCAGGTATTGTTTAACTGTAAAGCTGGTTCAGATTTCAGAACTACAATCATGTCTGTTGGCATGATGTTGGAGTAAATCATGTCTCAGGTACCTCCAGCTGAACTGGAGCATATTCTACAGTCTCATCCTGAAATCGCTGATGCTGCAGTTATCCCGTAAGTATCTTCAGTACAAAAGTGCAGAAAGCTTGAAAACAGATTCTGCACTTAAGCCCCCGTCATTATGTAACATATTCGACGTTCGTTCTATATGTGTCATGCAGATATCCAGATGAAGAAGCTGGGCAGCTACCAATGGCTTTCATAGTGAGGCAACCAGGCTCAAACCTTACCGACCAAAAGGTCATGGATTACGTGGCTAAACAGGTATGGTTTTCATTTCCTCTTGATCATCCAATTAAAGGTGTCAGTCATGGCCAGCTTAGCTTTAGCCAGTTTAGAGCTGAATTTACACCGCTTATTTCTGCACTTCTGCCATGTGCTGGTTCGTTGATCAGTGGCCATCAAGTGTAAAACCGGCCCTTGCAGTGAAAAACTGACAGCGTCTCTTACGACTCCAAATGGTAAAATTCAGGGATAAATTTTCTCCCTCGATGACAGGTTGCGCGGTACAAGAAGCTCCGTCGGGTGGCGTTCGTCACTGCAATACCCAAGTCACCTGCTGGGAAGATACTGCGGCGAGAGCTTGCGCAGCAGGCTGTTTCCATGGGTGCCTCCAAGCTCTAGTCTGATGAGTATTTCACTGAAAGGGGACTGGATACAAGTACTGCTGCTATGCTACCCCTGCTTCGCACCAACTCACTACTAATACAGTAACTATACAGGAGAAGATTATCAACCAAATTATTCATGCCATATCTCTAAAAGTAAGATTTCTCTAAAAAAATTCTTCTATAAATTAATTGTAAAAAGTAATATAACCAGTGCTGATGAACATTTTTTTTGAGAAATCATACTTTCCGAAACATGGCAAGAATAATTCGATTGATAATCTACCCCGTAAGTAAAAAGAACTTGTACTATAGAACAACGAGTGAATTCCAGTGTTTGTATCTGGGAATAAAAGTTGTACTATTTACTTGCAGAACACTTGCACTGCCAGTGTGCTTTTGTAAAAATTTGGGAATAAAGTTGTGCAAGAGATGGACATCCCTTGTAGCAGCAGTTCTTGCATGCATAAACTTGTCGATGCCAATCTTCCCAAGATGACTAAAAGAACAGTAAAATAGTTGGCCACCAGTAGCACACATGCAATGACTAGAGTATTTAGCACCACATCTAGGCCTCAATTAGTCAGTTTGCAACAAGGATTATCACCAGTACAGTCACATATGGGGAATAATCAAAGAGAGACATCAGATCTTACTGATTTAAATCAAATTGTGCATAGATCTAAATAAATGTGCGGCTAGAAACTATAAACCCAAAGCTTAAGCCGATGGAAAAATACTGACAATTTATTTTATATTATAACATCCTTTTACATGGGTCCATTAAGCTTCAAACGTGAAATAGAAGTTGGCTACAATATTTAGTTAATTGTGCACTAGCCCAGATTCAAACTAGAAACATCTGGCTATGGTACTATACTGAGTTAAATGTATCGATCATTTTAATTCTAAAAACTAAAGCTGATGGAGAAAGACGTGCAAATCACTTTATATTCTAACACAAACAAATCGGCTAATGTCTCGTTTGGATTGAAGGTTTTTTGAGGAAAAAAATATAGGAATTCAAATCAATTCAATATAGGAATTTTTGCTATTCATCCTCTTGGAAAAAGGAAAATGAATGTAGGAAAAATAAAGGGTTGGTTTTCTTTACCATCAATTCCATAGGAATTTAAGCATCTACCAAGAACTTTTTTCCTCTCCTTTTCTGAGTTAGTCAATTAAGCTACGTAGAGCACAAAATGACCATAATTTAAGCACATTTTGAGGAATATCATGATTAGCGAGCTTACTAAATTTCACCAATTCCTATATCTTATACATATTTTTCCTACAATTTGAAATTCTTTATTTTTCATATGTCTTTATTTTTCAGTTGTTCCAAAGAAGCCGGGTGATTTGAACAGACAAAATTGCTTCCTCCATGGCTGTTTGGGTGCCCACGTTGTCTTCTCCGCTGCCGGTGGCCTCGGCTGCAAGCACCTCCAGTCCTCGAGAACAAGCTAGGGTTCCAACCAGGAGCGCGGAGAGATGAGTGCTAGTCGGATCCGTTCTCTCCGGCGGTGAATCAAGCGGCGGCGGCGGCGGCAAGCGAGAGGCAGGAGAGAGAAAGTGAGATGAACGAGTGGAAACCCTAACGAGGAGATTGAGCAAGTAATCTGCGTTGTGCCTGCATCGAGCGGAGCGATCCGGGGGGCGAGGATCGCGGCACGTGCGCCGTCTGGGCCGAGCGGGAAGACGAGCAAGCAAACAGCGGGCCGAGCTCCATACAGTCAACCAAACAGCCTCTAGACCCCTCGCAAATTGTAGCTGGACCCAGTCGACCGCGATGCTGTCGATCGCCGGCGCCGTAGGGGGGCGCCTCTTCTGCGTGCACCGGGGCGTGACCTGGTGGCGTCCCCGCCGCCGCCTTCTCCCCCTCCAGCTCCCGCTCTTCTCGTCCCTCGCCGGCGGCGGCGGCGGCGCGCCGCCGCATCTGCCCGTGGTAATCGTCGGGGCTGGCCCCGTCGGGCTCGTCCTCTCCTTCCTCCTCACAAAATTCGGTAACCGCCTTCGATCCTCCACGCCTCTTTCCAATTGCGTTGAGCCGGAGATTCAGCTGATTAAACTTTTGCCGAGCGGTGTCCCATTGACGTGGTGCTCTTCTTTGTCGAAATCTCGCAGGGATCAAATGTGCAGTTCTAGACAAAAATGTGGAGTTCACTCGGCATCCCCGAGCACATTTTATCAACAACCGCACTATGGAGGTGAGTTGATTGCATATTTGCATTCCAACATTGCCAATTCAGATGTAGTGTTTTGTAGCATGGTTTAATGTGATAGCCGGTATGAACAGATCTTTCGCAAATTGGATGGCTTGGCTGGGGACATTGAGAATTCTCAGCCACCAGTTGATTTATGGAGGAAGTTTGTGTATTGCACTTCACTCTCGGGCTCCATTCTCGGCTCAGTTGACCACATGAAGCAGGAAGGCAGGTTTAGTTCTTTATGTCATTGAGTTCATGATACCCTGCCACAATCTATATAAATCTTCTGATGATTGTTTCGTTGCAGATTTTGACAAGGTCATTAGTCCTATATCGGTTGCTCACTTTTCGCAGCATAAGTTAGTAGATTTGCTAATCAAGAAGCTGGAAGGCATCGGCTTCCAGACATACTTGCCTGATGAGATTGGTAGCTCAACTCAAGACTTGGTGTTGGAAAATAAGATTTTCATGGGTCATGAGTGTAGTTCCATTCAACTGACTGACGATGGCATTTTGATTGGAGCATCATTTAACAATGCGGGGAGGATGCAGGAAAGGAAGATTCATTGTGGGCTTCTTCTAGGGGCAGATGGTGCTAGAAGCACAGTGCGTGAATTGGCTGGCATAAATATGAAAGGCCAAAGGGACTTGCAGAAACTGGTCAGTGTGCATTTTCTGAGTAGAGATCTTGGGAAGTATTTGTCTCGTGAGAGGCCTGGGATGCTATTCTTTATTTTCAATCCTGATGCAGTAGGTGTGCTGGTTGCACATGACCTGGAACATGGAGAATTTGTATTGCAGGTATTCATACTAGCAGACTATTGGGCTTACTGTTCCTTTTTATGATGCAGGAAGTAGGATGATTGATTTGAACTTATCTAGTGCTTGTGTTAACTCCATCTACTTTGTATTTTCAGATTCCATTTTATCCTCCCCAGCAGATGTTTGAAGATTTTAGCACAAAGGTATTACCATTTTGATATTTTTTCAGTTTTAATATCAGCATGTCTCACCTCATTCACTGTACATCTACTAACTTTTTAATAGGCTAGCCTCACTCTCTTAAAATACTTGTTCAAAAGTATTTGTGAAATAACCTACTCCAATGTTGTTGCTATTGATGTGTATATAGGTCATTTTACAGGGTAAACATGGTGGTTATCAACCCATGCTTAGTATTTTTTGTATTTTTCTTATTCTGTGATTCTAGGTATGCGAGGAAATCATAGTCAAATTAGTTGGATGGGAGCCAACAGATGTTCAGGTTTTGGACGTAAAACCATGGGCGATGCATGCTGAAGTTGCAGAGAAATACATTGGTTGCAACAATCGTATAATTCTTGTTGGTGATGCTGCTCACCGTTTTCCTCCTGCTGGCGGTTTTGGTTAGTGGATAATTTCCAGTTTTGGTACTTGTGCACTTATGCATCTGAGGTTTTTAAACATATAAAGAAATATGCCTCCTGATCTCATTTTTGCAGGAATGAACACTGGTGTTCAGGATGCACACAATTTGGCTTGGAAATTGTGCTTACTGCAGAACGATGTTGCTTCAACATCAATAATACAAACTTATGAATCAGAGCGTCAGCCTGTTAGACTCTCCTTACATGTTTTCTGCAATCCCATTTTAAATCTCTCCATCACAAAATTAATGAATTTGTAATCTCTCCAATTTTGCTTGGAAATGCTTTGCTTATTGCAGGTTGCAATTTTCAATACAGAACTTAGTGTGGATAACTTCAAAGCAGCAATGTCTATTCCTGCTACCCTTGGTCTTGACCCAACCGTTGCAAACTCAGGTGAAATGTCCTGCTTGGGCAAAAGGGCTATGGACATTTTTGTTGATTTTATTTTCAAGTAAATATTGACAGTGGGTACACTGTACAACTGTGATTAGGTGGTTTTTGAATGTTAAGTGCGTCGTTTTATGTACCCTTTGCATGTATTTGCCAGTGCACCAAGTAATCAACAGCAGCCTAGGATCAGTCATTCCAAGAAATTTGCAGAAGAAGCTTTTGGAAGGATTGTTTTCCATTGGTCGGGCACAGCTTTCAGACTATATTTTGAATGAGAAAAATCCACTTGGATCCTCGAGATTAGCAAGATTGAAAAGCATTCTTGATGAAGGAAAAAGTCTACAACTGCAGTTCCCAGCAGAGGATCTTGGCTTCCGGTTAGCTTCCTAATGGCGAATCACTTGTCAAAAGAACTTAAGTGTTTCTTCTTTCACTTAAAAATTTGTTGATGGGACATAGGGACAGCACAAAGTAATCAAGTAGATCACACACTTCTAGAATTAATGCTACATTTTCAATAATATTATGTTTTACTATGTCTAATCTCTTATGTTAGCTAATTTCTGCACTTTCAGATATGAACTAGGAGCCCTTGATGCTGAAGATTGTGCTGAAACCACTTGTGAAGCAGAAAAGCAGAAGCATTCCAAGAGGTCGAGGGAGTATGTCCCCTCTGCTAAGGTTGGTTCTCGGCTTCCACATATGCTAATGAGGGCATTGTCCACTTCGAATGAGGTTTGCTCTTCTACCACCTGTTTGATACACACATTTTTAGCCAATATTCTACATGTGTAAGTTGTGAACCACAATGAACTTTTTGCAGGGTGTGTTCTCAACATTGGATCTAGTAAGTGGGGATAAACCCGAGTTTGCTCTCATTATCGCACCTTTGAAAGAGTCATATGATCTTGCTCGTGCTATGCTGAAGATAGCAGATGAACTCAAATTATCAGCCAAAATTTGTGTCATATGGCCACAAGGTTCTGTTGATGCTAAAGTGAGAGGAAGCAGATCTGAGTTGGCACCCTGGACGAACTATGTTGATGTCGAAGAAATACCTAGGGCTTCTGTTAATTCTTGGTGGGAGACGTGTCAGATAAATAGGAAAAGTATAATTTTGGTTAGGCCTGATGAGCACGTAGCATGGAGAACAGAATCTGACAGGGTGAAGGATGCTGATTCAGAAATTAGGAGAGTCTTTTCTAATGTTTTATGTCTAACTAGGCCCATTCGATAAATGACAATGGTTTCAGTGACGGTAACTAGGTGCAGTTAAGGATCTCAGATGCACGATGTAACATTGCAGAGCAGTAGAGTTATGATGAATTTTACAAAGAAAATTACCATGCCATGCAGTTCAGTATAGCTTGCAATGGCAAAATGCCTTCCATGTACATGACCGTCAATCTGTTTGTGTTGTTATGTACACTGATTACCTGAAATAAGAGCTAAACTTGCCAAAATGGTTAAGTTCATTTGCTTTTGATTGCCATATCTCTTCTTAGGAAGAAGTTTGTCCATATCATGGCTGCATTCAGAACCAGATCATAGTAACGAATATAGCACTGGTTTCAAATTCAAGGACTGAAGAACAATCAGTACGAGCAATGGATTTACGAAAGAACAAAATGGGTTGATCAGCAACCATCACTGAAATAGGGTCTAAAATCTAAAGCGATTTTGGACTGTGAAATTCAATAGCTGTAGAATATAGAAATGAATTAGAATCTAAAAGCTAGAAAACACCTAGCTTCTCTGAATTCTCCCCAAACAGGTATATAATCACATTTTAGATTTCACCAGAACAATGAAGTTATCGAGCAAATATTCTGTACAAAAATCCTGAGAACATCACCTGAACGTACAATCACGTGCCATCAAAACCTCAACAGCACTACCGCACATTGTTACAAATCTTACCAATACCTAAGGGACAGAACACTGGAGAAGCTTCTTCTCAAGTCCTGCAAATGCTAGCATAGCAATTCCATCCTCCAACATAGCATCATACAACACCTGATACTGTAAGGAATATTTGCCCTGCTGTTGCTAGCATAAACCCAAGCAACGCGCCAGCAACAACCTGGGAGCAAGTTTGACACCCAAGAAGTTAGCAACCTAGAAAATAGTTGTTCATGACTGAAAGCAACAAGCAGATAGTACTGCTGACGAAGCTGCATGATGTGATAACTGATAAGCATGCGGTGCTAGGGTAAAAGGGGGTCTGATGACATGGGCATGGCCAGTTTGCGGTTCAGTTGGCATCCACGTAACCAGCACATCAATATGGCATCGCTTTCGATTGGCACGCAATAACAAAATGATCAATAAAAAGGGCATTTGAGCAAACCTGTGTTGGAGTATGGCCTAAAAGTTCACGCAATGGCCTTGTTTCAGACAAGGGATGTTCAGAGGGAAGTTCACAGACTATTTGATTCAACACCTGAATATAGTTAGAAACGAGGCACAGTTCAGTATAACTGCATAAACAATGCGTCTTTCTTTGTGTCATTACAATAGAGCCAAATCTAAAAAGTAATTCTAAAAGGTGTCCCTTTTATGATATTAACATGTTGAATCCAATAGAGTTAACACACACACACACAGAGAAAAACAACAATTGCATACCTCTGCTTGCTTTCCAGCATGCAATCTGATACCAGAAGCATCATACATAACCTGCCAATCAAGTTGCAATGGGAAATTATAAGGGCAGTTTTAAGAAACAGGAAATCAATGTAAACTCTTGCACAATGCCTACACTCAACACCATAGTGTCCAATTCAAGAGAAAAAATTGCGTCCAAGCAACACCATTTAAATGCTCGTTGTCATTGAAAGAAGAAACATAACTCCATTGAACAGAACAAGGTATGACATAGATAGCTTACCACACTTGCGAATATCGCTGCTGTTGCAAATAAGGCACTGCCAAAGCCATCTCGGAAGCCAATCGCTGCTGCTAGTGCTGTAACTGTCGCAGAATGCGATGATGGCATGCCACCGGAGCCGATAAGCTGCTTAGGATCCCATCTGTTTTCCTTGTACCTTAGTTTCAGAACTAATACATATTATAAAACTTATTGCAATATTTCCAATCATAAAAAGACGTTGAGAACTTAGTCACAAAATCCAATGCTCATCTTGCATCAGTCTAATGCTGATCTACCTACGAAAAAACCAAACATGATAAAATAGACAAAATCTATGTCCTACTTGAATCAGGATACAGCTAAGCTTTGCAATGTGCACAAGTCTGGTCAAAGAGAACCATTTTATTGTACAAGGATTAGAAACAGTTTTTCCATGAAAAAACACTGCTTTTCGAATTCCCTGCCATTGGCTCAATAGACAAAAAGATCACCATTCAGATCTCACGAAATTTGATGATTTGACACCCAGAAGATTTGACCCTTTAATTATGATGTCACTTGTGTGAAAGATATAATGAACCATCTATGACTGTGGGATAAAATTGCCAATAAGCGAAGCTACTTCTTTTTGAATGGCAAATCATCAAATATATTGAGCTCCCTCATTGGTCATCTAAAGTGAAAATTGGATAACGAAATATTGGCAAGTGAGAAATTCATATCCACAATCACTTGCGAGAGAAATTGAACATCTCAAATGTACACGATAACATGGCAATTGTAGTCGAGCCATGAATACAGCTGAGCAAATCTAAAGGCCAGTCCAGAACTACACACAGACCAACAGACTCTCCCTTAACCTGAGGAGATCACAGTCAATTCCTTTTGTTCCCAACTCAATTCACCGAAATCATTCAATATATCTATGGAATCCATCATGTTAGAGACCACTACATTCCCAATTCCACTGTTCCTTTGAGCACAAGAACAAAACAAAAGAAGCAAAACCGATTCCTGTGGCTGGATCGGATCTCCAGCAAAGGAACGGAAATTCCACCGGGAACCAACAAATCCCCATGCGATCCAATGCCAAACAGCGCCGAGATGCATCCCCGGAGCGGAGACCACGCCCGGGCCCGACCCCGATTCGGCGACCAAACGCGGTCAGGCGAAGAAGCGAGGAGAGGCGAGAGGTGTGGGGTGCGGGGAAGAGGGAGGTTGCCATACCAGGTGACGAAGAACTTGATGGACTGCGCGACGGCGAAGCCTAGCAAGGCGGCGATGAGGGGGTAATTGTGGAAGACGGCGAAGTAGGAGAAGCCCGCGGCCGGCGAGGCGGAGGCGCCATCACCACCTCCATCGTCGCCCATGGTTTCCCTTGGCTCCCCCTCCTGCACGGCCTCGCCTCGCCTAATCCCGGTCTACGCCAACTATATTTATAGCGAGACCGCCTACCTACCTGCCTCCCTCCCTCCCCCCCTGCACCACCACCCTCCAAAATTTTCCGCTCTCCTCTGCGCCAATGGCGATCCTGCTCTCCTCTGCTCTGCTCAATCGCCGGAATGATTTATTGCTCTCTCAGGTTGCCTTCCTACTGCCTCCTCTTCTCTCTCAAACCTTAACTCTCTCAGGGAGCCTTGGGGAGAATATGCCGAGGAAGACGCAAGTGGGCGGTAAGCTTCGGCTGCTGCTGCGGCCGCCGGCCCGCCGCCGCCGCTTGTATTATGGCTGATTATTAGCGCGCGTTTTCCCCCTTTTTTGTCCGGTGAAGCGGTGGTAGATCCGAGCTTGGTTTAATTTAGGTTCATCGCAAAATACAAAAATTTGAGTGATTTCACTGTTACCGAGGTACCAGAATGTTAATTTTATATGACAATATCTCAAATACCAAAATTAATACTAAAAATTGTGATATCTCTTAGCACATCCTCCTAAATGACTATACAAATTTTCAAAAAATTTAGTGTAAATTGTGGAGTTAAAAATATATCACGTTTAATACTAAGTTATTATATTTAACTAATTATTTAAATTATTTAAATATTTATGTAATAATTTGATAAAATTTCAATAGATGTAAATAATTAGGCCTGAGCCATACAAAAATTTGGTGTAACTACCACGCAAAAATGGTACGACAGAGCAAGAGAGTACCATGTTTGACTGAGCTACTATGTTTAACCAATTGTTTAAAATTAGTAAAGATTTGTGTAATAATTTGATAAAAATTTAATAAAAGTAAAAAATAGATTTGAGGCATAAAAAATGGTGTAATTACCACGCCAAGATGCTACGGTAGAGAAAACTATCACGTTTATATGTTTAACTAATTATTTAAAAAATTTAAAGATTTATTTAGCAATTTGATAAAAAATAAAGAATTATACCTAACGGTGATGGATCGGTCGGCTCACATGAATCGCATGGGCTGGGTGGGTGTAAAAAATCAGTTTAAATTCTGCAGTAATTCTAGAAAGTTTGGATGAAACATTTTAAATTTTCTAGCAATTCAGAATTCCCGACAAAACCGTATTAGACTATGTGAATAGAGTAATTAACAAGAACTGCATGGTAGTGATTCGTATCGTAATCACGCAAACATTTTGCAGCCACGCAACGTCGAAAACTCACACAAAGCTTCACGCATAAAACCCAGATTAATATCCTAACCAAGTAATTAATCATGACAATTTGTAAGCGTAGCTACCCCGGCAGGTGTTGACCAAGTCGACGAACCACAGATCGCCCAGTCAAAGGGGAGCCCAGATGCAGAAGTCAGAATACCAAAGTCAGGTCAACGAAGAAAATGCCAGATTTTGTTTTAAGCTGCTCCATTTTTTTTTTGTCGGATGGAGAGGATTGATTAATTTTCTGCATTCATCAGTGTAGTCTACTATTAATCCAACCAAGCATCCTGTAATTGCAGTCAATACCTGTCTAATTATTACTCTCGAGTTTTCTATAGCTCATAAAGTGGAGTCAACTGTGGGTTTCCATTCTAAAGTTAGCCACTTTGGATTACTTCTACTTTGAATTATTGGCTAAAATCCTCTTTTCATCTGGACCCAATACCAAGGCCGTTCTAGAAAATTCCAGAGCCATATAACAAACTCTAAACAAGTTGAGAGATACAAGACCCAAAAGACAAAAGGACATCTTACATGACTTATGTAATGTTCACAATCATGGCAATTAAGAAACGAAGCTTTGAATTGATTGAAATTCTAGTGTGAAATTACAGTGAATCAAAATCTATCTAAAAAGAATACTAGAATATTTATCTTAATTTAGAGCCCCACTTTAGCATACCTCAGAAAACCGTCAAAGTAAAAATTGCAAAAACTACAATTTTGAGCAGACAGCCAAGCGAATAGAATAGCCTCTGGCTTCTACTGTGGCTTCAGCCAGAGCAAAGTCAAGCAAGCACCATTGGTGATACTTTGCAGGAGCAGGGCTATCTAATATCAACACTGTCACATCCACATCTCCTACATAACCTGCACATACACACCCGAAAAACCTACATGTAAACCATAGTATGCCTAACACTCTAACCTGTCATTTTGTGATGTAAAGCCGGTTGTGTGGTGCGCGAGGATCGGTCATTTTCTTCAGGTCAAGGTCCATTCCGTCGTCGTATTCCTCTTCCTCCTGTGGCTCTGATGCCTTCCTCTGCCTTTCCCTGGCTTCAGCAGCTTCCATCCGAACCTTCTTCCGGACATAGTCATCATATGACATCTCGCACCATTTCTTCGCGTCTCCGATCACCTGCTGGTTGTGAAGCTCCACTTCCCTCTCCAGCTTGGTCTTTTCGGTGTTCTTGGGCTCTCCCCAGTAGTCATACCGGTACATAGGCTTACTTGGGTCATAGTAATCTTTCCCATAAACTTCTGTCTCGTCCACATCATATCGCCCAGGCTCATCGACAGGAAGGCCAAACGCTTTTCGACTGCCAATTTACAAGTTAGCGCTTATGCATTCAGCGGAGTCAAGTTTGTAGCAGTAGTAACATTAGTTGCAATTACCAGGATATGTCTCTGATAAGAGCTTCCCGTTCTTCATACGAACGACGCCATTGCATCAGATCATACTCATCCATTTCTTTGTTTCTTCGGAACTTCCCAACTTTGTATTCTTCTCCTCTTTCCTCAGCTTCTATTTTTAGTTTTTTTATCAGCTGCAGCAATTAAACTTCAGTATTTCAAAAGGAAATGGTGAGTGCTTAATAAAAATCTGGACTAAGTATGGGGAAAGGGTACCTGACGCTCAGCACGAGCAGCATCCAGATCAAGCTCCTTGATATCTATATTCTAACAGAAGAACAACCAGATCGTCATTGGGGAGCATTATATTCTACTGTAAAACAATTATCCTATGATGATCCAAAGCTAGTAATCAGGAGTTACATACAATTACGTACCACAACTTCCTTTTTCAGCAACTTATCATTGAAATACCCTTCAGTATGCTCAACTCTATTTTCTTCATCAATCGTGGCGGTATCAACTGTGGACTCATATTTTGTATCCTTGAATTTATCTGGATTTTCCTCCTCATGGTCTAAAATCATTTGCTCTGCATTATGCCACTGCCAAAGCTGCAAAACAAAAACTTTCCAGCTAAATCCGTAAGGAACAGAAGGAAACAATGCATGGAAGTTGCCACAGGATGTATGATGCTAGATAGGAAGCGAGATGCATAATAAGCATGTTATCATTTGAGATGTGATCAAGAAGTACCGTTTCAACAAAGGGGTGGTCTGATACCAAAGGTTCTTTTTCCATATCTTTAAAAGGTTTTTTCCTAGGAATTGGTGGCCTCCCACCTTCACGCTGTCAGTGCATATATAAGTCAAATGCTTGCACAACACAGAAGAGTATGTGTTTCATCAGAAAAGAAGCAGTAATAATGGAAAGAATGCAAAAAATGTTGCCAGTCGCTGACTTGAACAAAGTAATGGAATCAGGAGGAAAGTTAAGCCGCACCCACAACTGCTCTGGATTAGTGTCCTCCTTGCGGTGAAATATTGGTGGAAAGTCAAACCTATTAAATCTGTGGTCAGAAAGAAAATAGGATGACAAACAGTTAGTCATCAACTAAGAACAAACTGAAGCAATGCATACGACAATGGCTACTAAAACGTCCAGATTATCAGAAATCCTGAGCAGTGACAGAAAAAAGTACAGTGACAATACTCACATTAGGTGATCAATGTTAGGATATACAAAGCGCATTTCGAGTGGGAAGCGGAAACGGTAGGGATCTCGTTTGGCCTGCATCATATAGATATATATTACTAAGCCCCAATGCCCCATTACATACATTTTATATGAAAAATAAACGAAAATGAACTTTTGGTCAATGTAAATTGCAAATGAACCAGTGACATATCCTTCTAGCAATGTGAATAGCTCAAGTATTGCTTTCATCCTTTGTATAGCTGCCATCATATAACTAACAATAAGGCTTCACTAGAAGAGTGAATTTTGAGGTCACTAACCAGAAGCTCCACATAAACTTTCATGCCAGGTTTGATGTGATGGCGGATCCAATACCAATCATTTCCTTTTATGGGTACCCACCTAAACACATAATGAGATGTCAATGTTACACAGAGATATTTCACAATTAGGTATACCAAGTCCACAATTGCATAGCAGAATAAGAATCCATACCCATCATGCACACAACCAATGTCCACAAAAGCTCCCTGGTAGAGGTGAACACTGGTAACTTTACCATAACAGATCTTCATGTCATAAATTCAACCATTCAATCAAAAGGTTAGTATGGGAACAAAAAACGAGCTGTTGAAGGGTGAAAGTAAATCAAAAGTTCAAGCAAACCTGTCCAGGATAGAAGAATGGGAGCTCAAGCTTCATGAAAGCAATCAAGGAATCAGCAACAAATAAGAGCAAGAAAAACTAAAATTGATCAGTCAGTGAATATTCAAGAAGTAATGAACATACCATGTCTTCTTTGTAGTCCTTACCTCTTTTTCGTCTGCCAGGGTAGTAATCCTGATCAAACTGCATAACAGGAATAGCCAAAGTAGAGTATTACTGCCTAATCCTGGAAAAAACAAGAACGCTGCAAATACTCTTAAAGACGATATGACAGGCACAAAACCGTTGTAATCCAAGTATTTAAAGATATAACAACCCACAATTATCTGATGTGCCTCTCTCTGAAGCAAGCATAAAACAGACAATTTGATTTGTACTAACATAGAATAACAAAATTCCACTTGCCAACATCAACCCTACGAGGGGTTTGGGACATCGTAATTTGTTTTTTTCTAAAAAAGGCATTTTTAAATGGGTAAATTGCCGAGAAAATATCATCTTAGCAGTCCTGTTTATCTAACAATTCATAAGAATGTAGAATGCTTTTATTAAGATATCACAATGCACCACTGCAGTAATCAATAAAATGGTTTATTTGAACTAACCAATCACCAGAATGATGATTTTCAACTGCTACTACTACAGTATACAGGTATTCCTTTGTGAACTAATCACCATCTAATCAGGACTCAATGATACTGTCATTGTGATTAGAAACAAGTTCCATAACCAATATGCAACTGAAGCAGTTCGCATGCAGACATCTAATCACAAGCACAAACCACTACTACAGTATACATGTATTCCTTTGTGAACTAATCACCATCTAATCAGGACTCAAGGATACTGTCATTGTTATTAGAAACAAGTTCCATAACCAATATGCAACTGAAGCAGTTCGCATGCAGACATCTAATCACAAGCACAAACCACCAAATGGACACTTTTGCATCAGACTAACGCAATGCACAATCGCACACAAAAACCTAGTTGAATTAGACCATCAGACAAATTAGTACATATAGTCCACAATTGATCGATCAAATTAACGGATGTACCTTGTAGGACTCCTCCTCCAACCTGTCCCGATTGGCTTCTACCCACTCTGTGTACTGCTTCAGGAACACCTTGTACCTATCCAGCGCCAGATCATCGGGTGCGTCCCCCACCTTGTCCACGTTCCTCACCCCGGCGGCGGCCGCCGCCTCCATGTCCACCCTCTCCGACGACGCCCTGTGCGCCTCTCTTATGAGCTTCAGCTCGTCCGGGTCCACCTCCCAGCCGGGCGGCGGCCAGTCCCGGGGCGGCACGAGCCGCAGGGGAAGCTGGCCGGCCCACGTGGTCTCGAGGGGCTCGGGCGTGTCGCGCGTGGCGAAGAGGCGCTCCACGTACCCCGGCTCGGACTCCACCTTCTTGCGGTAGGCGGGAGTGAGCATGCGGAAGGCCTCGAGGGACTCCGGCGTCTGGAGCGGCACCTCCTCGCCCTCGTTGAGGCTGTGGCGCGCGAAGGCGACCTCGGGGGTCACGACCTCCTCCCAGGGCGCCCATCCGTGCTCAACCCAGCTGCGACGGCGGGCGACGTCCTCGGGCTCGGTGTTCTTGATGAGGATCGAGGGGAGCACCGGCGGGTCGTCGGCGGGGGTCTCGTCCGGGCCGGAGGGGGATACGGACACGGCGAGACGGCGTAGGCGGGGCCTGAGGAGGGGTTTGGGGCGGAGACCCGGAGGGGAGATGAGGTGGAGGAAGGTAACAGTGGCCGGGGTGGCCGCCATTTTCTCGGGTTTTGGGAGGACGGCCGCGGTCGGGCCGTCGAGGGGTTTAAGCGAGCTGCGGCCTGCGAGCGGGTAGGATAAGGTAGGTCGGGGCCACATGTCAGTGGGTTATGCGGTTATTTTACCTTTTCAATTTACTCTTAAGGACTTTGGCACCCACCAACCCCGATTCATTTCCCATGGATCAGAATTGGTGAGTACCAAATACTATACTCTAAGAGGACGGAGACCCAATTTGAGCCACACGAATTTTGATCGCTAACAATGGTAACACGATACTATACGGCCCATATTACATTGTGGGCTTACTTAAGTTCAGCCTAATCTGTCTAGTGTCTACATTACCGTTGTTACACTCTCCTGTAAATGTAGAGACAATGTCATATACACATACGAGACGAAAGAGCAATTGCCGCTGATTTATGTGACATGAGAGTAAATCTGTGTTAACTTACCTTTGGTGGCGGTATTGAAAGGTCATACAGGCGTACATGTGTCAAAAGAACATGCTCCGAGAGTGAACAAGAAGCTACAAGACATAGGAAACTTGGGCATGAAATCTGTTGGTGTAAGCACGAATCATGTCTCTTTAATAGGTGTTGCTTTAAGCCTTGCAAAATAAAGGTACAACCTTCGAAGTTTGGAGGAAACGTATTAATAGATGCACAAAAAGATAACTTCCATTCGAACGTTGTTTTGGAATTTGAAATAGAAAAAAACCTTAGTGTCAAAATTATAATCAACACAAGTAAAGGTAAACCAAGTAAAAGAATGCGAAGTTGATGGGCAGATACTACAGAGGCGATAGCGTATCACTATATCATTGCCTTTTGACTGGATCATGGACAGGGATACTCTCTTCTCAAAAATGGTAATACCAAGACCCAACAATTTAATATTACATAAAGGGTACAAAAGGAATGAAAGAATTGAGCTTCATAGGGGGAAAGAGCATCGTCTTTTGAGTTCGGACTACAATTTGCACACTACATTTTCTCACAAAGACCATCAAATAAATGGGAAAAAAAACTTGGTACTCACATTAGGCTAGCAGGTTCTTGCCTTCGATTTGCTATTCCTCCCATCACCAGGTGAAAAAGAACATGTGGATGCTTTCCCGTAAGTCTATTTCACAATGCTGACATATTTGCTACAGCTAATAAGAGAATTCATGACCTCGGAGGGATATGTATTTCTTCATCCATATGGCAATGTCCTCGGCACAGGCCTGGGCCTGTGGTGTTTTGAGGAACAAATCAAGGGTTGCAAACTCATGGACTGTATCTTTGTAGTCAAGAACAGGTGCATCAACATTCACCTTGCGGAGTTCCTCCGAGTAAGCAATCGCTCGATCCCTCATCCAGTCATGTTCCGCAATGACTGTCAAGGTCGGGGGCATACATTTCAGTGGCGGGCCTTCTCTATCAGGAGCCAGAGGGTTGGCAGCAGGATGGTCCAGGCTGAACTCCTTTTCTGATAAAAATAATCTCCAGGCAAGTATACATGTGGACTTGTCATAGAAATATGAGTTTGCAAGCCTTATTTCCGAGTGTGTTGGAACTGTCCCGATGAAGAATGGGTACATCAGAACCTGTGCAACAACCTTGACAGGCTCAAATAGCTTTCCATCTTCCACTGCCTTCCGAGTGACAAAATTAGCAATATTGGCACCACAGCTTACACCAAGTAGAACACATCTGCTCCAAGTAAAAGGCAGAACATCTGGTCAAACTACAGTAATACTGATGCACAACAATTAGCAAAAAACTATGATTAATTAGATATTTTAGCTAGCAAGTCAAGAACAGTTGTTGATGTAGTAAAGATCAACATACTATATTTAAAGTTGAACTAAAGTAAGCACTGGAATTGTTGAGAAGTCTCCACCCAAGAAGGTGCAATATCAAGCAACAGAGGTTGAAACGAAGATGATACATCAATATGTATATGGCATTTATGAGATGACAAACCCACAAGCGGGGTAAGCCATTAGCGTGAATACTGAAAACATTTTTTTTAATAAAGTTCTATTAGAAAATAGAAATATTATGTAGAGTTATTCCCAAAAGGATGACATTTTCACAAAGAAAAATGTCAATGCACATGCTACATGGCAAGACAATCTTAAAATGGTATTGTGTCTTATAAATGCCAAAGACCATCCAGAGAGTACAGTCCTGGTGAACATTTTTGAAGCATCTCTTTTTTCATTGTGGAACTACACTGTTGTGAACCTAGGTACCATCACACTCCACATGAAAATGTAAAGTGCACGCAGATGGCATGATATAACATTATAGCCTAAACTAAACATGGCATATTGAGCAAGCCTAATTAACAGGCAATGAGCATTGAACCTGTTTCAGCGAACATCCTGACATATTCTAAACTGGTCTCAGATGGCAACTCGTGCAGAACATACCGCATTCATACTATTACCATTTGAAATGGTAACAGATTAAATAAACCAACTCTTCGTCTCTTGCGATAAGGTCACTAAACTAGAGCAATTTTCGTGAACAATACAACATGTTTAAATTTGTGGACGCCAAATTAGAACTATTTGATCAATAGATGGAAGGTTGGAACAGAAAAATCTCATCATCCTCATTGAATCGTGTTCATTGTCCAGTCATTTAGCAATGCAGTGTTAAGTTCCTATGCAATTTGAAGAAATATAGTAAACATAAGTATAAACGAGAGGATTGAATTCTACCTTGCAGGATCACCGTGGGCAGCAATCCACGGCTCGACAGTAGACGCACCGAATGTGTCCACCCCGGCCCCGACCCTGCTCATCATGGCGAGATTCGCTTGCTTGGCGATCCACCTGAGAACCCTGACCCCGTCATCAAACGCAGCAGGATAGCGGCTCTCGGGCGCGAGCCTGTAGCCCACGGCGACGACGATGGCGTCGCATAGCTTGGCCACCCTCCTGCAGAAGGCGTCGTTGGCGGCGGAGCTGCTGCTCCCGGACACGAAGCCTCCGCCGTGGAACTGGACGATGATGGGCAGCCTCCGCCGCGCGGAGGCCGCGGCGCGCTGAGAGGAGACGGCGTGCGGGAGGTAACCCCTGTAGGGCGCGCCGACTACGGGCGGGGGCTCGCTCGCGCGTCGCGGGTGGAGTTGATGTGGGTGCGGCGGCGGAGTGGGGAGGAAGATGCGTACGGAGAGGGAGGAGTTGGGATCGATGTGGAGGTCCTTGGAGGCGACGCCGTCGGCCGCGGAGAAGGCCGGGTTGGACGGTGCAGTGGCCTCGTCCGGGCGGCAGGAGACCCCGAACGCCGCGGCGTCCGCTTCCCCTCCCGCTGCCGCGGCGAGCGACTGGAGTTTGTGGCGGAGGAGGAGCTTGAAGAACACGCTGTAGATCTTCACGCCGACGCCCGGCATCGCTCGCCGTACGGCCTCACCTGGATCCGCGCATCCGACGAGCGAACCCGCCCGCCGCTCGGATCTGCAAATCCCAGCGCCGCCGCAGCCTGCTCGCTGCGGATCACTGGGTTGAATTCGGGGACAAGGCCGG
The DNA here is from genome assembly GCA_000418225.1 of Zizania latifolia. Classification (NCBI taxonomy): domain Eukaryota; kingdom Viridiplantae; phylum Streptophyta; class Magnoliopsida; order Poales; family Poaceae; genus Zizania; species Zizania latifolia. The sequence continues at coordinate 56,355 of KE373121.1, read as the reverse complement.
AGCTAGAACTCGTCAAATTGGAGGAGCGCAGACCCAACAAACAAACAACGAGATTGCCACGGAACGGATTGGATTAGCTGACGCGATGTTGGAGTGGTTGGGGCAAGGGAAAGCAAAAGGGGAATGGCGATTGGTAGTAGGGTGGCTGGCAATCCGGATGACGACGATGATAGCAGCAGAGCAGCGCGGGGTGGTGGTATCTGGAGGAGGAGGGAAGAATCGACAGGAGAGGCGAGACGAGGTTGAGGTTGTTGGGGAGGAGAGGAGAGGAGGAAGGAAAAGACGGGGAAGCAAGCAAAGGCGAGGGAGGAGGGGTATTCATTGATTCCGGATGCGGCCGTCCGCTCCCAAATGCGACCAATGCATGTTCCCAATGCATGTTCCCAATTCAAACCCCACCTCATCCCCACGGTTAACAAAACCAGGTTACCCGGGCCAGCAACATAGTTTCCCGATTAACCATAATAGTTGGTTTGATCGGATTACTACTAAATTAAATCAGTAAGATAAAAATTGAATTGATTAGCACGGTAATTAGATAAGTTTCCGATCTTTTTTATTTACTATAAAAGATTTATTTTTTATCGTGATTTTGATTCGAAGGTTCCTAAACTCTGTTAGGTAGGTCTCTTTCGTCAGACATTAGAGTTGTAGCAAATTAGTGTCAATTGTTTTAACTAATCTAAACTAACGCCCAATGAGTTTGAACAATTGAATCCGATTAATTAGTTATTTAAAATATACTCCATCTATTCTATAATATAGTAACATAGGATCAGATATGATGTTTTATAATACAATAAATTTGGACAGTGACACTATCTAGATTCATTATACTACAAAATATCTTATCTAATTTTATGTTACTATAGTATAAGACGGAGTGAGTAATTCCTATTTATGTTTAACTACTGAGACTCTGTGGGGTTAATTTTGATCCCATCAGAAAAGATGTGGTCAAACACATTCTAGAAAACTACACTAGTAGCCAACACCTCTCTCTCTCGACTATTCATCACACACTTTCCATACGGTTGAAATTAGAGTTTACGTTAAGACTATCTCACCATATAACATTTTGTAAAGAGCAGCAACAGTCGACCAACGCCACAACATCTGTGAATCCCCCGGTAGCATACGTGCCGACTGCCGTACGTGTGAGTCGGAGCTCGGCCAGATTAACCGGAACGATTCAACGGCGCGTACGCACGCGTGTAACCGCGTGGTCTCGACATTGACCAATTAATCCTCGCACATATTTACGAGTAATAGTTTTTTTAGGAAGACGGGTAATAACCAGTCAGCCGCCACGGGAGAAAGCAACGCAGACTGCAACTGCTGCGTCAAGCTTTTTTTCCGTCGGTGCGAGGAAAGAGATAGTTTTTATTATTAGGTGAGTGACACTATAGTTATAATACACTCTTAAATATGGTATTATAATATTACTTTGATTTCAGATATTAAACTGTATTTTTTTAATATCTAATTACACATTGGGTTCTTTTATTAAAGTAATACAAAATAAATATATATTAATAAAAAACTGACGATTAGACCAATAAATCTGTGGTCACATAAGATGACATAAGATAACGTAGAAACACACAATGATATAGAAAGTTAAATATTTATAGGACACTCTACGTAAAAAAACACATTCATGGGAATCCCATGCCAATGCATGTGGTTCCTTTGTATGACCAATTAAAATAGTTTGGTAAAATATATATCTATGTTGCAACCGTCATCTAGATTCACATTTTAACATATGCTTATTAAACATAAATAAACGATTAGCTCTAGCTTAATCTGACAATACAACCAATTAACCAAAGACATTGATGATTGTTTGTTGATGAGATAATAGAGTCGAATGAGCCAATCTACAAATAAGTCCAATAGTGTATGTAACCTACGAACGTCTGAAAACGCCGGCGGCAAATTAGCACACCACATTTTCTCGCGGATGTCACGGCCGGAACGACTTGCCACCTGCGGCTCTGCTGCAGTGCTGCCACCTGAAGCTAACAGCAGCACCATCCAGCCAGCAAAGTTCTGCCATGGATGTTGAAATCTGTAACCACCTGAAACCTGCAACATCACATACAATATTCCAGGGCAACCGAGCTTCAATGAGAGAGCAAATTATAGTGCCAACTGCCAAGTGCCAACCCCTTCTACACGAAAGGTATCAGCATGACACAGCCAAACTGGATGCCCAGTTCACGCACATCCAGTGTTGTCCTACAAGAGGAAATAAAAAATTACATTGTATTAGTCAAGAGTAGTAGTAGTTCATATACATCGATTGGCGATGCAAACTGTCTCCAAGAAGCACATCAAAACACATACTTTTGTTGGTTCCCACAGATACATCGTATTAGTAATGGTCAAATTATATATAGTTCAGAGACTCTGCCAATGTGGTTCTCATAGATTCATCGTATTAGTAGTGGTCAAATTATGTTTCAAATACCTCAACGATAAATCCCAAAAAATGTGACTCTGACTGGACTCTGGACGCCGTTTACTGAAACGGATGTCCAATATCGAACTTTACCATATAATAGTCTTACCAAGAAATCCCAAATATATAATCAACTGCGCAAGGTACGATAACAGGATATCCTCGAGCAAATTCCAAAATATAAATTATAGGACAAGTTCCGTTGAGTCGAAAACATATGCTGCAAAAGAAAAATGCGTAGAGATATGTATGCACCATAAAGAATCGAAGGCTTAAGCCTGGTGTTAATGTCATTTCAGTGCATGACATTTGTTACATTATGTTCTTTGGTTCTCGTTGTCTCTCCTAAACAGCCTCCCGACAAAACTTCTCCGTGGCTTTCTTGATCTTGCAGCTGAATCGGAAACGAAGCTCGAGTTAGTCAATCCAAATATACAAGAAAGGAGTGCATTCACAACAGAAAATGTGACGTCAAATGCGATACATGTGGATTAGAGATCGACACGAAGTTACCTTTTAGTCTCCCAGATTTTAACAAAGCTTCCTCGGCAATTGGTTTCCATTGCTCAGCACAAGAAAATCTAAGGCCCATCCCAACAGTTAGCCCGCGCAAAAGTTGTATAGTTCTGAGCACTGAAAATAACTCTTCCGGGAAGCTCTTCAATAAGAAAACAAATAGGGCAAAGGAGTTTTAGTAAGCAGCTCTGGAAGTCAAACAGCACCATCACAGAGAGATACACCATCCATCCACATAAGATGTTGCAAGTAAATGGAAGAAACTTTGTTTTCTTTACAGGTTTGGACAGGTTTTCTGTATAAAAACATGTTTAGACAATAGACTTGTATACTAGTAGATTATATATACCTGCACTCCAACTTTATTTAGTGAAGAATCCTCGGAAAAGGGTGACATAGCAGTTACTCCTGGTGGTAATCTTGTATCAAACATTCTAAGGGATAGTTGAAACAATTCTTCTAGCTCATTATCAGCTATACTCCATGTTTCAATACCAATCTCCCTGGAATATTTCATATGACATAAGAAAAATAAGCAATGGACTAATAACTATTCCACAGGAATAATTTTCCATCATGACATTAAGTTTTATGCAATCCCATGGCACTTAACAAGGCAAGAAATTAAGTGTACCTGAAACTTTCTTTAGTCCTCAAAAAGTCATCATCAGCCATTGCAATTACAAGATTTGCATAAGCAAGTCGTAAATCCTCTGGCATTGCTTTCACTTGTCCATAATCAAGCAAAGCTACCTAACAGGGGGTCAACATAAACAATATTCAACTGGAAAATGCCATTGCCAAAAAAAAAGGAGAGGGACAAAGAGAGAGAAGTCTTGCCTCTGTGTTCTTGCAGATATGGATGTTTCCTGGGTGTGGATCTGCATGGAAAAAACCATCCTTCAAGATCATTTGACCATAGGCAAGTGTAAGATCTGTTAAAATCTTCCTGCATCAAGAAAGACAATACTTTCTGAGATGGCCTGAGCACTCAAAACAATTGAAAGACAAGCTACAAACCAAACCGTTTGTTAAAAAATTGTGATGTGCTCATATGCGCATTAAGTTGGTTGGTGAATCAAATCCCTGGAAAGGATAAATAAATAGCTCAAATGTTGCTGTGGAACTTCTTATGTGGAGGAGGGAAGATGACTATTGTGTACAACAAACCATCACCTGGGGGTGGGAATGGGCCAAGGCCCATGGGTCCTTTCGCAACCTACCTCAGCCCTTATCTATTTTTAGTTCAAAAACACATAAATTTCGGGCCAACCTGTTTTGGGCCAAGCCCTTAAACTTTGTACGATAAAAAACAGGGCCCATTACAATGCCTACCATCACCACACCAACTGAAACATTTGACGTTGTGAGGAAATGAAGGAATCATTTAGCATGTGTACGACCTTTTCGTCGTACCTAGATCTGGACAGCGACACAGCGTGATATTTTGTTCTATTAATTCCAATATCGCTAACCGTCAAAAACACACTCCAGGAAAGAGAACTAATGTAAGGTTTCATGAACCAAGCAAATGAGGGTATACTCTTTTGAGGTGAAGGAGCTTACTGCTTTGCCATTGTTGCAATCTTGCCACCAGGATCAATGCCCCTTTTAGCCATTTCATTGCCAAGATTCATTATCGGTGTCCCTTCAATGAACTCCATTACCAAAACCTCCCTAACAAAGCAAAGAAATAAAAAAACATGTTTTATTCATACGAAAACATAAGAACACTGCATGATGATGGTTCTGAAAAGAAATAGATGAGGGCATGGGCTCGACAAATTGAAATCATCAAATCAATAACGTTTTATCTCAGTAAAGACCCATTTTTGTTTTATCCAACAGTGGATAAATCCATACACATCACATCATTTCCTACATTTGCAATACGAGAAGAAATAATATAAAAATCAGGAACACATATGATGGATAGTCATTTGTTTATGAAATTTTTGTCCACTGTGGGCAGGACAGAGACTGGGCAAGCAGGTCAATTGCAAATGATAGGTTAAATGTGCTGATGGAATAACGGGTAAGGCAATCACTCCTACACTCTCCGCTTGTTCGATTTTCACTAGAGGAAAAGACACTGGAACTTGCAGGTAATCACCATCCACCACTCATAAGAAATTATCTTATGGAGGAAAACCCCACTTGAAGGAAAAGAAACGTGCTTGTTCGCTGTTGAATTGAATCCTTCCAATTGATGGAAATCTTTGTATCTACTAGTAGTAAATATAGTACAGAAGTATATTTAACAAAATGATAAAAAATTGGTGATAGCATAGACATAGCACAATACCTGCTAACCATTCCAGGAATCACACGAGGCACGATAACTGGGGGTTTCTTGTTGGTCACACGCAAGAATTCTCGTATTCTTTCCATTGCCTTTGCTTCGCGCACAAAGTCAAACTCATAGCATATCTTGGATGAAATGATGTGTGAATGCAAAGAAAAAAATCTTGACTTAATACCAACAGTTCTGATCTTAGACAAGGTGCATATTTGTATAAAAGAAAAGTTTAAAGATTTTTATTTCTTGTAATGGTAACAAAAACAGTACAATAGAGTATTGTCTACGATTTATATTGAAATTTGCATCAGAACTAACTGGAACTCACATGGCACATTCTCATATACAACATGCAATTTTATATTAGAAATCCATTTGAACATATGATCTCCTACACTCAATTGATCCTAATATTGTCCTGTTCCAAATATTTTGCCCTTTCTTGTTTATAACAGCTGAGTGGTTCAGTTTATTCCACATCATGTCTCATTCATTCTTGCAATAAACAATTAGCCTGAGTGGACCAGTTTATTGCATCTTCTCCTTTCATCACAGAGGCACATAAGGTTAAAAAAGCGAAGAGTTATATTTGAGTAAATACGGTAGTATGATTTTTTACATGTCAAGAAAAATAGTAACGTTGTGAGAGGTCTGATATTTATCGAGGTTTTAAAACATGCGTAAGCACATATGATGGGATTAACAACAAAAGACAGTGCTATTGAACTGAATAAAAACCTGCTTTTCCATCTCTTTGGTGGCAGAGTACAGATCAAAGTTGATGTCATACTTCTGCAAAAACAATGCAAATGCTTGCATGTTCTGGATGTCAACCATCATCAATCTTTCAGCGCCTGGATGTTGAACCTGAAGAGTTCCAAATCCACTAAGGCACATAAGTCACATTCATCAACATAACCAAAAAGTATTATGATTTGTGAAAGAAGTTTTCAAAATTCTAACCTTGACAGCAACATCTGTCTTTGAAAATTTAAGCCTTGCTCGGTGCACCTAATAGATACGAGGCGATACTTAATAAGGCACATGCATACATGACTTGTTCCAGTTAAAGCATTGTGGCACAAAGAGGCAAATTGCAATTACACAGGTCAACAGATCATATAAATCATACAAAGAAGCAGTGGTATATAATTTCACGAGATCATACAAATAATTAGAAGAACTACACACGAACCTGTGCAATTGAAGCCGATCCAACAGGTTCAACTTCAAAGCATTCAAATATGTCATCAAAGCTCTTGCCAAATTGCTTCTCCACAACATCTCTAACGGAATCAATGGGTGTGGCTGGAGCCTTGTCACACAAGGTAACAAGCCTTTTCACCCAAGCCATTGGTGCCAAATCGGGCTTACCCAGAATTTGAGCGGCCTGTTAAAATCCAGTTTCACAAATCATTCATATCAAGGATAACCAGGTAATGAGAGTACATCTATATCTACATCACGAATGAAAAGGCACCCTTTGTGTAACTAGTAACTACAGATACATTACAATTGGATTGTAGCTTCTGTCCGTCTTGACGAAAATTTCAGATTTGCTACATGAGAAAAAAGGGCAGCAAGCACCTTGAGGAAGAAGCCGCCGAGTTCGGAGCAGAGGGAGTACATCTTCTGAGCGCCGAGCTCGTGTTGCTGCTCCCACATGGCCTCCCGCTGCTCCTCATCCTTGGCGAAGCCTGCTCGCAGCTGGCACACCTGGACCGATCGCATCCAACTCCAAACCTCAGAGGCATATAACCAAACACTCGGCGAGCGAGCGCGAGAGCGAGCGCGCCTGGCGCACCAACCAATGGAACAGGATCAGGCACCTTGTAGCTGGTGTAGATGTCGGCGGCGCGGACCCAGAACTGCGCGGAGCGGCTCCACGGGCGGAGGCGGTCGGAGAGTCGGTCGCCCAGGTCCTGCAGCTGCGCGAGCGCGAGCGGCATTGCTCGACCCCGAGCCCGCGCCCGCGCGCGCACCGCGGGGCGGACGGGACGAGGAGGCTGCCTCGCCTCGACTCGACTCGTCTGGACTCCGGACAGCTGTACTCCTCCTCCTCCTGTGGATTGGATGCCTCGGCAACGGCGGCGAACGGCGGCCTGGCGCAACCGTGATAGAATACGCGGCTCCTGCTGCCGTGTCTGATTGGGGATTTGCGCGGCGCGGCGCCACCCGATTTGTGGCTACGGGCGTAGGCGCCCACGGCTGCAGCTTGCAAGCGTCGCGTCACGGAACGTGGCGGGGTGGGCCTCGCGTTGGGTACGGCGACGGCGAGATGTCCTCCGGAGAACGGACGGACGAGATCGAGTAGAGGACAGCCTGGAGATTCGTGCGGGCCCCAACTCCAGGTGGCCTCTCACCCGCCCTCTGGCCTCTGCTCTGCTTCATCTTCGGAAATTCGATGATTAAAAGATTTTTAGCTGATTTGCCTGATATGCGACGCTACATGAGCTTATAATTAGAGATTTTAAAAACAATTATAGTTATGGTATTTTTGCTTATATGGTATTTTCAACAACGGGTATGGGACGAATTTCTTGTACTGTACATCCGTGTGTGACCGACAACGAAGTACGGTTTGGGTACTGCATCTGCATGTAGTGTGAAATCTTGCCATGTGATCCGGGTGGAGCTCCAAATCAGTGGTAGCGGATAGTGAATGATCTTTATCTCATTCTCTCGTACTCTCCTTTCATTTTTCTCATTGATGTGAGCTTTTTACGGAAGTGTTCCTCCGTATTGCTGCCTGGTGCCTAATCGAGGTATCGCTAATTTAGAGAAACTGATGTTTTATAATCTATAGCTATTAAGTTTTATAATCTAATACTAAAATTTAAATCTTTTAAAAAAATTTAAAATTTTTAGAGTAATTGTAGCTAACAGAAACTTTCTCTCGAACAGACCGTTAATTTGCCGATGGTAGCTCATTCCGTCTGTTAGCTGAATTTCTAAGAGTATATAGTTCCAGCAGCTGACAGCTTAAAAATAAATATATAAAAAAAACTTCAAGAAATGCAGAGAGAAGTGCTGTCAGTAAGTTACAGCATCACAGGCGAAGAGCCCATTATGAATCTTTTTTAGGGCCTTATTAGTAGGTGTCTTCCAGGATCCATACACCATTAGTGAAAAACTTCTAGTTTAATTAAAACTTTTTTGGCGACGAGTTCAATTAACATTTGGCATAACCATTATCGTTACTAGAAAGGATGCAGCTAGTAACTTTGTGACTTTGAATGGTCACGCAAAGAAAAACACGTGTGACTTTGATCATGAGGTTACATGCAGAAACAACAGCAAGCTTCCACAGAAAACAGTTGATCCAGTTGATTCAGCAGCTAGCAAGCGAGTTCTGGTGCAACAGTTATTTGTGATGAGATACTAATCTAATATGTGTACACTGTACAGAATAGTAGGGTGGCTGTTATTTCTACTGTTTAGCATTGTTCTTCCCAACAAACTTGCTATTTCCTCCTTGCATCCAGAAGATTAGCTTTGCAACAAATTGCACCAGAACTCTGCTTACCACTGTATCACTGTCACCTATGGAATTCATCCAGAATAGATCAGCAAGTAGTTTTATACACTGCTGGCACTCGGGTGAAAAGTTGCCATGCTTACTGTAATGAATGTCTCAGATATCATGTGTAATGCTGCATCAGAGGAGAAAACTGCTGCAAATGTCAGTCGTGTAAGGGGGGTCATCTAAAAGTATATAGATTATACCATGACACAGTCTATAATACAGATATTTTATCAAAAGTGGAGATACTACAATTAAATCCTTCCACCATAGGATCAGGTTAGCTGACTATAGCCCTACAAGAGGTGCTATATGGGAACATACCAAAGAACATCATCCTTCCTGGCAAACCAGCACGGTTGAAAGAAGGGGGCAGCATGGGGTCATGCAAAGAGGCGTCCATCTATCAATGGGTAGTCCGTCATCTCGCTGCTAAATTCAAGATCATCATCGTCATACCAGTTATTTTGTAGACCGGATTGTATCATCGTCGTGTCATTGTAGTGAGAGAAGTCAAAGGCACTTAGTGGTATATTCTCAAAGGAGACACCTTGAAGTGGATAACCAGGCAGATCCTCCGGCAGAGAAGCCAGCTCTGTGCAACCTATGATACTTGGCTCTTGTGAAGGACGCAAAGTTCCTTGGCTGTTTGTCTGATCAAAGCAACAATCTTTAATGCTGGACAGCCCGTCCACACTGGAAAACTTCAGGTCACCGTCAGTTGAGGTCACCACACTGTCGCTAAGTCGAACAGAAACTGAATCCACTGTACATGTCAACGCTGGTGATAAGGACTTGGTACAGTCCACAAGAGCTGGCTTGACGTCTGGGAAGTCCCTGCCATCCCCCTCCATACTGCAACTCATTGAGATCAGAGGTGGTGGGGCATACAAATTACCAGGAGCAACGGGATGCTCTAAGTCTGGCTTTGGCAGGCATGAATAATCCCCTAATAGGTCACAGCGTTCATGGTTATGCTTTGGATATTGCATGAACTGCTTTGATGGCATGCCTCCGCTCCAGGCATGGCATTCCAAGATCATGGTTTCCGACGGTTTCCTTTCCTGATTCACAGGCATTCCTTTGAAAGATAGAACCCCACCTAAAGTTGAAGCACTGGTGACGTTCTGAGAGTCAGCGGCATCACTTACTAGACTTCTTTTTTTATCTGGCACGGACAAGGGCACTGTACTCTTAGTGTCTTCTAACTGGGAATCAAGCATGTTGGACTGAGTTTGTATATTCTGAGAAGCACGCGGATATCCATTAGCAATGTTGCTTGGTTGTTCTTGGAAGGAACTTCGGAGGTTAAGGTTTTCTGATGTTCCCTTGTGACTGAAATCTTGCCCAGCTGTGCCCAGTATCCTTTCCTCATTCTGCTTTTGCAACCTACTCAAGTAGAGGCGATATTTCTGCACAGCAATCAATTTTATTCTTAGAAATGCTAGAATATCATAGTAAAAGCAGATTGATCAAATGATATTGTCGTAATTACCGCAACACAGATGGGGCCTAAGTAACTGGCTCAATTAGTTGAGTTAAATGTAATTTGCAAATAAGTTTTTTGATAATACGAAGAAGCTATTCAATAACTACGACAACATTAGGATTTTTTACATGACCATGTACAAAAATCTATCATGCTAGAAACTCATCGGATCAACATAACATCCCCTTTTCTGTCACGTGATAAACTAAGAATATTTTTGGACCTACTTCAAGGCAGATTCTGACAGAGGTGTTCTTCTCTTATCAAAAGTATGATCCTTACTGCACTAGAAAGTCTGTGTATCAGATTAAAATTTTCATTTTCTGATCTTCATCTGCATGAGTCTCAAAGAAAAGAACCCTGACTGTTGCAAAAAAAATGTCAAAACAGACCAGGTACAGTGAACTGGGCAAACTGATCTCCGTGCAGTTATCTGAGTTAAATACTTCCTGTCGAAAATCTTTCAGTCACTGTAAGCCTGTAACTAACGTTTAATAATCTTTAAAGTCATTTGGAAACTTGGTTCCTTTTTAAAGGGAGTATAAAAACATGTATGTCATACCTGTAGATGGCTGGCAACGTTTTCTCTTGTTAAGCCAGGAATATTCATCAAGTCAAGTATTTTCTTTGGCCCAACTTCTGAAAAATAGCATCAGTTACCCTTTTGGAGTGAGATCATATGGAATTCAAATTTGTAGGATAGAAAATGGAAATGAGTCAGTTTTCCAGAGAACACTCACTGTCAAATCCAATTTGGTTCACTGCGTTTACGAACTTCTGATGAAGATCAACAGACCAAACAACTCTGGCCTTTTTAACAGTGGTACCATCACTTGACTCCTGATCGACGTGGTCTCTGTCCACATCTTTTCTCTTCCTCATGGTGTCAGAGTCAGATATCATAAAAAGGCTCTTCTCGTCCAGTCCCTCAAAACCATTTCTTAGTATTTGAAGATCATCGCAGCTATCATGACCTTCTATCTCTTTAACCTCGTGCATTTTCTTCCTATATACATGCTGCCAAATATTCCGGAGCTCCTTCATTCGAACAGGCTTAAGGAGGTAGTCGCAAGCACCATGCTGGACGCCTTTCATCACCCTGCTCGTCTCACCATCAATGGACATCACTGTGAAAACAAAACGGTGCAGTTTTAGTACTTTCTACGGATTGATATTCAAACCAAATTTATTCTTTGGAACTTGCAGGGGAGAAATACTTTGAGATTGAATACTTACTTATAACAGGAAGATCCATCTCAAGTCCAATGTGTTCCAGAAGCTTGAAACCATCCATATCAGGCATGTTGACATCGCTAATTACAATGTCGAACTTGCTTTTCTTCTCCCGGAGAATATCCAAAGCAACTGTTGCTAGACCACATGTGGTGACTGCAGAAGATAACTAACTACTTCAGTTGGCACAAGATGGTAATTTTTGCAGAGAAAGAAAGAGAGAGAGAAACCACTATTAGTTGGATCAGCAGTCAACTTTCTTTTGATACGGGACACAGGACACTCACTCACTCGTAGACTCGTAGTTACAAACCGATAATTGGTGTGCCTAAGGGACCGACTAATAAGTGTTTTCAAAACGAATCTACTTAGTCCTTAAGAACAAAATATGCTATGCTTGCTAGCTCACTCGTCGGAATCTTGACTGGCTTGGAAACCAGTTAGTGGTACCATAAAATTAAAGCAATTAAAAGGTATGCAAGACTAAGTGAAAAGATGAGACAAGAACCAAGCTTTCTGAATTTTGGTGCTTAGTAGCCATCCATCTAAATAACTGAACAATCATCATTTAACAGTTGATTGGCGAGAGTTAATGGACAAGCTGCAGCTCCCGCTTGTAACAGTTCACAACACAGTTTGGACAATTATGTCAACGAGACACACACTTCCTGTCTGTCTATCTGAGCAACCACAAATAACAAAGACAATAGCAAATAACAAGCCAAAAAAATCAAGGAAATTTCCGACTTAAATCTATAGAAGAAACAGGCCAGGAAACCAAATATGATTCAAGAAGACACAAGCACCCGATTCAAATTAACAACTAACTGATCGCATGGGCGAGGCCTCTCGAACGAATTCACTCCGTAATTTGAACAAACACTCGGCATGCATACACGGCGGATGCACACCCATCTCCCTAGCCTCGGCCGCAGCACGGCCATCAATCAAGCCCAGGGACCAGACAGGAAAGCAAAGATTCCAACCTTCGTAGGAACACTTCCTGAGCATCTTCTCGAGGATCTTGAGCCAGGTGGGGTCGTCGTCCACGACGAGGACGCGCAGCCCGTAGGGGAAAGCGGTGGCGTCCATGCCGCTCAGTCTCCTGGCCGCCCTCGACTGTGGTCGCCGCGCCCGCGCCCGCGCCCGCGCCCGCTGTGCCGCCGAGGCCGCGTGGGGGAGGGAGCAAGCAGGCAGGGGAGGCCGTGGGGCGCCTTTAAAAAGCGGTTTAAAAGGGTGGGAAGTGGAGGTGGAGGAGGCCCATAAATATTGAGGCGGTGAATACGTGATAATTTATCACTTAAAATAAATATTTTCTATTATTTGTCATTTGAATTTATAATTATAAATTTAAATGGTTTTAAATGGTATTTGTCGGTGAATCACCGAGCAGTCCACCCAAAGAGTATCCCTGAGGTGGTGATTAGATAGATGTAAGGGAAGCGCAACGCCTTTGAATCCGATGGTTGACTTTGAAACACAAGAGTCAAGATTTATACTGGTTTGGGTCTCTCGAAGGATAATAACCCTACGTTCAGTGTTTTGATGTATAATATAGTGATGAAGCTTACAAGACGACGCGATTAAGCTATGAAAGCTTAAGGGTGTCGAAAGTAAGAAAAATATAATCAGGTTAAATGTTTCTGAGGATGCCTCGTCTCCTTTATATACTCAAGCGGTGAGTCCAATAACTTAGGACTCTATCCCGAGTCGATCTATGATTGCCTACCGAACTCGGACGCTAAATCCCTAATTACAAGGATTTCGATACAAATAAATTTCTTGATGCTATATCTAGAGTTCAACTACCAGATAAGAACTCAACCTTCCGTATCAGTGTTGAACCCCTCTCTATGGACCGTACCGGATGGTCAATGTTGGTCCTAGCCTACCCTTAGTTCGGACAGATAAGCCCAATCACGGGGTACCGGGGGTCACATTCCCGACAGGATTATATGTTATTTATATAAATAACAAATAATTAAATAGTTAAAAAAAATAAGTTCTTAGGCCTCATCAGATGGCTACCAACAAATGGAATATCAAATACGAAGTGTGTGTCCCCTTTTTCTGATTTTGCTGTGCTTTTCGTTCTAGAAATGGTTAATAGGTGAAATATTTTTTATTCCTTATTTATTGATTTTAAAAAATAATAGCTTTTTATGTGTGAGAGCGGTAACATTTATTTGACAAAAACAAACTAAAATAAAAGATATAAAATATATAAAAGTTCTAAAATAACTTATATTTGAGAACGAGTTGAGAAGGTTAAAACGACTTCTAAAATTTGATAATAAAGTTTTAATTGAATTACAATTATATTGATTTCAAGTACAACTTTAACAGCTTCAAAGCACACGCACCCTCATTATCTGAAACATGAAGGCTATCTTTTTCTCCCATTAACAAAATATACAGTTTTGCAGCAGATTAAAAGTAACTATAATATGTTCCATAAGTAACTCTCATAGGTAATATAATTATTATCCATAGAAGATCCTGTCAAATTCAATAAGGTGATGGTGGACACAAAGGAATCACCATCAGCAATAGGGATATGGCACCATACAACATTTATTATCTCCTTGTTTTGCAGTTGTTGTGCAACGAGATGCCAAAGTGCATAACACTTAGCAAATCAAATTGCATTTCAACCATCCAATATTTTGCATCATGATTATTTTTTATAAAAAATAGCATCAAGTTCCACCCAAGTTGGTTACAATCAACCACGTTGTGAAATAAAACCTTATGCTACTACCCAACCAAAAATAATTTTACACTCTTGTCAAGTAAAAAAATGAGTACTTGAGGAATTAAGACGTTACAATTTATCCAACTCTTCAGGGTAGTTCAACCTCAGAATCTGAGAAGAAATATATGCACAATGCATGTATGCCAAAAGGACTAAACATAAAAACAATATGGTTTTGTTGCATATATGCATATGTACTAACATTCGATGGAACTTCCAACTGATAAGAATATTCAATGCATGGAACTTTCTGAGTGGAGAATAGTAGGGTCTCAGGAAAAAATATCCAGAGACTATTAATCTAAAGATGTGTCTGGTTTAGTTATATATCCTGAAAAACTGCTATAAACTATGAGCTGTAAAAAAATACTATAGGTTATGAAAAGCTACGAAATTATTTGATTGAAGTAATTGTAGATCTATATTAACAGTAAATATAGTATAATAAACTCATACAAACTGGTGAAAGGATCAAACAATACAAATCATGAATTATGAAATTTAGAAGATAGACAACTTTTATTTTGTACCAGAAAAACTAAACTATTATGGTTGAAAAATCTAGTTTCATTTAATACTTGTTTGATTCAGCTTTCTATTTTAAACTGAAAAGTTAGTTAAAAAAAATTGAACCAAAAAACAAACATAAAAGAACACCCTAATTGCTAGAGTTTTGTTCCGTACAAGTAGCTGCACTCCTGAAAGATTCTCTCTTTAGGTCTTAATGCTGTGAAACTTTAAATTTAGGTCAAAATGCACCGCATTTGAGCAAAGCACCGGTGCTATTCCCTCTTTCTTTCACTCTCTTTTCTCCCTCGACGTGACCTGGTGCTGGTGGTGGCAATCTTGTCAACATGAAATGCCTGAACAAATCAGCTGCGTTTGGCAACACCGAAAGGTCGAGATGGCTCGCGCACGCTTCGCGCCGCCGTTAGTTTCCATCCCCCGTGTCCTCCGGCGCGGCGGAAAGGCTGTAGTGGCGCGTCACCGCCCGTCCCCGATCGTGCCACCGGCCGGCGACGCATGAGCCGCGCGAGGGAGAGCGGGGGTGAGATTCTCGTGCGCTACGTGGAGCGGCGCCCGTCGGAGGCGTGGCTG
>KE373120.1:96905-107044 GCA_000418225.1 Zizania latifolia | reverse complement strand
TTGGAGGGGTCGTCGTCCAAGAGTTGAATACTCTTGTACTCAGCCAGCGATGGCGACATGCCCAATGTCGATGGTGTGGCAGTCGGGATGTCGAGGTGGTCTTGGCCGCCTAGACGGTCTCTTCCATCAGAATGGAAATATCCACCGCTTCTCTCAAGGCGAGGCTCTCCTGCTCACAGGCGTGAGAGGTGGCGTCATCTCCCTTAACGGAAAAAGCCTCCGCTGGTCCTAGAACTTTGAGGACCAGGTATGTATATTGGGGCACCGGCATAAACTTGGGAGGGAAGGCCTACCAAGCACGGCGTGATAGGCAGTCTCAAAGTTGGCGACGTAGAATTTAACGTGCTCGGTCCTAAAATTGTCCTGAGTGCTAAACGTCACCAGCGGAGTGAGGATATCGAGTGTAATAGAGGCCTTCCCCGGGACAATCCCGTAAAACGGCATGTCCGTCTTCTGGAGCGCTGACTCGTCAATGCCGAGTGTGGAGAGAGTCCCCTTGAACAGGACATCAAGGCCGCTGTACCATCAATTAGCACTCTCTTGAGGCATACCTTTAGGATCACTAGGTCGATCACCAGTGGGAACCGACCCGACTTGGGGACATCCGTCCACTGGTCGTCCTGGCTAAAAGTGATCGGGATTTCCGACCACCATAGGCGTTCGATCGCCCTGTCGCTGATGGTGTTAACACGATGGGCAAGCAGCTTTTGCTGGCGCTTAGACTCTGCCACAACTGCTCCACCAAAGATCATGGAGACCGTCCGAGCGAGCTCCTGGAAGTCATTTTCGGTGGGGGGGTCGGCATCCTTGTCCTCTCGGCGAGTCTTCCTTTTTTTATCATCCCGGCGACACTTGTCTTGCTGGGGATTTTCTTTCATCTCTTTGACCATTTGGTTCTGTAGCTGGTAGCACTGGTGGGTGGTGTGGCTGCTATTGGGATGGAAAATACAGGGCTTGTCTAGCATCTCCTGCATCGCCGAATTCCCCCGTCCTCATGATCGGGGTTTCTCCTCGACAACCATGACGTGATCATATTTTCTCTTTCGATCTTTTGATCGGGAGGACTCTGGTTTGTCGCAGTCGTCACGCCGTGGTGATCGGCGATGGTCCTACGAGCGCTTCTTGTCTTTGCGAGACTCCTGAGTGGTCGGGTAAATCTGCTCCCGCTCGGCGTCCTTGGCGTTGGTGAATTGCTCGGTGGTGGTGATCATCTCGCTTGGCGTCGCTGGCTCATTCATCATCTGGTGGCAAAATAACTCTGATAGCTTTCTCAGTCCATCCTAAAAGATAGACATAACGTCAGCGTCAGAGAAGCTTGCAACGGTGTTCCGTTGCTCGAAAAAGCGGTGAATGTAATCCCGGAGGGACTCGTCGCTCTTTTGGCGTATCTGGCGCAGGTCATGCCGTGAGGCCGGCCTTTGCCAGGTGCCTTGATAGTTAGCGATGAAGACATCGCACAACTGATCCCAAGAGTATATGGAGTTCTCCTGGAGCCCTGCCAGCCAGTTGATGGCGGCTGGTGAGATCATGACGGGGAGGTAGTTTTCCATGACGTCATGGTCACCACCCGCTGCTCGGATAGCCGTGTAATATAGCCGCAGCTATTGGGAGGGATCGGTCTTGCCATCATAGGGCTCGATCCCTGATGGGCGAAAGCCACTTGGCCATACCACCCGGTGAAGTCGCTCGGTGAAGGCTAGAAAGCCATTGTGGCGAGAGTCGACATCCTCGCGCCGGCTGACTCCTGGTGTCCCGTGGCTCCGATCAAAGCGCTCCTGGCGACGAAGCTCGCTGCGCTCACGTCGTCCGTGGCGGTGAGAGATGATGTTGCGTGCATCACGCGCCTGGTTGATGATTTCACGGGCATCACCTAAGAAAGAGCTCCCTTGGTGATCGCTCGGTCGGGAGCGTCATAACTGATTAGATGGTTAGAATATCGCGACCGCGAGACGATGCCACCTCGACGAGTTGGGCGGCAGCTGCCTGTGTCATCGCCCGAGCCCTCTAGAGCTCGAGTGTATCCGGGAGGGCGGAGAGTGCCCTCTTAATGGTGACTAGGTACACCGTGGGAGTACGATATACGGTATGACCTTTAAAGTCCACCGTATAGGCTTCTTGCGTGTCATGCCGTGAGGTTCGGCAGCTTGAGCTCTCCCTCGATAAAGTGAACAGGAGGCATTGCGCCTCCGGCGCTCCCGCTGGTGATTGCTAGACTCGGCAGAGTTGGTGGTGTGCTCGTCGTCGAAGACGGCGGCCGTCATCATCCTGACAACCTTTGTAAGAGGAAGTATTGGAGCGACTGTCACGCCGTGCCTCTCGGTCTGCGTCGAGTCAACCTCTGTGAATTAGCGTCACCGAACCGTGCGTCCACCTGAATTGGTGAAAATGACGAAGTCGGCGGAGAAGTCGTTGGAGACGGGTCGACGCATAATCGACGGAGCTACACGCTTGGGTGCTAAAGCCACTTGGGCATGGTGGCACGCCGCGCTCCTAGCGGTAGGGCGTACAGGGAGTGTACGCGAAGTCCTCGCTTGGCCGACAGAGGCGTTAGAGAGGACAAGATGGCGCATGGAATCATCAATAAAGGTGAGTCTCCCGAGGGTGATGACAGCACCGACAGGAACCTTGGTGTTTACCTTGCAAACAACGGCCATTGAATCCGATTAAAAAAGAATTACACAAAATCTTCCCCTACCTAGCGCGCCAACTGTCGTTGCGTAAGAACAACAGTATCCTATGGGGTTACCCACGGATAAGATTTGTGTAGGTGTATGGGAAAGTTTGTGGTCGCGATTCAATGGTTATCTCACAACAGTATGAGATAAGGGTTTTTAGACAGGTTCGGGCCTCCTGAAGGATAATAACCCTAGTCCTGTGAGCACGTATGTGTATATGAAAGGCGAATACAAACAGTCTTGCTGTCAGCCTTTTCATACTCTTTCAGGATTATCCGCCTGTAAGGCGTACCCCCGATCCCTTTATATACTATAGGGATTAGGGGTTACCGTTTAGGCTTAATTAGCCCCATTAATCTCCTTTAAAACGGTTTAAATCACCTAGGATCATAGGCTGATAATTACAGCATTATTCGCTACAATAATTTGACTGTTATGCCCTGAAGTTATTGTCATTGATGAGGTGGACCGTCTGCTGGATAGACCTCCTGAGTGCCAGTGGTCGGGGCCAGCAGTCGGGGCCAGCGGTCGGGGCATCTTCCCAAGTCCTAGCGGTCGGGAAGGCTCTCCTTGGCCGACTGCTTCCAAGATACGTGTTGGTCTGACCCCTTCCAGGTCATAATTAATGCTCTGTCTTTCTAATCCCGTCTTCTGTCTGATCATCATGAATGCACTCGAAAAGTACCCTGGGGTCATATCCCCGACATATCCATTGACGAAGCAGTTAAACAGTATTTCGCCCATAATTACATTATCAGTTTAACTACGGACGTGAAAACGTCCCAGGCTCCAAGCGTGCATGTGCATGGTCTTTGGTCAGTTGACAATTGCACGCATATTTTCATGTTCAATGAAAAGATCATACAGAGTGGCGTGCTGCTCGCGTGCCCAGAGCCAGTCAAAGCTCAATAATCTCGCTTTCTCCTGTAAAAAAACTCGGATGTCAACATATCCAAATCATCTATATTCTCTCACTTGCTCGAGATCACAAATCATCCTATCCGGCAAGTGATGTATATGACCTACACGGTCAGCAATTCTAATTTATGTCTATGTTGGCGTAATATAGAAGTACGTAACAGGTTTCGAGTGTTAAGAACCTCAAAGGGTTCAAAGCGTTTTACAGGGGTTCGAACAGTACCCAAGATCTCCAAATAGGATAATAGCATTCGGACAAGAGTTGTATTGATTAATACTTCAAGTGTTCGATCCCCCCTACCCTGCAAAGGGGAGGGTATTTATAGGCACGATTATAATAGGGTAATACGAAGTTACCCCCTTATGACCAACCGACTATTACAGTGTGAACAGTGAATTTATATAGGGGTAGTTTAGTAACCCTTCGTGTGAAAGGGTCAGGGCACACGTCATATCGGAGGAGACGGGAAGCCCGTGGTTTTGACGTCACCTCTTAGCGGTTTCAAACTTCGCAGCCCTTTAACGAAGGGGGGCTTTGGCTTGCTGGGGGGCTCCGAACCATCGACCGACAAAGGGGCTCCGAAACTACTCTTGCCGAGGCGCTGGCCTATACCTTCGAAGGGGGCTTCGCTAATGCTATTACTAAAGCCTTGTTAGGGTAAAAGTATTTTCTCCCAATAGTAGTCCCTCGCATATAGCCCTTCGACTGAAGGGGTAAAATACGTCTTGATGAATAATAACTCCAAACAGCTCTCTTCGTAGCCCTAGACTTCAGAGCTCGATCATAAACCAGCCATACACCTAACATTAAATGGGCCGCAGATCTTGATGGGACGCCCTCAAAACTTCAAACGACACCGAGTGCAAACAAGGGATTTGAAACGAACCATCGCCTAGCTAAAGCGCTCGGCCCTACCAATCATAGACTCCAGAAGGCGCTTGTGGGGTGGTAAAAAAGGCTCTGGGAAGTGCACTGAGTGCCTTTTATCACCTATATAAGCCCCTTCACCCCCTGGAGCTCATTATGCGCCCAAGCATACTTCTGCTCTCGCTTTAGATCTTACCTCTCGCAGAGCTCTCAGCCCTTAGTTTCTGAAGTCCTTAGCTTCCGAAGCCCCTCCTTCGCTCCTTTGTGAAGTAGCGCGTCAGCTCCGTATAAATGCCGAAGAAGTCTTCGGTGTCCAAGAGCCTTCCCACCACCGAAGGATCTACCTCCGAGCAGGCCCAAGCGGCGGTCACAGCGGAAGCAACTTTGAATGTGGCCTCGAAGCACTATGGGCCAGATGACCTCCAGCCTCCAACGGACAAGTTTGAACAGACTTTGAAGCTGAAGAAGACCAAGTCGACGTCGGAGTCTACCAACGATGCCTGTGCGGGGAAGGTCCTTCAGACAGTCAGCCTCCAAGTCTCGAAGCTATGGTCTTCAAAGCCTTCTTCGAGGCAGGGCTTGGGATCCCAGCGACGAGGCTGCTGGGCGAGGTGCTGTAAATGTACAACCTTCAGCTCCCCCAGTTGTCTTCGAACGCCATGGCCCACCTCGCCATCTTCGAATGGGCCATGAGGGCGGAGGGGTGTGAGGGCCACGCAGATATTTTCGTGGTCCTGCATGACGCGAGCTGCCAGCTGAAGAGGCGGACTTGCGAGGACGAAGTCACTGGGGCCCTGGCGTTCGGGAGCATCAACTTCTAGCTCCACTAGGAGTTCAACGATTCCTTCCCGACGAGGGCCTCAAATGATAGATGGTACTCGAAGTGGGACCAGAATTGATTTTACATCTCCATCGTAGCGGACTCCTCCCTTTGCAGTATCAATGCTCTCATCTCATACCATCGCCAAGCTCTAGTGGCAATGGACACAGCTATCATCCAGTCTAGGGTCCAACTCCTGCACATGGTGGCCTGAAGGATGAGCATGCGGGACCTCGCGGAGGAGTTCATCACCCTCTAGATTACCTCCTAGGGCTTAGGTGGCCGAAGGACCTATTTGTAGACTTCGCATCCGGTGAGCCGAAGGAGATTCCTTCGGAAATCATCGATGAGGCTTCGAAACCCTGTACCTTTTCATCTTGAGTACTTCGTCCATGACGTCACCACTTCACTTTTCGAACTACAGCCAAGTGGGTCGCCCTGACGCTGGAGGAGGCGGTCAAGGCGACGGAGCACGTCATGGGGGCTCCGACCATAAATGAGAGAAGCAAGCGCCTCGTCCTTATTGGATCATAGGAGAGGTACAACTGAGTATGGATCCAGCTCCGAGTCGGCCAACCCCCAGAGCTCTTAGACCCCACGCCTTCCGAGAGAGGTTCGAAGAGAAAAAGGGCGGATGATGACGAAGAGCACCATGCTTCGTCGCCACAGTGCCAGCGGGGGTCAACAGGCTTCGAGAAGTCATCCAGATCACCGCCCCCTGCCTTGACCACCGAGGCTTCGGATGTGAGGCCACTGCCACCCCCAAGTCCACCTCTCGAAGTGGAGGCCGAAGAGGTCCCTCGGAGCACAAACCAGGGTTCGGAGCCGGTGGCTTCACCAGTCCACCCAAAGATAGACTAGGAGGACCTCTTCATCATTTTGGACTGCCTGGACCTCTCCCCTGTAATAAGGGAGGTCGTAGGTACTTGTCGGCACCGACCACGCTGTAGCCTTCGTCTTTAGCTTGTTCTGACTTAGCTTTTCTACAGATACTGCTGCCGACGATGAAGCGGACCACGACGCCGATCAAGACGAAGCCATCGAGGTCATCAACGAGATGGAGAGGTCAAGCATCAGCAACGAAGGGGCAGTGGGGAGTCCCATGAGGACTCTGATAACGATAGCAATGAGGAGGAAGCCAAAGACGACACTGCCCGCACAGCCCCTTCGGACGAAGGGGTTGAGGTCATCGTCTGGAGCCTTGCACCAGAGGGGGCAATAAGTAGGGTGCCTCTGTTGAGGCCCTTCATCTTCCTAGGGGTACCAGTAGGCAACATGGTGTCTCAGTTTCTTTGGAGCAGCGAGGCCCTCTCAAGCTGTGACTTGGTGGCGGAGATGGGTCGCTACCACCACGGGGACCTCACGGCGGTTGCCGAAGAGGCCTTGCTTCAGGTAAGCGAAGTCTAGGCGTGGTTTGCCAGCCCCTTGCAATTTTTTGCTTTTAACAACTTCCTCCTACCTCAGGCCTTCGCGCTACTACATGGAGCCACCCTCGTCGTGGACCGCCAAGATGACCTCATCACGAGGGATATCAGAAACCTTCGTCAACAAGCTTCGAAGGCCTCCCAACGGCATCAACAGGTCGAAGCAGCCACTGAGACGCTGAGGGCCGAAGTCCGGCAGGAGCGCGAGGCTAGGGCGGCGGCGGCCTCAGAGGTCAAAGAGCTTCGGTAGGCCAACAAGTTCTTGGAGGCCAAAGTCAAAAGGCTTCGCGTCACCAACCAGACCTTGGAGATCGAGAGAGCCGAAGCCACCCGGGAGGCCGACAAGACCATCGCCACACTTAGTGGCATTTTAGAGCGCTTGGGGACCGAGTGTCGGACCCCGGATTTTGACGCCAGCGACCCCGTCCGGCACCGTCTCAGATTCCTCCAGGCCGCTGCCTGCATCATGGAGAACACCTTGGTGGGCTTCGCTCAAACAGCGAGAAGGGTAGCTAGCCAAGGGGTACTACAGCTGCTTCACGAAGCTGGCTACCAACACCTCGCTGCAGTGACCTCCATCGCGAAGGTGACCTTCGACGACCCCCGACTGACCTCACCGGCTCCGGAGGTTGTTGAGGCCTGGCGCCCGCTTCAAGAGCCCTAGAATGCCCAAGCACGGGAGGTGGCCCTTGAGCTTCAGCAGGCCACCCACCGTCGGTGCGTGAGGTAGCACACTTTGCCAGCAGGGCCGAACCCCCCTCCCCCGAAGGTGTAGACTTTAGGCCTCCCTATAATACTTGGCCGTAGCACTTCATTGTAATTTTCAACAAGTCATTAATAAAATATGGGAGTGTTTTGAACTTGCTCAGGATCAGGCTATGAGCACCGATATCGATGTTGAGTAACTCAAAGCCTTAGAGGCACTTCGCCATCAATGGGTAGTTTACGAAGTAGCTAGGTCCGAAGGCTGCCCACGATTTAAAATACTGCGGGGCCCTGCCGGTGAAGTCTCAACCGAAGTCACTTGAGAACTATTGGCCCCCGTGAAGTCGGAGCCCCTTCGTAGCTCGTCATCCTCCCTCGACTTAGCCGGTTTTGATGAAGTCATCCGTGAAGTCGGAGGAGCTTAACCTCCGAGAGCGCCAGATGCGAGTAACGACGAGGTGCTCGATTTTTTGGCCTTCGATTCGGAGCCACCTGCGACTCGGACTTGGGCCGACCTCCAAGAGAAGCGATGACGTTCACGTGGCGGCGAAGGCTTCTCGAGCCGAGGAGGCCCTCGTATAAAAAAGAGCAAGAAGAAACGAGGGTCCATATTTTTAGTGACGCGTGCTCGCTAGTTGTTAGGTTTTGATAGTGCCTTCTCATAATATTTATAATCAAAGTGTTTTTAATGTACTTTGCATTTGTAATTTGACTTGGTCGTGAATAAAAGTTAGTTTCAACACGTTGTTTTTATTCGAAGCGTAACCTAGATTTTTATGTATTGACTTATACCGAAGCGCACTTCGAGCGTACTCATAGTTGTTGGTCCCCCCTTGATCATGGTGGGTACGAGCTTCGGCGAACGACCGACATGTACAATGTTAATGCGACGTAGATGTGCTTCGTGCATGTTAAGTGCAGTGCTCGAAGACGGGGCTTTCGAGTCTTAAGTCGCTTTGGACCTTTGTGGGACGCTTCGAGTTTTGACTCAGAATCCTTAAATTTTTACCGCTCTAGGCTCGGAGGTACTTTGCAACGGTAATAGTGGAGTGGATCACACCAAATTTTTTTAGGGTCCTAAACAGAGCCCAAAGTTAGTACGGTTAGCTGTACTCGGGGAGCAAACCTCGGACATTAGGCTTCGGGCTTCATGCTAGAGTGTGGTGCACTCTTTCGCGTGTTAGACTTAATTTGTCTCGCGTCGAGCCGGGGCTTCGGGTAGCGAAAATATGTATGCACAGAACCTAACCTTCGAAGCCTTACTATCATCGCGATGTGTCCATCGTTACAATAATATGCTCGAGGGTAACTAGACTGCCAACCTTGTCCCCGGGGGGATAAGTATTACCTTGGTGATAAAATTTTCCTTGACGAGCTTTATTCGAAGGAGCCTCCGCAATACCTCTTGAATTACAGAACTAAGCATGGTATCGCCGAAGGTGCTCCGCGTGCCAACTATGTTTCAATTCCTCTCCTTCGAGAGTGGCAAGTCTGAACGAGCCTGACCAATTAAAGCGAAGTACAATGTATGGTCCTTTCCATTTGTTGCTCCACTTGCTGGGCGTTAGGACGCTTTAGAGTACTAGATGCCCAGGCTGTAAGACGTTGGGCTTCACCTTGGGGTTGTACCACAACTTCATCTAGTCTTGGTACTTCGTCAAGTTTGCTACAGCTCGAAGCCTTGTCTCTTCAGAGAGGTCAAGCGAAGTCTCTCGTTCACTATTATCTTTCGGGAGCAATGTCCGTAGCGAGTCCCCCTTAAGCTCTGTTGGGGTCATTGCTTCGTCATCGAACAGTAGTCTGAATGGAGTGAACCCTGTGGACTGAGCTTAGGTGGTTCAAATGGACCATAAAATTTTTGGCAATTCGTCGACCCATAGCCCCTTGGTGAGGCCCACGATCCGACGATCGAGGCCTGACAAAATATTACCGTTAGCCCTTTCGACTGCTCTATTGGACTACGTATGCCTAACCGCGGCGAAGCATAATTCGATGCCGAGGCCTTCGTAGAATTCTTTGAAGAGCTCCGCATCAAATTGAGTTCCGTTGATGATCGTAAACTGTTTGGGTATTTCGAACCTACAAATTATATTATGCTAGAAGAACTTCAGGATGTTCTTCAAAATTATTGTGGTGAGGGGTTCTGCCTTGACCCACTTCAAGAAGTACTCGACTGCTACCACTGCGAACCTCAAGTTTCCTTTTACGTGTGAAAATACTCTGATCTGATCCATGCCCCATCGGGTGAGTGGCTACACTGGAGCGATGACCTGTAGCAGAGT
Source organism: Zizania latifolia (assembly GCA_000418225.1). Lineage (NCBI taxonomy): Eukaryota > Viridiplantae > Streptophyta > Magnoliopsida > Poales > Poaceae > Zizania > Zizania latifolia. The sequence continues at coordinate 97,352 of KE373120.1, read as the reverse complement.
GGGTGGGTGATGACTCCGCCTTCCCATCCACTGGCAACCTTAACATGTGCGAACCAAGGTCTCGGCATCGGCCATTATCGTGGACCAATAAAGGCCCTGCCGAAGGGTCTTGCCTACGAGCTTCCATGGTGCGAGATGACTTCCGCACAGACCTTCGTGGATCCCTCGAAGTATGTCCTGCTCATCATGTCTTGGAACGCAGCGTAGCAAAGATGAGCAAATGCCGGATTTATATAACAGGCTATCGACGAGGTGGTAGTTACGGACTCTGTGCTGCAGCCTTGTAAGCTCAGGGCCTTCGGCTAGGACGTCTTCATCTTGGAGCACGGCTATGATTAGACTTCGCCAGTCTTCGGTTTATACACAGAGTACCTCAACATATGTTGGCTTCATTGCTAATGGAGTACACAGCTCCTCGTAGAACATTGGGACTTGATCGCGGTGTGG
>KE373120.1:47694-82662 GCA_000418225.1 Zizania latifolia | reverse complement strand
CGCGCCGCCGCGCAGACGCCAAGCCATCGTCAACGCCTCCGAGCCGTCATCGTCACGCCAAATGCCGTCGCCACTACATCGTTGCCATCGAGCCGTTGCTGCCGCTGCGCCCGCTAGATCTGGACAGTGCTCGCCAGATCTGGACACCGGCCGCCAGATCTAGAAAAGAATCTGGTGGTCGCTGCCTTAGAAGATCTGCAGCTGTGGCTGCAACCGGCTGCACGCCAAGCAGACCGCCAGGCCGCCGCGCGCCGCCTCGTGACCACAGCGAGCTGCCCGGAGGCTTGCCCGGACGCCGTACACCGCTCGCTGGACGCCACCTGCGATGGAGGAACTCGAGTGCCGAATCTTCAGATCTGCATGCTCAAGAGGAAGAAGGAGAAAAAGGGGGGAATGGGAGGAAAAAGCCCCGCCGCCACCTTCCTCGTGGCCCCACGGGAGGCCTGGCGGCACACTCCGACGGCAGTGAGGGGAGGGGAGCGTAGGTTGGGCGGCGGTGGCTAGGAGGTTTTTCGCCCGAGCCACCACCTGATCTCAATAAATTATAAAAATAGATCTTTGTCGATACTTCAACAGATGCTAAAATATCAATAGAGGTTTTGTCGACCGTTCAAGTGTTGATAAAGGTCTATTTTTATAAATTTTTGACATCGCTTATCATAATTGAAATTGCGTAAAAAATATTATTTATAAAAAAATTCCTTACCAAACCGTCACCTGGGCCTGGCTATAGGCCCATCAGGAGAGCAATATGATTCGACTCGATAAATATCTGGCCGCCTTCCGTCTCCACAGAGACAAATTTTAGCCCATACGCTGCCGGGGAAGATGGCGATTCTATCTTATCCCGGAAATTTCTGGAGGTCTCGCCCGGCTTCTACAACCCAACGAACCAGTCAGCTCGCTGTTTCCCCATTCCTCAAGGGAACACGATCCTCCTGACGCTTGGAATTTAGCCATCCGGTGCAGCTTAATCAAGGATTCAAGGTATGGTTTTTTATCTCTCCCGTGATCTGGGTAGCTGTTGATGGAGGGGTAGGCCTACTCCGCTTTGCTTGTGTCAGTGATGCAGAATTTCTCATGTCGATCATAGCAAATGTTTTTGAGCCGAGATTCGTTACCTCCGTTCTCCCTTTTTCTTTGCCTGGTTATTTATGTGCCAAGCATGGATGCAACGAGGTGGATGTGAAAATCGGTAACTTTTAGGCTTTAGCTACGCCGACGCAATCATCATTCCAATGAATTTTTGTGCAAACCAAAAGAAATTTAGGTGGCATTCACAGAAGGACGGCCTGAAAACACTTTAGTAGGTTGTGCAATTTAACAGGTTCGTTTCTTCTAATTGAACATGAACCAGACTCATAAAAGATTGGAATAACTTAAGTAGTTAAGTGGTACGAAACACACTCCAAACTCAATGTACCATAGCTCTAAGGGAAAGCTGCCCCTTCACTCCCTTCTCATCAAAGTTTCAGCAACCTTGTTTGCCTTGTGTCATTGAAGAATAGCATTCTGTATCAGGTTGATTCGATACATCTGTTGTAACTTTAGAACACTGTTTGCATGTGTATCTATCTTCCTCTATACAGATACAGGCGGCGAATTAGCGTGCCAAATGAGGGGAGCTGCAAGGTTTCTGGTGGAGAATGCAACCAGGCAGATCAAACCCGTCAATGGACTGCCGAGTATGACATCATATTCCTTCCAGTTTGCTTTGAGATTTACTGATGAAGTTCAGTGCCTGTGCCTTACTTCGCGTTCTGTTGTTTTCTGCTGTGTAATAATACTGTCAAACAGGGTTGATGACGGTTACTACTCCTCACAAGAATGGGAAGGAAAACAATTCCAGTGATTCAGTCCTCACAAAGGATGAAAACATTGAGCCACTTGTTGCTTTTAGCAGGCCACCTCCTTTGCCACCAGTTCTTGGCCCCTTGATCATGCTCTCACTTTTTGATATGTCAACTGGTAGTGATGAAGACAATAAATAAGTTGGTACATCACCCTTATGTATTATATGTGTTTTGCTCTTTACATTGTACTATACCATAATGCCACATTGATGGTGTTTCTTTTTTTTCAGGGATCTGGGGAATTGTGATGTTTATCTCCGAGCGCAGACCATCTCCAAAGGTGTTGTATAGAAATACCGATCAAACTAGTAGAAATATGAAATATGAGAGATGTAGCATAAGATATGCACTGTCTACTGTTGTAGGGAGCAACTAAGTTGATGTTGAAACTCTGTTGGTAATTTTTCTCTAGTGACTTGTGGGTTAACTTTTCAGGCTGCTGAAAACTCGCCTAGATTGCTGTTTTTTTCCTGTTATGTTAGTTGTTTCCCTTTTTATTTAAGTTTGCATATTTTGCATAGGAGCCTCCGGATCAGAAGATCTTGAACGTTACAGAAGAGCAAAGATAGTGAAGCGGAGCGCCACATGTTAGTACAAATGTAAAAGTGAAGAACACAAATAGCTAATCGGAGTTATAATGCAGTTGTAAAATCCGTTTTTCCGAGTAAATTCAACAACATATTTGAAACTGAGACTAAGTTTGGAAATTTGGAAATTGGATTTAAACCATGGTGCCAAAGTAAATTTTATTCTAAAGTAATAGTAAATACTATTCATCAAATCCCTTCTTTTTCTAAACCAATCCACTAATCCATCCTTTGATTTCCTGGAGACTTCAACCCAAATATTCATTGTCAAACAGCAAATTCAAAACATGCCTTGAAACAAAATCCCTACTCCCAAATCTGATTTCACTTCATCGAAAATACTATTCACCGTCCAATAGCTCCATCCTTTTTCTAAACAAATCAACTAATTCAAACCTACATTTCTAACAAATCATATACGCATATATGTATATACGTATATCTAACGCCATCCAAAGAATACGGTTTTCATTCTCAAGAACACTTTTCCCCATCCGAAAATACCTGGAGGAATCTATGGTTCCTCCCCTTTTCAATTCAAACTCAAATTCAAACTTTCCTTTACTTTCATTCAAATTCACAGCACCCTTTTTGCCTTTTTCTTTCTCCTGTTGATCGTTGTGTACCTGGCTGCAAAGCAGCCGCTCGGCCAGCATGGGTTCAGCGCCGATTGCGCCGGCCGTGCTCCAATGCCTCGCGCCTCTGCTGTGCGCCATCGTGCGTGCACCAACGCTAGTCGCACTGCGCACCGACTGTCCCGCCACGTTGGCCGCACGCCTGGCTACGCGCTAGCGCACCACGCCGCCAGCCGCGCCGGCGCTACCGTGCGCTGGGCCAGTGCTGCGCGCGTGTACACGTCGCACCAGGCCGCGCCGCCGCGCCTAGCGCGCCACTGCCGCGCCGCACCTGGCTGTGCCGCCACGCAACCGACGCGCACCGGACCGCGTCAACACTGGAACCGCGCCGCCCGCACTCTTTTCGCCGGATTTCGCGTGCCTTGGTCTCACGCCGCATGCGTGACCCCCGCCGGACTCCATGTCCCGACAACACCCGGGCGGTCAAGCCCGCCTGCGCTGGCCAACCACTCGCCAACGTCAGCATGTCGCCGCGCCACGCCAAGCCTTGCCGCCGACCCCCTCTTCTTCCCGAAGCTTCCTCCGCTCCTATAAATGCGGCCCTCCTCTCCATGGCCCCGTACCCGGCCGCCTCCGCTGAACCCTAGCGCCGCTGGGGAAGCGAAGCATCTCCGCCGCCGTCGGTGAGCTCTTGTCCCTCTCTATTTCCTCTTGTTTTCCTGTTCGTGCATGCCTTGACCATGTCCCGGTGGACCACCGGCCTCCGTTCCCGCAGCCCTTCGCCGAAGAACGCTTCACCACCGTCGCCCACCCATTCTACCCGAACCAAGAAAGGTACAACTTTCACTCGAATCCTTGTACTTGCAGCATCTCTAGGTTGTACTCTCCATGTTCCATGCCCTTGCTAGCCGTGTATCCCACCGGAGTTCGCCGGCGACGACTGTACTCAGAGACCGAAGTACTCTCTCGTCGCTAGGTCATCTCGGGTCCCTAGGGATAGATCGGGTAGTTTGCTAGTGTTTCCTGTGTACCCAATCCCGTGAATAACATCTCCGATCGTCGCTGGAGCCTCGCCGTCGCCCGTTGTGACAACCCTCGGTTGTTCTGCCCCCTTTTGATTTCTGAAAAAATCACGTGCTTCCTCGTCGATCCATCCATATGTGTTTATTATAGTTCGCGTTGTCTTCAACCTCCAGGCTCCAGCCATCTCAGGTTTTCTGTTTTGAGTCTCTAACACGTGGGTCCCGCTGGATAGCACTGTCACTGCGTAGTTGCTTTGCTTGGGACCCTGTGCGCTCGACGCGTGTGCACTCAACCGATCGCAGGTCGCCTCGCGCCAGCGGAAACGCTCACGTCTACCCCCTGCATCCGGCGCGAGCCACTGACTCACTGGGCCCCGCGTCAGGCGCTGTGCAGCGCTCGCCACTCTGCCTCGTCCCGCTGCCGCTGGGTCCCGCCAGCTAGCTGAAGCCCGCACTCCGTCTTGGGCTGACGCGTGGCCAAGGCGCGGCCGCCCCCGCGCGCCGCACCGCCCTTGCCGTCGACTGAGCGGCCCCACCGTCAGTCGCATTCGCCGCTGCGTGCCACCGACGGGCTAGGCCCAGCTGCCCGCGCCTGTCGAATGGCGACGCGTGGCCTACGCGTGCACGCGCAGCTCACTCGCGCTCACACCGTCGCTGCCACGCGGGGTCCACGCGTCAGCCTTCGATGCACCAAGCTAGCACGTGGTCGCGCGGTGCGGCTACACCAGCGCGCTCGCGCCGCGAAAGCGCATCGGGCCGTGTGGGCCGGCTGTGCCCACGGACTGCGCGCTGTGACCAGTCCTACTGGGCCGGTTCGGCTAGCCCATGAAAACAGTGCCATTTTCTATTTTTGAAATATTTTCCAATCTGGCCCGTTTGCACAGTAGTCCTTTCTGTTTTCAGAAAATAAAATAAATATTAGAAAATCCTAGAGAATCCATTCTAGCTCCAAATGACTCCATTCCGGAACCTAAATTTTTCTAAAAATCTCAAGTTTATTTTAGCGCTATCTAAATAAATTTTAGAGTTTTTTTATTATTTTATTTCTTGCATGTATGTTTATCGAATAATCGTCGATACCGAAGAAGCTCAAGACTACTCCGTTGGTGACTCGTATTTCATCTTCAACGCAAAGCAAGTCTTCATTTGAACATTCTTGAACCTATAAAATGCTTATGATGCTTTTAAAACTTATATTTACATGTTTAGGTTGCGCACTTACGTACACTAATAATCTATTGCTTGAGCAATTATGACAACTAAAACCTAAACTTTGCAACTTAGCCTGCTTGTTATTGAATACCATATATTACCTTGTCAATTTAAGATTTACTTTTATATCCATTGTTTTACTTTATTCTTTTAATTGCTTTTAGCATATTCCTTATAATATGGGTGCACTACACATACACTTACACACTCATACTAAACCATGACAACTAGATGTAGATGGGTGAAGGTGTTGATTTGGTAAATATGTTGAGTTGAAATGAACTTGTTTACATTGCAAAGTTGTTAAGTGCAGTTATCGCTTTAGGGTGAGATTGCGCTTAATGTATAAGGACCGATTCCTTGGAAAATAGCATGAGCACATCTTCGTGTAACCTTGTGAGTACGTGAGAGGTGTCCCTGGATTAGTACTTAGTAGGCTTGGGATAGTTCGACTACCAATAGATATGAAATCGTCGGGGTGGCTCGAGGTTTCACTTGCAAAGTCCCTAATGGGCATGAGATTCGAGGCTAAGGCCAGTGGTTGAGTTTGAGGAGTTGCTAGTGAAGCACCAACAAGATTTCAAGGGAGAAGGAAGCGTGGCTTCTCGATCTTGGTCGAGGACCTATCTAGGTGATAGTGGGGTATCTTAGGTCGGCTTTGGAAAAGCCTTGTCACGAATCTCCTATACCGACGAGTATAAGAGTAAGCTCGTGTCGTAAGGGTAAAGTGTACGCCTTCAGCTGAAGTAAAACTGTTCGAGCAGTCGTGCCCACGGATATGGGCGCGTGTCTTGATGATTTTCCTTGCATGGTGTTTCATCTTATTTTCTATCAACTACTATTGTGGGATGGAACGTTACTGGAGTATACCTTTGGGTATACAGCTAACCTTTGTGGTTGGCAACGTTCCTGTGTGGAGCGGAAAGTCGAAAGGCTTCATAGAGAGAGATATGAGGAATCATAACTAGTTGAGCGATAAAACTGAACTTGGGTTGAGAATATGATAAAATGGGAACAACTTCCACGATAGATGGACAAGCCAGTACCGAGAAACGACATAAGAGATAAGATGTTGGGATGTGGTTTTGTGATCAATTGAATTGATGAAAAGATGGGGGATTTGTTGCAAAGCAATCCTAGTTGTTAAAGAAATGGGAAAGAGGTTGGTTACTGATCTATATTATACTATTTGTGGGAGCGATTAGAGGTTGAAACCTCTATCCGTGGGTATAAGCACTTAGAAGTTTTAAATTGCATTTTCTTTGAGAACCAATACCGCTCTTTGTATCCGTTATCTATATTTCTTTCTAAGACTTGCTGAGTACTCTCGAGTACTCAACCTTGTTTTTACACCCTCTCCAGAGTTGCTAATCTCCATGAAGATGAAGAGGTCTTTGAAGACGAATGTGAAGATGTTGTCAATAAAAAACAGAAGATTAGGGTTTCGGACCTAGTTCTCAAGGAGTTTTAGATAGTAGTGCATGCTTGAGTGTTGTATTGTTTCTGCTGGGCTTTTGTAATAATTATTGCTGCGAGGTATGCCTCTTTAGCAGCTTTTGTAATAGTTAATTGTTGTAATAATCTTTTCTGTAATGTACTACTGTCAAATAAAACGAGGTCATTCATGATTTTTCGTTCGTCTTCGATAACCCGGCTCGTCCTGTTTCGACGGTATTTCTTATTTCGAGACGAGTCGTGACAGCAGTGGTATTTGCAATTGATAGTACAAGAGATCGAAAACCATATTGATTTAAAAAAAAAGATAGACCACCTTGTTTTCCAAAGTAGGTGGAATTTGCGTGTGAGGCGAGCTTCGGCGCCCATGAAAGTCCTCGTCTGCAACTGTGCAACATGACCCACTTCATGAGCCAGCCGACGAACACGGCGGCTGCCAGGAGAAGGATGGCGATCCTTGTCGCCGACGACGGTGCCGGTAGTGGTGGCGCCACTGTGCGGTTGCCGGTGGAGGCATGGGGCTCTAGAGGCCGGAGAGGGGCAGGGTGCCGCACACTGACTCGCGCGCTGCCGCGGCGAGCACGCGACGGGGGCCCGCGCCGCGCCGCCCGCCTTGCCAAGCAGAAGCAGTGCCATGCGAATATGCGATGCTGGCCGACACGGCGAAACGATGTGCCACGTAAGCGGTCACCGCCAGCGGCCAGCCAGACACACAGCTGGGCCTTAAAGCTTTTAATCGGACCAAATGGCGGTATGTAACACGGCCCATAATGCTTAACCTTGCAAGCTCACATGCGGCGCACGTCTTGGGACGGAGCGGGGTGAAAGGGTCCCACTCGCAGCGTCACCACGCCGCCGCCATTTCCTCCTCCTGCAAGAAAAGCAGAAAGCGACAGCGAATCACAAGCGGAGCCCGTCCCCATCGAGCGCTCACACCTCGGGCACCTGCTCCCTCCTCCACCCTCCAGGCCGAGCATCGGAAGCGCCGCGGGGAGGAATCCAGCGCGCCGCGGGCCGGGTCTCAGACGCCTCCGCCTCCAGAGAACCGTAAGCTCCAACCCTCCCGCTCCCAGTTTAGTGGCGCCACCCCTCGTAGAAGCTATGCTTTGTTCGTTTGGTAGCTTCGATTCACACGACGTTTGTACTTCAGTGTAGTATTCTCCATGGGTTTATGCTAGTGCTGCTTTTGGATCGAGTTGGGAGTGGTCATTGCTAGTTCGAATTGGACGCCGAAATGACCCGTGTTGCTCAACCTGGTTCTGATTGTGCTGGCGAATTCTAGTCTGTAGTGGTGGTGATTTTGGAAGTTCGGGGTGCTAGGAGTTTCCTAACATATTACTCCATAAGGAGAATCCATCGCGGTCTGTGCCACAGTTTTGTATGTTCGATCTTTAGAAATTGGAACCCAATTAGTTGATGCAATTCACGAATTCTGGTGTTGTTATTGAGATGCAAGACTGTTTATTTCCTAAACTAGATGGATAACAGTTACTGGCTGTAGTTTACTGTTTGATGTTTGTAGTCTGTGTAGCTAGATCGCTGCATTCCCACAAGTTCGATCTACTTAGTACCATGGAACTACAGTTCTGATTATTCGTATTTATGTATTTGTGCTTTGAGAGTTTCAGTTTGGTATTTGTATCTCTATAATAAAGAATTCCATGTACTTTATTGATCTGCCTTTCTGCATGTTCAAGGCTTCAAGCTCTCTCAAAGACATGCTGCAATATGATTAATTTTGCATTTCTTGTCATCATTAACAGGGTTTTTTAATACCTCTTTTGCTGGGGTGAATTTCATTTTTACTCCATAATGTTTGAAGTGTGGATTAATCAAATATCACGTTTTTAGGACTACTATTTGTCTCTGGCTCTATGCACCCTGGTTATTGAGAACTTCTGTGGACTACATGTCAAGTTTAAGTTGGTTTTAAAGTAGCAGACAATGTATGTGATAGCAGCAACTCTTCGTCGATCGTGTCGAGCAGCCGCTAGTCAGAATCTCATGGAGACATATGTTGGATGGTCTGTATCTTCTGGTTGTTCTTTGAGGTGGTTCAACAGCTGTACTAAGCACTCAAACACTTCCATTCTTAGCCAGATCAAGGCAGTGGAATGCTATTCTCCAATTAATGGTGGTGTGTCAATGATCAGTAGGATGCCTCTTTCAGCTCATATGGACCCTAACAGGTTGGTTACTTCAAAGCCTAGATTTAATGTGTTGCCAGGTTTGTTAGGCATGTCAAGCATCTGCCGAGGATACTCCTCAGACACTGGGATCAAGACAGATGCTTCACAGAATACTGTCTCAAATGTACCTTCCACAGAAACCGTTGAGCTTGGAACTTCAGCTGCTGGTGGTAGTGCTTGGATTGATATCTTGGAGAATGCTCGCAAGTCTACTTTAGATGCTACCAGTGATGCAGGCAAGAAAGTTAAGGAGCTGACTGATGCAATTACACCTCATGTACAACAGTTCTTTGATGCAAATCCAAATCTAGAAAAGGTGGTGGTTCCACTTGGCGGGATGATCTTTGGTACAGTAACAGCTTGGTGTCTCATGCCTGTTATGTTCAGGAGGATTCACAAGTATGCGTCACAAAGTCCTATATCGGTACTATTGGGAAAGTCAACTAAGAATGATGTTTCATATGAAACTAGCCTCTGGAGTGCATTGGAGGATCCTGCAAAATACCTTATCACATTTATGGCATTTTCAGAAATGTAAGGCTCTATTTAACATTTCCGAGAGAAGTTTATCCTTTTATATTGTGATTGGGGGAGTATGTACTCTACATTAATGCCAATTGAGTAATGCATCTACTTCTTACAAAACTAGCACACTCTAGATTGACGATATTTCTTCAATATTTGCGAAAAGAAATATCCAAATCACAGTCCTGGACTTGTTTTGTATGAGTGCTTTTGCATAAGTTTTGACTTGATCAAAAAGTGACATTGTATTGTTGAAATGTTTGTTATTCTGATGGTTCCTCTTCCTTAGGGCTGTATTTACTGCACCAAGCATATCAGCTTATTTTCCACAGGCATGGAGGGGTGCAATTGTTCTATCTTTTGTATGGTTCCTTCATAGGTGGAAAACAAATTTCATCACTAAAGCTATGACTAATCAGGATACCGCAAGTATTGATCAAGACAGATTATCAGCATTTGATAAGGTCTCATCATTAGGACTGATTGCACTAGGAGTAATGGCTCTTGCTGAGGCTTGTGGCGTAGCTGCTCAGTCAATATTAACTGTTGGTGGCGTGGGAGGTAATTTTGTAACTGTTTTGAGGAATAGCATGCTATACTATGCTTCATTTTTATTTTTAGGGCTTGTCACCTTAGAATAGATGAACTGATATGTCTGAATACATTAATACTACCATTATTGAGGAGAATAATGGATATCTCTTAACTGCAGTACATGACACTTTTAATTAAACTGGAATTCTGTTCTGTTCCTGTTTAATGCAGGTGTTGCTACTGCTTTTGCTGCTCGAGATGTCCTTGGTAATATGCTCAGTGGGTTCTCCTTACAGTTCTCTAGTCCATTCAAACCAGGAGAGTACATAAAGGTGCTTTCTCATATACGTGATCAATTTGTTGGACGTGTATTTGCTCGAATAAACAGCTTATCCATACAACCCACTAAGTCAATGGTACATACTGTGACATTTAAATTTTCATTAGCTTAGGGGGCTGTATGAATAAACTGTTCATATACCGTTCATAATAAATGATGATATGCAGACATTTGGTATAGCTAAGTTCTCAAGCAATAGTATTTATTAGTATTACTTCATGGAATAAACATAATTTGCATTTAGGATAAGCCATGCTTGTCAGCCCATAGGATGAATTCGTCTTAAAGACTTAAACAAGGGATACATATTGTTGTTAGAGATCTAAAGAAAAATTTCAGTTATTACAGATTTTAGAAACAAGTTTCCAGGAAAGGAGCACTTAGTGATAGTTTAGAGGTTGTAAAAGAGTACAAGAAAAGTAGACAGACATTGGGGGCCTCTCAAACATTTATGAGCATCATATCTATATTGTGCACTTCTCCTAAGTTGCTATGATTATCAATTCAGCAATGTTTCTCTCAGTATTTGCGCTTTCAGCACTTGATTATCGATACAACATTTTCAGTAATTAAGGTGGGAGAATTAAAGAACAATGACAGGTCTTATCCTGTTTTACGTGAGTCAGATATTACCTTGTTTCTCTAAAAAAAAAATTAGTGTTTGACATTGACAATTGTGGCTGACCAAATACTGTATTTATATTTTATTGCTTTAATGCTTTGTAATTGTAGATTTGCCAAAACTATAGTTGTCGACTCCGAGTAACTGTAGAATTTTCATTGTAGGCTGGATCAATAGAAGGCCGTGTGGTTGCGATAGGGCTCACTTCTACTGAATTGATTAATTCAGAACAGCTTCCTGTCACAGTACCCAACTCTCTGTTCTCCAGTCAGGTATCCTATGTCTTCATGTCTTCCACTACTGGTTTGAATCACACTTCACACATACATAGAAGTGATATAACATTTGTTCATTTTGTCAGTCCTATCCTTATTATTTGGATTCACACCAAGAAAAACTAAATTTTCGCCAGGCAGTATCTCTAGTCTTGTTCTTTAGTTTTGTGGAAGATTTGATCAATTAAGAAACCTTGATACTTTGCAAATTTAGAGGCTTATTCTTGTACAATCTCACTGGAACAGTGTCAGATTTCACTACTTTGGAATAAACAACAACTGAAATACCTAGGACATGTGAAAATGAAGCGAGATAAAGTGGACACCTCTAGCATATGTACATCTACTAGCATTGTTAATGGTTTGCGCTGCTAACCATGGTTCATAAATCACAATTTGCAAATCCATTAGCTGATATAGTGATTTTTTACTGCTAGCACTTATGTTATTCTTTTATACTGAAATGTGAAACTTAGATTTATTAGATTTTTTATATATTAGTCTCAATTGGAATGGATCATAACAAAGAAATTTTGGTGGATCTAAATAATTTGAAGCTAGGAATACAATACCACATTTCTATTTAAAGTTTGGAGGATGGAAAACATTCAAATGCTTTGGTTAGATTCTTTAGTTAAAATATACAAGGAAGACGCCAATCGTTCTGCGTTCAAGAATATGTATGTGGGAATTTCTTCAGTGAGTTTCGATGTCTTACTGTCCTACCTTATATCATGAATCATGATATTACTAAAACAATTTGCAGGTGATAGTGAATAGATCACGAGCTCAATGGCGATCTAGTGTGACAAAGATTCCCATAAGAATTGAGAATATTGAAAAGGTTCCTGCTATATCAGAGGAGATAAAAGTTATGTTAAGGTCCAATCCGAAGGTTGTCTCAAAAGCTTCTCCTTACTGTTATCTCTCAAGATTGGAAAGTTCATATGGAGAGCTCACCATTGGGTGCAACCTCACCAAAATGGTGTGTAGCTTTATTTATTTGATTGTTATGATATGTCTTGTATTTTGATAAGTCATTCGTAACTATATGTTACACATCAGTTGCACTGAAATTTTTGTTCTGTACTTACGAACATCACAACAAAATGTTCTTAATCTATCCATACCAGTAACAGTTTTCTGTTGGTGTTCTAAAGCTATGCTACACTAAAATTCAGGTGACCCAAAATGTTTCGACTCTGTTATAAACTTATAATAAACATTTTTAGCATAAATTTTTGGTGTACTTACAAGATTTATGTCACAGTAGTGTTATGTTATGAGAACATATTTGCACTGAAATTACCCATTACTAATCCACTTTGATTCATTGTAATTCTTTTGTATATTACAGGCGAAGGATGAGTGGCTTTCTACAACACAAGACATTCTTCTGGAGGCTGCTAAGATTATCAAGTCACATGGCGTTGAACTGGGAAGCACAATGCAGTGCTGCTGATTATGATGATTTTGGAACTCCTAAGTAGGGTAAGTACAATAATATTTAGTTGCCGCACCATGCAGATAATACTACCCAAAACACAGTAGCATTTGTCATAAGTTCACATCCAAACTGCTACTATGCTAAAACTCATCAAAACCCTAGTACTTAAGTTATTCTACTTTCCTTCTCGTGTTCCTACATTAACTTTTTTTCCACTTGCCATTGAGCATCAGACAGTTTCATTACATATGAGTGTATGTTTAATCCTAATTTTGATTGTTGCCATCTCTGTCTATTCTCCATTCACACTGTCACCAGAGGCTATTAAACGGTATTTGCATGTGAAGATTTGTTTCATTGTCTTCCTTATATCGGTGCATGGACTACCCTTGATGTGCTCATTATAACTAGTATTATATTTTGGCAGACATGGTTAGATGTTTTTTATTACAAGTTTAGATGAAAGATGTTCCATTGCATGTTTACATCAACAGTTTTGAGATATATCTTCAATTTTATACATTGGCAGGTGAATTCCGTTATGCAGAAGTACATATGTTGGTGTCGTACTGGCGTAGGAACTTTTCTTCTCGTGCGAAGGTAAAGGACGTGCGTTAGTCTCCGTGATGTCTTCAGACCTTCAACTCCATATACTATTTGTTAACGGCCTTTTCCTTTGAGCCAAGGTCAACTTTATCTCAGTTTTTGCTCCATATATCATCCGCTCCTAGAGAGACTGTCCACGGTAGATGTTGGTCGGCATGCTGATGTTGTGAGCGTGTAGTTTACCTGTCTTTTCTGAAGTACCCGCGTTCGACTTCTAAATTCGATTCCAAGCTTCTGTTGATACCATGCTCGTATGCCGGTATGTGTCCTAACTAGAGTCTGACCCCATTTGCCAGTTGCCACCCCTGGCCCAAGCACCAACATTGCGGCATGTCATTTCTCCTTTGAACTCTAAATGCTGGAACCTATACATGTGTGCCAGTCCTGTTTTTAATTTCAGCACATTAATAGGTATGGTGGCACTGGCTCCTTTATCTCGAGTCAGTGTGCCAGGGCAATGTAGGACACGCGTCGTTGGTTGAAGGATGATCTTACAGCATGTACATTTACTGCAAAGGTACATCCTGCTTGCATGTGCGCACATAGGCACATCACTCGTAACAATGATGCCCATGCTAATAAACACCTAGTTAGGCAATGCCTTTTGCTTTCATGTCCATGTTTTGGTTAGAATCTTGCCTAAAAAGGTGTTTTGGTTAGAACGGGGACTTTGTCTATTAGAAGTGGTCGTGCTACAACATTTGCATGTAGATGAGATTTTTCCTGCCCATGTGTATGCTGGGAAATGTTTCGGTAATACTGGTTGGAGGCATGTGATAAGCTGATTGCAGTTCGTGTGGCCTAGCATATTTTACATTTTGGTCCTTTTGAAAGCTTTTTTACAAGTAAACTCCTGAAAAAACTTAAACTAGGAATGGACCCTTTTTTCTGAAGCTAGAGATCCTAGCGCCAAGGTCCAACAGCTCCGCGCCAGGGTCATTGGCACCGACCCCCGGCTCTGTTGTCACCCTCTCCATGCTGGTGAACGACATGGCAGAAGTCAGCACCAGACTCGGTGGCGCTGAGGGTCCCCTTCCCCCACCCCGTGCGCCTTTGGGTTGTAGCTACCGCGTGTATTCATCAGATGTCACCAAGCTATTCCCAGATTTATCATATGTTTGGATCGAACTTGATGCGCCCTTGGTTGATTTGGAAACATCGTTTTTGTTGCTTACTTAAACCCCTGAAACTTCTTTTCCTGATTGGTCTAGAGCTTCCTCTTGAGATGTTCCATTGTTCATCTGATTGATGTTTTCGTGGAACTAATTTAAGAAGCAAATACACCAAATCATAAATAACATACTTATTTGCTTCAACAAGTTTAAAAGAGAGTTCACTAAGATTTTGTAGACCTTTGAATCTTTTATCTTGCCTCGTATCATCAATAAAAGTCTCTAGTTGGTATTCAAGCCTTATCAAATCTATACTTGAAATATGCTTAAGATAAAACTTAGCAAGCTTGAGTACTTTTTGTGCATCATAAAAAGCAAATGAGTTAGAAGGGTTTAATGTTGCCATACAAATGAGCAGCTCCATATTAACCTCATCAAACCTATTGTTAAGCTCCTGGCTAATCTTAAGCGGTGGTACTAGCTACATGAACTACTCTAAAAAATCGCTCATATACCCTTTCAAGTTTGTCAACATACCACAAACAAAGAGCTAGTTATTCTTTATGTAAAAGGTCACTACACTCATATGTAAGAAATGCAAAATAATCATCACCAATTTCTTCAATGATGTATCTAGTAGTTTCTCTCACACAACAACCAATAATTTTTCTTTGTATGCTAGAACAAGTCAAGCTGCAATTTCTAGGAGCATTTTTCAAGACTAAGCGGTTAATCTCTTTATTATTACTAGCAAGCCATTTCAAAAGTTCAATTAAATTCCCCCTGTTACTAGATTCTTTACTTTCATAATACCAACGAAATGCCAATCCTTAATTTAAAAGAAATCTCACACATCTTAAATAAATCAACCTAGACTTATAACGTATTTCACTCTCTTTTGACATCTTCACAATAACATTATCGATTGAAGTACCATCTTTCACAAATAGGTTGTATTTTTCTTGAGCTTTATTGTGAGCACTTGTTATCCTCCCACATGTTTGTCAAGTGCATCAGATTTGTTCCAATTTCTCCAACCATCCTTAACAAAGTTACCACTTCCACTACCAAACAAGTAACATACCATGCAAAAACTAGCATCTTTCGCAACACTGTATTTAAGCCAATTGTACTTGTGAAACCAAACAAAACTGAAGTGGTGTTTCTTATCATATATTTTCCTGATTGGAAAATCATGTGCATAACATTGGTTTGGACCTTTTAGAATATATGCTCTCCAGACTGCATCTTGCACGTTGACATCAAAGCTTGCAATTGAAACTCTTAATCCTAGATCATATTGGAGATGATCCACATCATACGCCAGAGGTGACTCTTGTTCTTGATTCTTTGTTATCTCAACTGATGTCGGTTCTTGTTCATCATTATCATCAAATTGAGTTTTTTCATCAATTGTATCTATAATTTTCTTCATCTTTGCTTTATGTTTCCGAAAGAATGATGTAATATCTCTATTCCGCTTCATACCTTAGTGATCTCACACATATAAAAACAAATCAAATATTGAATTTGGACAGTGAATACTAATACATTAAAACTATAAATATAATCTACATTCTACATTTTTACAACATACTAACACAACAATCACTCAATCAGTATTTTAACATGCTCAATTTCATTATTGAATTAACAGGCCATGGCCAAATACCTGAGTCAGTGAGTCCTGAGGGTTCTGGATGGGGGATTGGGGCAGTGCAGGGCTACGGGCGTCAGGGCGCTAGGCGCACCGTGCGCCTCTGTGATTCTATGGGAGCTAGCCACTAGGGCCGACTGTCGAGGTCTGGGAGCCAGGAGGATGGGCGTCGAGGGATCGGGGCACCAACATGCCATGGTTGTCGGACTCGTCGCCGTGGGCCACTGGGCCGAGGGTTGGAGCCTTGGAGAGGGATGGCCGGATGAGGGTCACCGCTGTGCGTCGTAGACTGACTGTCGAGGGGCAGAGCCACGGAGGGGGCCAGGGGGTCGCCGCCGGCCGGCGTGCTAGCATGCCAGCCACCGGGAGCCTAGATCTGGCGCTTGGCACAGGCGGCGTGCGGGAGCGGGGGTCAATAAGGGCGGCGTAGCGATGGATGTGCGATTGTGCGAGACAGACAGCGCCACAGCAGGACTCCACTCGTGGGCTTAGGCAACACTTAAGCAACTAATGGGCTTTGGGCCAATTTCTGATATGTAATTGTACAATGGGCTAAATTACATGGTAGTCTAGGGCCCACTTGGACTACCCTGTGGAGCCACCATTGCATCCCTTGACTATATAAAGAGAGCGAGACACCCTCTAAAGGCATATGCTTTCGCATGCTTTGATATACTCTCGAGTTATATTGCATAGACAATCATCAATCCATAAACACACATAACGTGAGGTTGTTATCCTCTGAAAGGCCTGAATCTATATAAATCTTAACTCTTGTTCTTAGAGTCAACCTTAGAGCTTGAGAATACAACGCTTCCCTGTCACCCTAAATACTATATTGGATACTCCGTAGTTGGACTGCTCAGTAAAACACCGACATACAATAAATCTGATGTCAAGCGATTGGATCTTGTGTCAAAGTCTCTAACACCAAAAAAGGAATAAGATGATTTATTTCTGATCTAAGTTTTTTAAGGATCTATTTAAAAAATTCAAAAGGACTAAAATGTAAAAACTTGTGTCGTGTGGGCTGTGTGCCGGTGTGACCCGAGTGTGGGAAACAGATCGCTGCGCGGCGGTTCGACGATGCCACCTGTTACATTCACAATAAACCAACCATTTAATATCCCGGACTTGCAGCCATTAATGAACATCGCAGCACCCCAGTTATGACTGAGCAGGGGGCCGGTAGATCTGGTCATCGTTTTCGCCAGGAAGCAAAACCCCTACGCACCGCGTGGCTGATTGGTTTTTAGGCCAAGGCGTAGCCGTGTCACGGCCGCGGCGACGCACACCAGGCATACAGAAAACGGAGCTAAAAAGTGGAGCCCCGCGGGTAAAGATTTCACGAGTAAACCACGCCCCCAGAGGCCCAGACCACAGCAGAACCCCGTTTCTCGGTTTCTATCCCATGACGCGCGGCGGCTGATCTCTTCTGCCCCCTGCCGTAGTCACATGGTGCTCGCAACGCCAAGCCGCGCTTTCACGAAGTCCAACTCGTAGCCCCACGTCCCCACACCACTACGAGTAGTACTACTCTAGACTGGAGTAGCCAAGGCACGTAGGTCCGGCCAAAATTTCTAATTCTTGTACTTGTTGGCTCGTGAGGAGAAAAACAAGGCGGCAGGAGATGACCCGTTTGTAATCTTCCGAGAAGAATAGAGAATACAAGAACAGAAGAGAAAAAAATTGAATCATCCTATTTCCCTTGGGCTAACAGGTTATACTACTTGGCTGAATTCGCCATCCCTGCATACACCGACGTCGATGGTCATCGTCTTGTCAACTCCTTTCTTCTTCCCCTCCTTGTTCGAAGACAGCACCCTGCAGCAATTTCGCCTGGGGGACTGCACAACCATGTGAGCTATGCATCAGTGCAGCTTGAACAATGAACACCGTAACCAAGGACAATAACCACACATACAGATGGTTATTTGGATAGAATGGTTGTTTTGGATTATACTAAAATGTGCCCTGCCAGTACTTTAGTAGCTTGAATGGTATTTCTGCTTAATTTTGGATGAAAGCAAATTCAGTGGTAATGCCCATACTTCATTTGGCGACAATCTAGAGCTTTCCTCGTTATACTAAAAGTTAGCTCAACATTGGCAGCAAATCAAATATGAGCAATATAAATCTACCCTACCAAATAATTGGTAGGGTCAAAATTGAGTAGATTTTGGAACTACCAAAGAATTCCCGCTAGTTGTCAACCAAACCTAGTACTGCTACAATACATGACCCTAACTAGTCTGGTGTTTTCCTTTTCCCTGAATGAACTGGCGTTACTCCACTAGCTTGGTATCACACTACTCAATGCTCAATCTTTGTATTGAAGTAATGCAGTTCACTTGTTTGATCAATGTTACCTCCTAGACATTACTCTAATCTTTCCATATGGCATTTCTGTTTTTGAGTTAAAAAGGGTCGCATACTAATGAGGAAAAATAGCATTGCTGTCAGTGAAAATAGAAATGCATCGTGCCATCATGTGTAATTGCCAGTAACAGAAGACGAGGGGATAAATTGGCAGAGAATTACTCACACGGTCCCATAGTCCGGGGTCCGGCTTCTTGAGCACGACGATGTGATCGAGATGCGCGTCCGGGTCGGCGATATTCCACCGGCACGCGGGCCGCGTCTCGTTGGCGCGGCGCCACCGCTCATACCGCGTCACCGTTGTTTCCTCGCCGCGATCGGCTGTGCTTCGCGGCGACGAGAGGTAGTACACCGCCGGCTTCTGGCACGGGCTGCGCGCCAGGGGCCTCGTGTTGAACGCGTACGCCGTGTAGTCGGCGCGGCGGTACCAGTTCAAAAATGTCCTCGCCGGCATCTCCATCTCCCGGGGCGACATCACCCCCCTGGCCACCAGCACGGCGAACCCCCACGCCACCGACACCGTCCATCGGTTGGCGCCGTCGTAGCAGATGGACTGCTGCATTATCCCTGCCGGGTCCAGCTTGACCGGCCCATCGAACAGCCTACGCACCGCCGCGGGGCGCGACCGGGCGTCCGGGAACAGGGGTTGCACGACGTCGAGGTGGTGCAGCGTCACGATTGGCGCCACCGGGTGGGCCGCGAGGAGGCCGAGGAGGTCGCCGTACACGTCGTACTGGTGGAACCCCGGGTGCTTGGTGAGAGGCACGCCCAGCTCCGCCATGCACGCTTGGATCCGGTCGTCGCTGCCATACAACGCGGGGTACCGGCGTATGCATCCGTCCTGCATCCGCGCAAGCGCCTCTGCGAGCGGCCGGCTGATGGCAAAGCCGCCGCCTCCGTACGCCATCCCGTAGGAGAAGTAAATGTTCTGCAGGTGGCTCTCGGAGAGGGAGCCGATGTAGTACGGCTGGCGGTGGTCGAACTTGTTGAGGACAGTGAGGAGGTTGTCGGGGAAGAAGACGGTGTCGTCGTCGCCCATGACGAACCACCGCACCCCGGGGAGGCCGAGCCGGAAGGTCTCGGAGACGATCCGGGATATTCGGATGGCGGAGCGGTGGCCGCGGCGGTGCGTGTAGGGGAAGCTGGAGGTGTCCGAGGAGATCCTGATGGCCGGGAGCCCCGTCCGCGCCGTGGACATATTGGACTCGCGCACCTCGTGGTCCAGCCACACGTACCCACGCATGGCGCCGCGGGGACGCCACCACACCTTGATGTACTCCTTGCGCTTGTCCCAGAACCGCGACGATGCCGCGATGCCGAACACCACGTGCTGCAGAGTCGTCGCTGTGGACACCGCGGCGGCGGCCTTGTTCTCTGCCACCGTCGCCGCCGCCGCCGCCGCCGCCGCCGCCGCCGCCGCCGCCGCCGCCGCCGCCGCCGCCGCCGCCGCCGCCGCCGACGCAGTACCGGTGGTGCGGTTGGTCGACAGGCGGGATACCGACTGAGATGCGGCGGTGTCAGTTGTGCAGGAGGAAGACGACAAGGTGGCGGAGGCGAGGAGGAGGTGAAGCGTGTAGAAGAAATAGAGCGCAGTGAGGGGGAGGAGAAGCAGGAGGAGGAAGCGGAGGATGGAGGCGGTCACGATCTCCTTCCCGCCGCCTCCCTTCATTCCGTCCGCGGTGGCTGCTCGTCACCCGTCCCCGTCCCCGCCGCCACGTCCGGCTTCTCCGGCCAATCTACCGCCTCTTCGGCGGGCGGATGGAAATATGGAATCGAAGGGGGAATAGATTTACACGGGCGTGGCGCGCGAGCTTGCCGGGTCACACATTCTCCCCGCGTGTTGCTCCGCGTCCAGCTCCCGCTCCGTTTCCTTTCTCCTCCGCCTCCTCTCTTCCGTTCGGCCAGTGGTGGGGGGTTTGGGTGTGGTATGGGTCGGCGGAGTGGAGGGTTCTCCTTTTGCAATCTGCCCCCATTTTTTCTTTCTTTTTTCTTTTTTTTTTGCCGGAGTTTTCCCTGTCCCGGTGCTACACAACCTACACGTAGTGCGGCGAGCGGCGTTTCCATATAGTATTTATTAGCGCTGATACCGGGGATTTGCCGATTACGACACCGGTTTCTATAAAAAAAAATAGTTGGATTTCGCCGCTGCCATTTCAGAGATATAAAAAAATCTCGTAGTTATTGGACCGGAGCTCTGTTTTTTTTAATGAAACATGAGATTTATAATAATTAGAGTATCCATAGTGTGAGGTGCTCTTATAATAATACTAGATTAACATGTATATAAAGTCATTTCTACAGCGCTATACGCTGAAGATGAGATCCTTACTAAAATAAAAAATATAAAAAAATACATGCTCTATCTAATAAACAACTACCAAACTAAAAAATATAAAAAATAGCATTAGTTAATTTAGAAGGCTGGTATCTATATATATAGAACATATGTCTTTGTTTAGCACTATTTATAAAACTAGCACTAAAATAAAAATATTCTCTTAGATACCTTCGTATTTTAATACTGTAGATGCTTTTAAGGATTAGACATTAGGAAACAAAATTATCAAGATTTTCTAAACGTTTGTCTAAATTTTAGTGAATCATCTAATTTCCAACCAAGAGTTGGTTATAAGATGAGAGACTGGTAACATAATCAAATTCCATAACTACCTTGTTTCTGTACACATTGGTAAATGAACTATGGCACCAGTCACAACACTATGAGATTTTTTATGTAATATAGATTTGCATCTTTTTATTTGGTATTGTCACAAAAAGGTTATAATGTTAGAAAATACTGCCGTATACGAGAATGGCGTGGCATGTGTGACGGTTTTTTAATTCACACATCTTTTGTAATGGCACTTACCTAATTTTCTGTGCATGTTTACATATGTGTCAAACTACAAATTGTATGATTATTGTATCGTATAATTGAATCATTAAATGCAACATTGACACGAATATCATACATTGCAGGGGGAATTACGGCAGTGCTTCTTGTGTGGAAATAATTCGAGGGCTTTTGTCGTTTAACGTAATAAGAGACAAATCAGTGAAATTAAATGTGTTTTATACTAAAATCAAATCAAATATCTATCCTGGTAGCCAGATCTATATCCACACCTTCCAACATTAATTCTGATGTATATTTACTTATGCCAGTACAGATTTAGCCCGACCTTATATCATTTACTATACATCAGGATTAGTAAAGTTTACTGAGAAGAGAGGTATAGTGAAACGTAGATCAATTGAAGCTTTCAGGTTATACCACTCCTGTTTATTTCTTGGTTACACATAGCATTAAAAGAAAATCACGTCATATGTTTGTTTGCTAAAACTCCTTGATATAACAAGATCTTGGAATTTCCGAATAACAGCTAAGTGAGAATCTAGGTTTTTCAACGATACTATTCATTTATAAATTCTATAATTATTGAGATTAATTATCTAAAACAAGAATCTGGACTATTTGAGTAAGTGCTCACAGAATCTTCCCAAAGAGGATAAGAACACGTTGGGAAATAACTCTACCCATGAATTTTATGTTGAATCTAAATTTTACGTGGTAAAATAAATAGTTTAAACTTTTATTTTTAGTATAAAATATAAATCAGATGTCACAACTAAATAAATATTGTTGATCTACTTATAACTCAAGATTCAAGATTTTTAGAGTTGGGTTTAAAAAATTAAAAAATCTACGAACTAAGCCAACTACGGCTACCCGAAGCAGTTACGGGAGCTCAAGCTCTCGTCAAACTTCCGAGATTGTTTGCCAGCATGCCGTGGCGCCGTTTACTCTACATCCTTCAACACCTGCTATTAGCAGAATCTTTTTTAGCTCACATAGTCACATGATGCTGTTTGGACGTGGATTTCGTCAGCAATACTCCATCCTGAGCAAAGTCTCTCTCTCTATATATAATTGATACACAAATGCTCATGGCACTACAGGCAAAGAAAAAATCATGAAATGGACATGGCAATTATATCCTCCCTCCTACTACCGAGCACCCATGTCTCTACTCTCCACTTCTCCAGTGCCCAAGTCTCGTGGAATGTTTATGTAGTTGATTGGTCACATAGCAAACTGACAACACGTCCCTTATCTCTGACAAAGCCGGCGATGCATGGAAGATGATCAGTGAGCTAATTAAGCCCGTTCTCTGCATTACTTTAACCGCCGAAGCGAAGGAAAACAGTTTTCGGTTAGCTGCATTTTTCAGTTAAGCGCGACCTAATTTGACGTGTGCACTAATTTGCACAGTGACTGTCGAGTCGACACTGAGGCATGTACAAAGGCATTAAATGATCTAGTAATCTTATTGCTTAGATTACTGTTATGTTCCTCTCAAGGTTGCAATTCTTGGTAGACAATTTGGCTGCTTGCAATTCTACAATTTTATCCTCTGATCTGGCAATTTTCATTTGTTTCTGATCTGGCCGATTGCAATACCGATGATGCATATTGGTATTGCTTAGTCTAAACACAACTAATAGTTTTATTCATCTTAGTTTCGCAAATGGGAAACACAAAACATGCACAAAGAAAAAAAAATATTTGTTCCCAACAATCTATTGAGCGCGTGCAAGGATTTATTCAGCATATATGGATTAATAGAGTCAAATTGTCCTAAGATATGATCACTCGTTGCGGTGAAAGTGACAGCAATAAATCGCACTCAGTTCATCAGTTGTAGCTAAGTGGAAAGCCGGTCAGACGCCCACACGCACAACAGATCAAATGGAGGTTAGTGACTTTTTCAAGTGTAAACAAAGGCTAGTGACTCGGTGGCATTTCCACCGACGGAAGCGTCGTACGTAAACTTCGGCTGCCTACCATTTCGAGCACATTTTGCTGCTGTTTTGCATCCGTTTCGTCCGTCAAAGCAGTTAGACGTCCAACTCTGACCGCTGGAGATACTCTAGAATCGGTTATGATTTGATAGTACGGTATACACGAGCTATTTGTTTGAGATTTTTAGTAGTTAGCTGATCTGATTATGTAACCGGTAAGAATTTGAAGAAGCTATGCTTTTTAGTTTTTATATTATAGTTCATTTGTAAATTCTATAGCTACTGATTCTCACAATCTAACTCTAAAATATAAACCGTTTATTTCAGTTTCAGATTCTATATGTAGTTATAGCTGTCATAAGCTGAAATAAATAGACCATAATTAGACTAAAGGTAGAGTATAGCTCAAAATCAGTTATGATTTTGAAGTTCACTAGAAATGTGCAAGATAAAATGCATAGCAGATAAAACATTGTTTCATGGCAAAATGGTTTCAGAGCACCCAATTCGATGGCATGCGTGCCGAAAGAATAGCATATGGACTTGTGCTTGATCATGAGGAGTCTCAGGACCTCTTGACCATCTTTACAACGGCGACGCATCATCTGCAGACCAGTAAAGATAGTAAATGTTTAATCATCAATCAGGTTAGAGTCAATTATGTCATCATGTGGAGAAACTGTGAATCTAGGGTCAATATAATGGAAGAACTTGACGACGCAAAAAATGCCAGAGCGGGGCCGATGAAATGCAAGATATGGGCATGAGTGTGTGTATATATATATAATTGTTATACATATGCAACATAATATGATATTAGATATTAGAGTTAGATAGCTTAGATATAAATAGTGACTAACGCAACTAAATGAAAAAATACTACTGTACACCTCTACTCTAGTGTCCAATAAAAATGGACAAGTCACCACAACGTTGGTAGCACAATGAGAACTTTCTAAATGTAAGCGTGGGATGATGTCCCTTTCCGTGCTGAGTGCCTCTCTATCCATGGACCATGGTCCACTCTTTTGAAGAAAAAGGCGTGCATTTTTTATCATAGGAGGGCCTCCCTATAGATAGAGCTTTTGGTTTTGACAAACCACAAGCCAACACTATGAATATGTGAGTGGTCAAAATCCTCTAGTCCTATGCCTATAAAAGGCTCCAACACGCATGTTTAACAGCAACAACATTGGAAGAAAGATATCTTCTACCTGTTGATCAGAGTAACACCGAATCATGAGTTCATGGCCAGCAGACAGGTCACAAAAGGAGATGGTTCACTCATGAATGCCGCGGCTTCGATGCATGGTTGGATGGGAAATTGGGAATGCGATTTGGGATGCATCCAAATCATCGAGATGGGCGGGGGCGGCCACTGGCACATGTGTCACGTCATTTATTGCGTTTTGCTAATGTGGTTCTCACTCACCCGTGCTAGGATCCACCGTCACAGCGGCATGGTCTCTTGCCAGCACTGCTCCATGCCAAACCTTCAGCGATGAGAATAAGCGAACAGGACAAGTACTCTTGCCAAACCCAAGTAGAGGCCATGGTAAAGATAACTTGCAAACGAAAGGTTGTCTTGGAATAGAACTGCAGAAGGCCGAAGAGAACATGTAGGTCATGGTAAAAAAAATCTAATCTACTTCTTAATATTAATGAGTTATCAAATCTCTCACGTTGTGGTGGGGAAAGCAGTTGGGAGGCTAGGAGTCACGCCTTGCTGGAGCAAAATGTTTGTTTCAGCTTAAATTTTAATATTTTACATGTACGTGATAGCAAAATATTTTAACTTAGATTTAACTGTGTTTATTTTATTTATTTATTGATATTGTACTCCACTTCTCGTAATGCTTTATATATGGGATCAAAATCGAACAGCTCTGCGTAGTATCCAACTTTTTAAGTTGTTTAGTACATCTGGGCTATAGTCCTTTCCTTATTTCTCCTTTTATTTCTCGAGATGACATCCATCGAGCAAAGAATTCCACTCCACACGATGGTGCACCACCCTGCACCGCGCCTCAAATTTTCTGAGTTTGAATTTTTTTAAATAATATATTTTTTATTCAAATTTTTATTTTTGTACGTGTTTTTCAAAATTTATAAAAATAGCTTACCGTCAGTAACTGGTCTATCGACCATATGCTGACAGAGTCTCTGTCGACAGATGGTCTACCGACAGAGACCCTGTCAACAGTCACGCTGGCAAAAATGGTCTCTGTCGGTAGACCATCTGTCCATAAAGGCTCTGTCAACAGAGGTCAATTTTGCTAGCGTGGTTGCTGATGGAGCCTCCGTCGGCAAATGGTCTACCGATAGAGGCCAAAAAAGCCTCTGTCGGTAGACCATTTGCCGACAGCAGGCTATTTTTGTAAAATTTGAAAAATGCATACTAGAAATAAAATTTCAAATAAAAAATATATTATTTAAAAAAAGTTTTTTTTTTGCGTTTTGATCCGTCAAACAGGCGAGATTGCTGCATACGGGCTGACCGGGCCGCGTGGGCAAACCCACCCGTCGGACGAGGCTGCGTTTTGTCGGCCACTTCATGGCTCATGCACCAAAAAATTAATCGGAACCCATGATACAATGCACACGGTGCCCCCATGACCCCGAACGTTCACGGCATTCCCATTCCAGCCCAAATCTTTTTTACCGGCCTCCATTCTTAGGTATACATGGGCTGCGTGGCTCTCACTTTCGCCGCTTTCCCTTAAGTTGGATACTTGGATGTGCCCATGGCCCATGGGGGATCAGCAAATTTGCTAACACATGAGAATCCCTGCAGAATTATTCAGCTCGTACCTGAAACTCGAGAGACTTTAAGAGAGGAGGTTTGAGATCAGCATATCGTTTTGCTACTTGACAAGATGTTAACATCGGGCTACTTGAAGCGACTGGAAATTCTATTCCTTTGCGCTGTTCTAATACTATCAAGTTCACATCGCATTACGGAAATCTGCAATTGTCAGCTACTGCTGAAAGGGAGGTGACGATGGGAAATTTTAGCCGCAGGCGGCCTCTCAGCCTCCCACAACGACGAAGTGGCCATAAAATCCTCGATAACATGCATATGTAATATGTTCACGCCTGTTGCTGCTCTACCTAGGAAGAATAGAAAAACGCCTTCCTCGTGCAGGCCAGAAAGCAGCCTGCCTATAACACCATGCATGCACCGGTCACCATGACCGTAGTCTGGTAGGGCGTACGTGGGGCTCTGGGGGACCGGCGAGGTCTTCCATGGGGGCAATCATCGATGTTGAAACGCTTCAACGACAAGTGTGACGTACCTGCATGCAGCTGTGAGATGCAAAGGGCAAGATGGCGTCAGATAGATCGATGATGGCCAGATGCATTGCTCCTGATCCTCTAGCTAATTGAATGGACGTCGTCCGGTCCAGGTCCTAGTGTGCCCAAGCCCAACCGACTGTACCTGGTTCTTCCTCTTCCGCTTCGTTTTTGTCTGGTGATGCCTCTTGCGTAAACGAAAGGAAACGGGCGGTGCATGTGTTTCAGGTTCAGAATAATGTGTCCAAGCAGCCGGAGGGTCCACGCATAAAGCAGATCATCAGGATCAGCATTCTTAGGATTCGTCTATCGCTATGGCACGTAGTACGAAGTATACTACTGTATCCTTCCTAGATTAGACGAGACTTATGCATAATCTTCACATGACTATAAGAATCCTCCTATGTAACAAAAACATTATTCTCAAGCACGAGCACGATCTAATCGGGTGTGTTCATGCAACACGATAGAGCAGGATTGTGACACGACCATTATATTGTAGTAGCGTAGCAATCCGATCACAAGAGCACAGTGGGTTTACATGGAACACTCCAACCACTTGGTCGAGAAAGTAATCTCTGTGGACCCTTTAGTTTGAATGGGTATGCCAGACGTGACATGACCCGAAACACTTACTCAGACTATGTTTAATGTGTATGACTAGTTATCGGAATTTCGAGGAGTTTTCATGATATATATAAATGTTGTTAGAAGTGTACTATAATTAACTTATTCAAATACGATTGTCTATTGGAGATCAAGTTTATCTCTTAGATTTTTTTATATAAATCTATGGACCACATAAGTGAGGTTACTTAACAATCGCTACTTCACTGGTGGCGGTTGCACTTGACGGGCCGAAATTAGCACTCAACTAGCTACGAAAAGATTGGCGCGAATCCAACAGACATAACGGCAGTGGTGACTGCACTTCACGTACGTACCCATCTGGACAAATTCCAGAGTAACTTTCCAGCCGAAATTTAGAGCGTTGCCTGCAGATTATCTTGAATCCGCCGTGGCCAAAAAACTAAAGCTCGATACGGACGGTGGCGTTGACGCCCGGCAAGTTCGGCTCGATCGACAGAAACGGATCTCTTTCATTCTTATCCGCGAATCCGCGGTGGCGGACGTGCTGTCTGCCGCTCGCCGCTTTAATCTCCGTCACTTGGAGGGAGAGATCGATCGTCGGCGAGTGGATGGTGATAAGGATGGATCATGTGCGAGGAAGTTAATATGGGCAGTGCCGCTGAATGACCTATCCCATGATTGCTTTCACGAATATGATCCTTCGATGTCACGGCCTCACAAGCCGAGTCTGCTAGTTGCCGGTTGCCAAGGTTAATATTTACTGCTTCCTTCGTAACATAGTGTTACATTTTAGGATCGAATTTAACATTTAAAACACAATGAATTTAGATAGCGTCGCTGTTTAAATTTGTGGTACTATAGAATATCAAATCCGATGCTAAGCTATAATATTATGGGACCGAGAGAGTATATACTTCCTGAAATATAATTGTTTCTGAGGTTTTTCATGTGAATTAAAGGAAGAGGTGAAATTAAATAAGAAATTATTCTAATTGATTTAAATGAAGAAATAGATAGAGAAATTAAATAAGAGAGCGTTATGATTGGTTGAGATAAGTATACTTTAAGGTAAAATTTAAATCGTTGGAATTAATTTATTTTAGTACAGTGTAGTACTGATTAACTCGAACTGCCAATATATATTTTCAACCTCCAAATGCGTACACTTGGCAGTTGGCATGAAGGCAAGCACGATGCCCCCTCCCTGCAGAACACAACAGAATCGTACGGCGTTGGCGGCTCGTTAATTTTCGTGTAGCTACAGCACGAGGTGGCCAGCAGTTATACGGCACGTCGAAAAGCGGGTGAGGCCCAAGCGCCCAACGCCACACCGTCGCGTGTACGATCATGAGCCGGTGGGGACGGGATGTGATGTGTCATTATTCCCATCAATTATCACCTTTTAGTTCGTTTTTGGTTCCATTCCGTGCATGGATCCGAGAATAGTGCCCCACTTTGCTGTCCCTCCAGCAAGGCTAGTTAACCACGTATCACGAATGCCCGGCCTTCACGTTTACTGTCTAGTGTTAATTTTAAGCAAAAAATATAAATAAACAATATGTATGTAGATGTGTTCGCAGTATCACATGCTCATAGCTCACTATTGTCTTCATTAACAGCAGCAGCATAAGCATGGTAGAACAGAGAGAGTTACATTTAGCTAGTCTCATGAAGCCTCGGCCAAAGCAAAGAAAGACATGGCTGCTCTTTTGTTCGCATAAAGGCAATTACAATGGGAAGTGGCTTCAACCATGGTTTTAAAAACAAAAAATAGGTGCCAAGCCACGTAGAAACAAACTACACCTGCTTCAATGCAACAGAGGCAGGAGCGAGAGCGGGGGCTTCGAGCGGCGATGGTGGGAGCGAGGGCAAGCAGGCGACGACGGCAAGAGTGGGGGCGGCGAGTGGCAGCGTCAGAAGCGGAGGTGATAGGGGCGGTGAGCAATAGCGACGGGAGCGACGGCGACGAGCGACAGTGACTGGAGAGTGGACGACGAGCGATAGTGGCTGGAGCGGGGGCAGTGGACGATGACGGCGGAAGCAGGGGCTTTGGGCGACGACGGCAAGAGCGTGGGTGGTGAGCGACGATGGCAGGAGCTTGGGCAACGGCGACGAGAGCGTGGGCGATGGGAGCTAGGGCTGCGTAGCTTCCAGGTAGCGACACTTTTTCAAGCGAAAGCTATCGGCGCCTCTGCAGGCCACGCCTTCTCGCTTGGAACCACGGTTTAGACTAAAGTGGAAACTCCATTCTAACGTGGTAGACTAAGGCTACGCTCCACGCTAGAGCATTGTAACTGCCCTCATTCCCTCGTGAAAGTACCTGCCGTTGCTTACTGTACTGGTGCAAAATGCTGCCTCTCTTTCGGTGCATTTAGGGCGGCATCCACTGTCTTGTCTAAAACTGCACGCTTTGAGTGAGACAAATAGTCTTTTTTTACTTTAACAGCTCTGCTTATAACGGGCTTGTTTGGATGAATGACTCACATTGTCACAACTCAAGTTAGGCATGCCACAACCAGTTAGCCTATTGTTTGTTAAACTGTCACACTTTAGGTTGCCAAACTTTCTTCGACAGCTGTCACACCCTTTGCCGTAGTTCTTTTCGCCAAACCTATGGCTAGCAAATAGTTCGCCTCACTTGTGCGCTTCGCTCGTGAACGTGTAAAAGCTGATGCTGCAGTCACCATCCGACACTGCGAAGCAACGAAAAAATCACGAAGCTAGTAGAAAATATGGCGCCAAACAAAAAACGTGCGAAGCTCACGGTCTCCTAGAAAAGCTTCCATCGCCTGCACACTAAATACACTCCTATCTTTATTATCCCCTGAGCTCCCTCTCTCCAGCATTTTCTCTCGTGCAACTCCAAGCAGCAGCCAGCAGGTAACTTTCCTCTCTTTTCTCCTCTACCATCTTCCTTCTAGTTGTTGCATCCATTCCAAATTCAATTGTTTTTCTTTTTCTTTAGATTGCACAGATAATTTATTCCATTGATTAGTGCTCAGGACATGGAGTGCTCCACTTTTAAAAAAAATATTTCCATCCTCTTAATCGTATTTAGATCCTCTGTATTTTCATTTCTTGTAAATCCATATTCTAATTTGTCCCATTCATTAGGGTTGAAGTCATGGAGTAGGCTGCAATGAAAATTCCATCTTGGTGAAGAGAAGCCACTCGTGTGGGTAGAGTGCTAGCAAGTTTCATGACAGTAAGCACACATGCCTATTTGGATTTCTTTTGAGGGATTTGAGAATTGAATGCTTGGACATTTTTTTGTTTCAGAAAAAGAATGAATATTTTTTTGTTTTGTTCTTGTCACGAACGTGAGGACTCAAAGCTTGCAAAATCTTGTTAGCTGGTAGTTTTATTGTTGGATGTGTTGTTTCTTTTGCTGTAAACATTTATTAATTTAGGCTCTGTTAATTGCTTAGATGGACCAAAGGAAGCAAATATATTTACAGTATTACTTCAACTACTACTACCAGTATTACACATGTAGGAAAAGGTTGCTTGCTGCTATTGCTATATGCCTAGCTAGTCACTCATATTTGCTTGACATGAGAAAAAAACAGCGAGAAGGTGCAACATATTTACCCATGCTTCTTATAGATGTGGAGCGAGATACACGATTAAATCGTTTGTTTAATGGTATTGAGCCCAATTGTGTTTCTGAGTGTCGCATGAGAAAAGCCACTTTTCATAGGCTTTGTGGTCATTTTAGATTACATAGTCTTTTAGTAGACACCCTGCATGTGACAGTAGAAGAACAGGTTGCAATTTTCATGCATATAGTGGGACACAA
This sequence comes from Zizania latifolia, assembly GCA_000418225.1. Taxonomy (NCBI): domain Eukaryota; kingdom Viridiplantae; phylum Streptophyta; class Magnoliopsida; order Poales; family Poaceae; genus Zizania; species Zizania latifolia. The sequence continues at coordinate 51,785 of KE373120.1, read as the reverse complement.
ATGGTCTAATAGGTCTGTTGGTTTGAGTTTAACCGATCGGGTGAGACGGTCAGTAGATACTTCAATGATGTTCTGGATTCACTTGTTTCAATTTCTAAAGAACTAATATACATCAGAAGCATTGAAACCCATCCAAAGATTACAAGTAGCCTAGGAAGATTCTAACGGAGCTTATCAGGCCTCTGGCGCAAGCTCTGGAGTTGTAATAATTTCCCCCTCTAGCCAGAAGGCCTTGTACTCTGTAAGGTTAAATTTTAAAAACACAAATAATGTGACTAGATACGAAGGCGTTTTGTTAGGCCTTCGAAAGGCACGAGCCCTAGGCACTGCTAGGGTAATTGTAAAAATAGACTCCCAGATTATCGCTGGGTGTGTAGATAAGAGTTTCCAAGCACGTCATCTAGACCTCGCCAGTATCTTGCCGAAGTACACAAGGCAGAGCTCGTATTCAAAAGGATCTTCATCTGAAGCATCCTGAGGGCTGAAAACCAGCAAGTGTACACCCTCGCTAAAGCAGCAGCCAGAGGCCAAGAACTCCCTGCCAGAGCGTTCTACGAGGAGCAGCCCACTCCATCAGCTTCAATGCCGGAGCTTGCCAAAGTACTATGTGTGCAGACAGAGGATTGGCGAAACCCTATCCTGCCCGAAGGCCCTGAGCTCGGTGACCTGCTGTACAAGTCCGATGTTTGTGCGCCTTTACTGCACTGCATCTCAAGAACCAAAGGACAGAACATATTTTGAAGAATCCACGAAAGGGCCTATGCGGGAACCATCTTGCACCTCGGGCACTTGCGGGCAAAACACTTTGGCAAGACCTCTATTGGCCCACCATAATGGCTGACGCCGAGGCCCTAGCTCGCACATGAAGGCTGCTAGTAGATGGGCAGGTGAAGCCATCATCCGCCCACTCCGCTCCAGGTCATTGCTCTAGTGTGGCCCCTCACCCGATGGGGCATGAATCTAATTGGAGCATTTCCGCAGGCAAAAGGGAATCTGAAGTTCACAGTGGTAGCGGTTGAGTAGTTCTCGAAGTGAGTTGAAGCCAAACCCCTGACGACAATAACGTCGAGAGAACATCTAGAAGTTGTTTTGGCAGAATATAATTTATAGATTTAGAATACCCAGGTAACTGACGATCGACAATGGCATTCAGTTTGGTACGGAGCCCTTCAAAGAATTCTGTGAAGACCTCGGCATTGAGTTATGCTTCGCTGCAGTCAGGCATCCACAATCCAACAGAACGGTCAAAAGGGCCAACGGTAATATTTTGTTGGGGCTCAATCGCTAGATCATGGGCCTCGCCAAGGGGCTTTGGATCAAAGAATTACCGAAGATCTTATGGTCCATTCAAACCACCCAAGTTCGGTCCACATGCTTCACCCCTTTCTGACTACTATTTGGGGGCTCGCTGCGGACATTACTCTAGAGGACAACAGCGAACGATAGGCTTTGCTAGAGCTCGTAGAAGAAATAATGCTTTGAGCTGTAGCCAATATGGTGAAGTACCATGACCAGACGAAGACATGGTACAACCTAAAGGTGGAGCCCAACGTCATACATCCTGGACATCTGGTTCTGCGAAGCGTCCTTACGACTGGAAAATTGAGCAACAAATGGGAAGGCCACTTCATTGTGCTTTACTCAAACGAACCAGACTCGTTCAGGCTGTTGACTCTTGAAGGAGAAGAATTAAAGCACACCTGGCATACGGAGCACCTCCGGCGATACTACGCCTAATACCATGCTAAAGCTGTGTAGCGATGGTATCTTCAAATAAAAGCACCTCGAGGGCAATCTTCATACCAAGGTAATATACATCACCAGAGAGATGGTTCGCATTCAACCTAGCCTTGATCATATTATCACAGCGATGGACGCATCGTGACGATAATGGGGCTTCAACAGTTAGATGGTATGCATACCCATTCCGCTACTCGAAGCCACAGGCTCAGCGTGAGACAAATAACGTCTAACACACGTACGAGTGCACCGCACTCTGGTGTGAAGCTTGGAGCCCAATGCTCCAGAGTCGCTCCCCGAGTATGATTAACGGCACAGACTTCGGGCTCCGTTATGGATCCTAAAAAATCTGGTGCGATTTGCGCCACCATTATCGCTTCAAAGTGATGGGGACATTGGTGCTGTGAAGGGGAGAGTCCACTCCGATGGAAATATAGAACCATCTCTGGTCCCACTTTGAGTACCATCTATCGTTGGATGCCCTTGCCGGAAAACAGTCGTCAAAGTCTTGGTAGAGCTGAAAGTTAACACTCCCGAAGGCCAACACCCTGGTGACTCCGTCGTCACCAACCCTCTGCTTCGGCTGGCAGTTCACGTCGTGCAAGGCTGCAAAGACATCTGTATGGCCCTCGCTCTCTTTCGTCCTCATGGCCTACTCGAAAATTGCGAGGCGGGCGACGACGTTCGGTGACAGTTGGGGGAGCTAGAGGTTATATAGCTGAAGCACCTCTCCCAACAGATCTGATGCCGGGATCCTGAGCCTAGCCTCGAGAAAGGCTTCGAAGATCATGGCTTCATCGTCTCTCGGAGCGAGGATCACTTTGTGCTTCGGGATTTGGACATTGGTCGACTTGTAGATCTTCCACGTGCAGGGCGTCATTCACAGAGTCCAAGGTCGAGTGCATCCTCTTCAGCTCAAAGGTCTGCTCTGTTGGGGAACGGGAAGACTACGCCAGCATAAAACAAAACTTTTTCTATCCCGTTCAACCCAGGAACCATGCGAGTAATGGGATCATGGTGTTGGGATATGGGGATGCTACGCTAGCGCTTAATTTTAAAATTTTACCCTGTTAGCCCAGGAACCATGCGTGCAACAAGATCATGGATCGTTACCTTGAACCACGAGACACGCTCAGGCAGCAAAAGTAGAGTCGAAGTAGCGCGTCCTCGAGCAGCTCTTCTCTAGCTTCGTTCGTTTGTCGGCAATCCAGCGATGAAGACGACGCGATCCGACAAACTCCACGGGAAGAAGACGAGCACCGATGCAGCAATGGTGCCTCTACGGTATCCACACGTACAGGGATGGAGTCACCTCGCGCCGGCGTGCTAGCACCACTCATGAGATCTGAAAGATCAATCACAACACTTGTGATCGTGGAGAGAGGAGAGGTGGCGGCTAGGGCTCTCAACTAGGAGCAATAGCAGCAATGACGAGCAGCCTTTTCATGCTTGCCCCATCTTTCTTTATATAGTGCCTAATCGTGGGCCTTTAATCTGTATTAAAGCCTAACAGATCTAATCTGTTCGCCTGGTTCGGAACTTTCGGCTACAGTCGGAACTTCCGAAAATGACCTTCTGTATCGAATTAATTCTCGATCCGGAACTTTCGGCTACAGTCGAAACTTTCGGTTCATCCAGAAAATCAAACACTGGGGCTAGCCCAGAACTTCTGGTCCTACCAAAACTTCTGGATGCTCCAGAACCCGGAACTTCCAGCTACAGCCAGAACTTCCAGTTCCCCTAGAATTTTCTTGGGCACAATTCCATCAATCTCCCACTTGCACAAGAACCAATTCTTTACAAGATTTGAATTCTATCCCCTTAAGCGTGCGACCCGATAGGTTCATACGCAAACGATCGCTACCCGGAAACTATTTTCGGATCGCTGATTAATAGCGGTACCTAGCAGCACATATTAACCCTCGAAAGTATACAAAGTCAAAATCATACTTTCTGAACTTTAATATACTCATGCACCAATCCTTTTACCATACGATATCAGTCAAGCTCAAGGCGAGATTCGTGCCACCCTTAGTGATAGCTCGACACTTCACTCAATCAAGTAGTGGATCCAATCATGACTAACTCTTTAGTCATAGTGTGGGGGATAGCCCCCCCGGGTAGGCCACGTGGCGCGCGGGCAGGTGGCTGCGCGGCCCACCCCTAGGCGCAACGCCAGGCGGGGGACCCACTACACGCACGCGCGCGCCAACAGGAGTCAAACTCGGCCGAAAGGGGTAGGAACGCATTAAATGCGATTGGACTGAAAGCGGACAGGAGGTAATCCGGGCGCGTCAGAAGATCACCCCGTCGGGCGACGTCAGCGCAGAGGGCAGGTAGGGAGTTGGCGG
>KE373120.1:22414-39331 GCA_000418225.1 Zizania latifolia | reverse complement strand
GTAGCGACAAAGAATAAACGCCGACAGCCAACGCAGCAACTTTTGTACCATTGCCGACGCGAACATCTAATTCGCCTCTTACACACTTCCTAGTCCTTTTCAACCCCTGCAACGATTTGCATGTGTGAATTATTGATCCAGTATCAAATACCCATGAATCACTTGGACGAGTAGCAAGATAAATTTCAATAACATTTATACCTAAACCGGAAGTCACAGTTCCCTTCTTTTTCTTTTGTTCTTCCAAGTATAACTTGCAATTCCTCCACTAATGGCCAGGCTTATGGCAGTGGTGGCAAGTGTCAGAGCTAGCAGGGTCCGACTTAGACTTTCCAGTCGAATTATACTTAGAGCTCGAGATCGCATTTGGAGCTTTAGCCTTTTTCTTACGCTTTCTCTTCTTACTCTCCTTTTGAACCATCATCACATGACTAGGATTTTTCTTAAGGCTTTCCTCGGTTGTCTTGAGTATCCCATGCAATTCAACCAATGTTTTCTTCATGCCATTCATATAAAAATTCATGATAAATGGCTTGAAGCTTGCAGGGAGCGACTGAAGAATCACATCTGTGGCCAAAACATTATCAAGTTTAGAGCCAAGCTTCTCTAGGTTCTCAACGTAACCAATCATCTTGATCACATGAGGACTCACTAGACTGCCTTCCGCCAACCTGCACGCAAACAAGGACTTTGAGACATTATACCTCTCAGTCCGTGCTTGGTTCTCAAACATGCCCTTCAGCCCCACGATCATATCGTAGGCATCCCTATCCTCATATTGCTTCTGAAGCTCAGAAGACATGCAGGCAGGCATGAGACAGCTGACATCAACTGAATCACTAGCATGCTTCTCATAAGCCCGTCTTTCAGTAAGTAGTGTATCATCCGTTGGTTCATCAGGATGGGGTTCCTCTAGAACATAATCATTTTTCTCCTGTTTGAGAACGATTCTCAAATTCCTATACTAGTCTATAAAATTAGTTCTAGACAATTTCTCCCTTTTAAGGATGGATCGTAGATTAAAAATGAAAGTGTTCTTTGCAGTAGGTGCCATGATCTACAACAACATTGCAAGGTTCAGTACTATGCTATGTTAATCATCTATCAAATAAAAGATATGTCATAATATGTAAAATGATCGTTTTTTCTCTAACGACATATTATGGGACAAGATCCATATTCATCTAACTCCTAGTGAGCTTTGACATCACTGCTAGAAGATTAGTGATATAGGTAAGTAACACTTTGCTAATCACATCTCTATGTGACTCTCGTTTGTTGGGGTAACATCCAATACCTGACGCCCAACTCCATGCCCCAAACCCCAAAACTATTTTGATAGCTTTGTTAAGCAAACCAATACTATGTATGTGGTTGTCCGACATCCACCCTAACTGGTCAAGACAAAAGACGGCACCCTGCTTTGGCAGACCCACCATCGATGATCGAGAACCTTGGTAGGTGCAGTTATTGAAAAGAACATCAATACTTAATTTTCTGAGAAAAACTATTCTAACATGGTAACGATGCCTACCACACACAGAATATGAAAGAATAGTATGATATGAACATAAGTAAACATCACAGGCAATCATATTAACTGTGACATAGTATGGCCCTCTTGCATGGTGATCTCCATCTCCATGGTTCCTGTCCTTCGGGTCATCACGCTTCAGGCCTCCATGAACCTGTATCAACCTATTACAGCTAATAGCACTATACTAGTTACATGAGCAGAAGCATCACATGTCGACACGTAGGTTGTCTAACATTTGAACAGCCTTGGGCTGTAATCAACCATGACACACAGGCCATGTTATTACAAGTGAGTATCATATACTTTGCAAGGCCATACCAGTCACAATATTCACTGTAAAAACAAGTTAGGCGGAGACTATGCGCAATTGAAAACAGACTCGGAACTTTCGGCTCAGCCGGAACTTCCGGTCAAAGGGACCGAAACTTTCGACTCAGGGCCGGAACTTCCAAAATCAACCTTCTGACTCAAATTTATTTTTGGCCCAGAACTTCCGAGTCACACCCGGAACTTCCAAAAATAACATTCTGTACAGTATTTATTTCTGTCCTGGAACTTTCGAGTCATACCCGGAACTTCCAAAAATAACATTCTGTATCGAATATTATTTTGGCCCGGAACTTCCGGAAATTCGACGACAAAAACAATAGATCCAATCTATTTCCATCACATATCACCATATGTGATCGATCCAGATCGAACACTACGCACGTAGGCTCAGATACCACTGTTGTGACATGGGGAGGCTACGCTAGCGCTTAATTGCAAAAATTACCCCGTTAGCCTAAGAATCATGCGTGCAACAAGATCATGGATCGTTACCTTAAACCACGAGACTCGCTCGGGCAGCGAAGTAGAGTCGAAGTAGCGCGTCCTCGAGAAGCTTGCTTCAGCTCATAAATAGACTTTTGAAGCTTGCAAATTTTCTCAGTATTTTTTGGATCGACAAAACTTTTAGACTGTGTCATGTACACATCCTCGCTTAGGTTTCCATTAAGGAAAGCCGTTTTGACATTTATTTGCCATATCTCATAGACATAATATACGGCAATTGCTAGGATGATCCGAACAGACTTTAGTATTACGACGGGCGAAAATATTTCATCATAATCAACACATTGAATTTGCGTAAAACCTTTCGCCACCAATCGTGCCTTATAGATATAAATATTTCCATTAACGTCTATCTTTTTCTTAAAAATCTATTTACACTCGATAGTTTTAACACCATCAGGTGAATCGACTAAGTTCCAAACTTGATTCTCTCGCATGGATTCTAACTCGGATCTTATGGCTCCAAGTCATTTCTTAGAGTCTGGTCCCATCACCGCTTCCGAGTAGGTCTTAGGTTCATCATTGTCCAATAATAATATGTTGTGCTGCTCCGTGGTTAGAAACACAAACCGCTTGGGTGCACGACCAACCCTTTCTGACCGACGTGGGGCTGGTGTCTCGACAATAGGTTCTATAACATCTTGTATATCGAGCTGTGGTTCAATAGGAGCTGAAACACTTTCGAGTGGCTTCCGAACTTCTTCGAGTCGCACCATGCTCCCACTAACTTCTTTTGAGAGAAACTCTTTCTCAAGAAAGATACCATTCCAGGTGACAAACACTTTGTCTTCTTCCTAGTTATAGAAGTAACATCCTTTGATTTCCCTAGGATACCCCACAAAGAAGCATTTATCAGACTTAGGAGTAAGCTTATCAGACGTCAAATGTTTTACATAGGCCTCACAACCCCATATCTTTAGAAAAGATAACCCGGGATGCTTTCCAGTCTATATCTTATATGGTGTCCTCTCTACAGATTTAGATGGAACCCTGTTCAATGTGAAAGCATCAGTTTCTAGAGTGTATCTCTAGAAGGACAATGGAAGATCAGATTGACTCATCATCGATCAGACCATGTCTAACAAAGTTTGATTCCTCCTCTAGGACACCCTATTTCATTGAGGCGTGCCCGGTGGAGTCAGCTATGGAACAATTCCATATTGCTTCAGATGATCAATAAATAGATATAATCTGTTCGTCTTAGCCCCTTATCTCCTTATATAGTGTCCTCTCATGAGCCTTTAATCAGCATTAAAGCCCAACAGATCTAATCTGTTCGTCTGGCCCGGAAGTTCTGGTTCAGGCCCGGAACTTTCAAAAATAACATTCTGTAATGAATTTATTTCGATCCAGAAGTTTCGGTTCCACCCGGAACATCCGGTCCAACTGGAACTTCTGGTTCCTCCAGAAACCGAAACTGGGGCTGGCCCGGAACTTTCGGTTACTCCAGAACCCGGAACTTCCAGCCTCAAGCCAGAACTTCCGGTTCTCCCAGAATTCTCTTGGGCATATTTTCATCATCCTCGTACAAATCCGTGGGAGGTCGGAGGACGTGCGGTCCATAGTGCTTTGACGCACTCTTCAGAGCCACAGCCGTCGTCGTGGCCACTACTTGGATATATACCGAAGTAGGCCCTCCGGTGGCTTGGAGGCTCTTGCATACGGAGGACTTCTTTGTCATCTTGCGAAGCTAAGGCTCTACTCCGAAAATATGCGAAGGAGGGGCTTCAGAGGCTGGTGGCTAGAAGCTTAGTAGAGAAAGAGAGTAAGAACAGAAATGTGCTTGAGCGTAGAATGAGCCCTAGGGGCTTGAGAGGTTTTTATAGGCAGTAAAAGGCGTCCGGCGTGTTCCCCGGGCCCGTTTTTTAATAACCTCCCAGGCGTCTTCCGCGGTCTATGATTAGTGGGGCCAAGATAAAAAAGACCGAAAACGCGTAGCGGAGCGACGGTTCGGTTCTAAATTTTTGGCCACATTCGGCGTCATTTGGGCTTCTGAGAATGTCCCATTGGCTTTGCGGTTCATTTAATGCTTGAAGAGTTGCGGCCAGTTAAAAGATAGACTCTGAAATCTATGGCTTTGAAGGGAACTGCTCGAAGTATGTTATTCATCGAAGCGCATTTTACCCCTTCCGACGAAGGGCCATATGCGAGGAACTACTGTTGAGGGAAAATACTTTTGCCCTAACAAAGCAATGATAATAAGAACTTCGAAGCTCCCTTCGAATGCTCAAACCACAGCTTCACTCTAAGTTGTTATTGGACCCTCTGAAGGCCCGAAGGCGTGGAACCACTTGCTGTTACGAAGACCCCTTCGCCGAAGGGACTGCGTGGTTCGAAACCACTCAGAGGTGACATCGAAACCATGGGCTCCCCCATCCTCTCCGATAAGACGTGTGCCTTACCATATTCATACAGAGTATTACTAAATTACTCCTATGTAATTCACTATGTAATACTGTTATAGTCGATTGTACGTAGGGGGTAAACTAGTATTACCATGTTGTTATCGTGCCTATAAATACCCTCCTCCTTGCAAGGAGGGAGGGATCGAATACTTGTAGTGTTAATCAATATTACTCATGCACGAAGGTTGTTATCCGTTTCGAAAGTCTCGAGCAGAGTTCGAACCACTTGTCTACACTATAAACCCTTCGAGGTTCTAACACTAAAAACATGTTGCGTATTTCTGGATTATGCCAACATCCAATGAGTAAAGTCACCATCTATTATATATAATTTAAATAATTTTTTTAATTAGATTAGCTACATTTTTTTAAAAGTTGCCCAATATTTTAAGGGACAACTACCGGCAGAACATGTATGATGTAATGATACGTGGCTCATATACCTTGAGGGTGGTAATCTCACCAATCCATTAATTAGAGGTAATCATATTTAAGTTTGGCACCAAACAAACAATTGTCACATATTTTTTGTTAAACCTGTGCAGAAATCTAAATGATAGCCTCAACAAAATTACCATACTTTTGTCTATTAACTAAACAACTCTATTCTATCATAAAGTTAGACATACTATAATATCGATAAATATCTAATTTTAAGCGTGACAACTTGAGTTTCTCGCAAACAACCCCTACGTTACGCATTTGAGGCGCACCTTGATTGCACGTCAGGTACGTCGCTGTACGGAGGCGGCCAAACCTGAACGGTACCTAAGCTGCTGCCTGCTGCCTTTCTACGTCTCAAACTTCCCCGCTTATGGCAAAATGCTTGAGGTTTCTGCTGATTCTACGTTTGAATCGTCCTCGTTCTGGTCTACCTGATTGAAACCAGTATGTATTATGTTCCCTGTGGAAAATCTGATGAAAAATCCGTGTGAAATCACTAGTTTTTCGGTCTACAACGTAGTTCTTAGAACATCCATCGGTCACACTGACGCTGCAAGTGCGAGAGGGTGTTGCCTGTAAAACAATCTGCGCAATGCCGTTAGATCCGGATCCACGGGAAGGCTGCGGCTTTCTCGTACTCTCCTGTGCAACAAAAACAAGTTGCATAGACAAAAACAGGTCGCAATTAGTACTAGCACCCTTTCCACAATAAACGGGAAGGTAAGCAGAGCACCTCCGTGCGATAGCCAGACGCCAAATCGTCAATTATGCGACGAAAAAGCCAGGCAGATGGATGGGTGGGTGACCAGAGCAACTTGGTACTGGAAGGAGAAAAAAGGCCCAAAATGCACAGATTGTTGCATCCAAAACACCTAACTCAACAAATTTAATGAGCACAAAGATTCACTGCTTCTCAAACTTGCAAGGTGGAATCTTCTATACAAAAGGAGAATCTAATGTTCTAAAGCTTTTTTTAGGGGAGTTTGCTTTACTCATTTTGCCTATGTACAGTTGGAGGCACCTCCTGTGTTCGTGTTCTTCCCGAACGCGACGACTAATTCAGTCGTTGTAAAACTGTGCATTCCGGGTCGCCGGTGTCTGCTGTGCAGTAGGTGGAGATGCCAACAGCGTGAACAAACGGGGTTCACTGGTAGCCGCCCAGGCCAGTGAGCAGCAGCTCGTGCGGTTGTAGCAGCGTCGGCGTGGGCATCGGCGTGAGGGGCGCGCCAAAGTAGGAGAAGTCGAAGTCGGAGGAGTCGGGTACGCCGGCGGCGGTGGAAAAGAGCGCGCCGGCCATCTCGTCGGGGATGAGAGGCGCGCGGCAGAGCGGGCAGGTGCGCTGGTCGTCGTGCTCCATCCAGCGGTCGAGGCAGCCCCGGTGGAACACGTGGCGGCAATTGCTCAGCCTCCTCACCTCGTCACCACCGCCGATGCCGCTGAGGCACACCGCGCAGTCCCCGCCGCCGCAAACCGCCGGGGCCGCGGCCACCAGCTCGTCGAACCGCACCACCGGCAGCACCTCCTCGATGACCATCGCCGGAACCGCCCGAAACTCCAGGCGGCGCTGCTGCGCCGGCGCCCCGTTCTCGCGCGCGTGCTCCTGCAGTGCCTGCTGCTCTTCCCCGAGATCCAGCAGATCCCCGAGCCCGACGGCGTTGAACGCCCAGAGGAGGAAGCGGCGGATGTAGCCGAGCAGCAGCAGCAGGTGGAGCAGCTGCTTCGGGAGGAGCAGTTCCGAGTAGCAGCAGACCGGAAACCCCATGCCGCCGACGCACGCGAAGGTGAGCGATCTATCGTCGAGACAGGCGCTCTCACGCGGCGCTCGTCTGATATGATGTGGTGGTGGACTGGTGGTGATGCGAGGATGGGAGGAGAGGCCGTGAAGAGAGGGAGGCTTATAAAGCCGAGGCGAACGGAGGAGTGACGCGGAGGGGCCGGAGCCGCCGGACCCCGTGGGGGCCGGGCGGTCCGGTCACAGCCATCTGCTCGCATGCGTATGGCGCGCTGGCCGTGGTGTGGTGAGTGGTGACCCGATGAGGACTCTCCCGCCGGGCGCTGGCTCCGGTCTCGGTGATTCAGTGGCAGGTGGGATCCTCGTGTGTGCCCCACGACGTTTGTCGCAGCGCGCTCGGTGGTCCGCACGGTCGGTGCATCTCGCGGTTAGCCAAGCGCAGGCAACAAAAACCGTGAAAGTGTGAAACAAACAGACGGTTGTCTTGCGTTGCGTGCACATCTTTCCTGGGTACATACATCAATACATGCACGCGGTTACTCACCTGCAATACACTGGTAACTGCGGCGGATCGAGTGATCGACCACGAGATGGAAATTCCATTTTCATGATGTGTTTAGTTCAATTTTTCAACTAGTTTTTTCGAAACTGAAAATTGAATTAAATAGATTTAGAGGCAAACCATCCTCTCTAAAAGCTGTAACTATTTTATAAACGGTAGAAGTTGTAAAAGTTTATTTCTATCTTAACTTTCACAACTTCTCAGTCTAAACTTCACAAAAATTACTCACTGCGTTATTAAAAGTTTGAAAAGTTAATTTTACACTAATTTTTACAACTTCACAATTTTTATACAACTCACAACGTATAATTTACAGCAATTTACAGCAGCTTTTTTAAATGTACAGTCCAATCAAACCCATCCTCCATGTACCAGAGTAGCAGAGAGAAATCACGCAGACAACTCCACTGCGCCCATGGACGACGGCGAGCGTGGAGTCCGTCTTCTTTTCTGCTTTCTTTTTGGACCGAGGAAAGTTTGGGTTGGGTTGGCTTGGCCGGGTGAAAAGAAAGTGATGCTTGCACGAAGGTTCTTGGATTCTTTTGCTTTTCGAGCCGATACGGACGGGCACGTAAGTTGTAGGGTTGAGACGTAGCAGCAGCAGCCGTCAGCCCTTCCTTTAGAAATCGCAGCGTTTCCTAGTTTTTTTCTTCCTTTATTTTTCATTGCCATCACGACCCACTCTTGAGTCATTCTTAATCTTCTGATTAGGTGAAGGTTAGTGTTCTTGCTGCAAATTTATTTTCTGAGCAATATTATTACCGACAGTAACTTGTACTCATCGTTTGAGGCCTTCTTCCTACTCTCCTAGAACAGAAAGCATCCAGACCTACGTTGACTAGAAAATAACCACGATCTCTCCTAGAATAAGAGAAGAAGGTGCCTCTGCTGCCGTCCAACTACCTAAAGTCTGCACTCCGGCAGACGCGCTAATCCTTTTTCTCAGTTTGGCTATTGATTCATTAGATTAAATCTTGGGCCGTACGTCGGTGCAAATTTTTTATCCCTTCCAGAAAAGCATTCGTCGGCTCTGCGTTGTTAATCCGTTCTTCACTTGGTCAATCGCAGTGGTCTAAAGTGGTTTAGACCACAAGTATTCAAAAGGTTCGGTCTAGATGTCCTTTCCCGAGCTAAACAACTGTGAGCTAGTGAGCACTGAGCAGTGACCCCGTTCAAAAGGCGGCCGGTTATCTTTATCGAGAGACACCTAAACAGCGAAAGGAAAACTGTGCCCTGATGTAACCGGTTGGATTCCCAAAAGATTTCATCGGCTGCTCGTCTCTGCTGTGGGTAATTCTGTTCGCAACGAAATATAACTGTTATCTAACTACGTGCGATAAAATCGTTGCATGCAAGACGGATACTATCAAGTTTGAATGGATATACAAAACTTATGATGAATTCATATAGATTTTATATGGGTTTAGATTTTTAGATAAAAAGCTTATATTCCGTTAGAATTATTTATAATTGGAAACAATATTACGTGATGAGCATATTTCAGAGGATTCTTTGGAGGCTTTTAACTTAATTTTAAGTATTCAATAATTCACTTATATTCGTCTATACCGATATTATAAGGGTAGGTATTTATTTATATTTCACAAATTGAGTAAGATAGATAAATCCTCTTTCAAATAGTCTTATCAGAGATAATATATAAAATTGTATAGGGGTTTTAGTGTAATTGACCATAATAATTATATATATATTATTTTTCTTAGTCAACTATTTTATAAGAATACTGAGACCGGTTACAATTAATGACAATTTATTACAGATTATGATAAGCACTCCTATATAAGCTTCTAATAGGTTCAAGTGTCAATTGGATCATAACTCTTCCACATTCAAAGGATCTCCGGTCTTCGAATATAGATGCAACCTTTGGAGATTTCACTTGACTTTCGGAGGCTTTCTCTTCAGTGGTATAACTCTTTCATGCTGCCTCCGATCTTACATCAGTTCCTAAAGGTATTAGCTCTTACCAATAGACTATAGCTACCATGAGAATATTTCTCTAACCGTGTCTATAACAATAATGTTCAGATGTGTTCTTCGATACTGAAACTGATAGTTTGTTGACACTGTTGGTGCATGAGTGATGCATCAGCCAATCAGCCATCATGAATGTTTTTCAGCAAGTATCAGAATCGATTTAGGAAATGGAGGGAACGAGGTTCTGCATATGCAGTTGTGCACTGGTAGTGGCAATGGTGGTTCTACCTAGAAGCTAAGACTAATTGGCAATTTGGCATAATCCAGTAAAAAAAATCAGGGTGAGAACTCCAGCTGCGCAACGTTACAACGTAGTACTTGAACTCCAGAAAGTAATCAGCTAGCTAGCTTAGCTAGGCGTAGGAAGTTTTGGTAGTACGTGTAGTACCCTTGCACGAATCGAAAGAGACGTACACCGATCCGTCACGCATTCGGACTTTTTCTGCAATGGTTGGTGGGTACAAACGCCACGCCGATTGGCATCACAGTAGGGGCCGGACACACAGCGACCATTTTGTTGGTCTCCGACGAGATTGTTATTATTATTTTCCTTGATCACCTCCAGCTGCTTCGCAGGATGGCTCGATCTCTATTCTCTAGTCCTGAGCCGATCGTATCCAATGTAGCTTTGCAAGGAGGTGTGCTCCATGATTTAAGATTAGCGAAATCTTGTTCATGGAGTGAATCAAGTACGGAAGCATCCCCCAACATCAGCGTCGCTTAATTGCGTGGTATAACACCGACATTTTTCGTGATGTTTGGTCTAACTAAAGAAGTAATCGGACATGAGAGACATGGAATCTTGTATGTTGAGATCCTGTCCCCTCCTCTCCCTGCTTGCAATTTAGTCCGAAAATGACATAAAGAGGACGAGCGATTAAGGAAGGATCAATTGGGAAAACGAAACAGTAAATTCTTTGATTCAGTAAAAAAGAAGGATTTAAGGTCAGAATTGAATGGTTCTTCAGGCTGAGGTGCCAATTCACCGTAAGTTGTACACTGCTCTCGTGCTAATCGCCGAGCAAACCAGTCCACCACTTAAATATCCAAGGACCAAGTGCAGGATTAATTATGTTATCTACACATCAACTCCTCCAGCTGCTTGCCATCCTTTTCCCTGTAGATTTGCTGAGGTGACCAACCAAAGAGGATTCCCTCTTATCTTGGCACTGAAGTAGCTAAGATGCACCAATGGCCAGCCAGAGCTACCGTCCTTTTAAAATGCTACCATTGCCTCCTTGGCAAACACCGGACGGACACGTACACACGTCGGCGACAATTAGGCATTGCTCATCCGATTAAGAATTGGAAATGAAACTGCTGCATCCAATGCGCGTCAGGTAACGTGACCTCACCAATCACCAGCTGTATCCTCGCTAACATCACAGGCCGTACGACGCCACCTAGCCTCCCTAATACTGATTGCTTCCAACTACGCAACAGGGCTAGCTAGGACGAATCGTGGCAGCCTGCTCCTGTCCTGACATAGTCCTGTCTCCTGTGTAAATCTATATGAGCCGTTCGGATCTTAACAATCTTGCTAGAATCTGGTATAAAGCCACTTCGACTGCTATCAAGTCTTACCTCTAACTATAGTAAGGTGAACCTCGATAACTGTTTCATATCATTAGATTCTAGTGAATGTTTAGGATTTATCGACCGTACTGGTACCTGAGCTGCTACGCAGCCAAGCAGAAGCTCGCGCGCGGCACCGCTGAAACAGCTGTGACATTGCAAGTTGCAGCTATTTTAGCTGGGCAAGAAACGCCATGCGAGAAGTCATCGCTTCCTCCTCCAGAGGCCAGAGCCCTGATGATTGCAAATTTGACGGCACGAGCGGATTAATCCTGCGGCAACGTGCCTGTTTTACGCTACATGTTCCGATGCCCCAACGATGGAAAACGGCGGCCGTTTGGGAGGGCTTTGCTCGATCATGTCACATGGTACGATGAACCTGCCGGGAGGCTGGTCTGCAACTCTGCATCTTCAAGATTCCAATGATCAAAGTGAGCGGCCACAGCAAGTCAGCAAACTAGGACAGCAGTTAAAAACATTGCACCCACTTGTGAAGTGAAGTCATAGCCATCACTCCCACGAATAATTGACTCGACTGCACCCTCCTGCATAATTCTGATTAGAACCTCACATCAGGAGGCCCCTAACCTTAAATTCAAAGCTGCTGTTGATGATAGCCCACGTAGACCAGGTGCTGCTTTTTTCTTTAGTCCAGATCTCAGACAAGTTACATCCACATGACCACATCATGAGGATATGTACTATAGTACTGGCTGGTGCTTTGTGGTGAGAGGGAGATATATCATATATGGGCCAAGTAAACTTGACTTGCCAACAGATGAGATTGTCTGTTACTCGCACCCATGAGGTTGTTTGAAAGGAAAGGATGTTTGTTTTGTAGTCCGATGGCTGGACATGGCAAAACTGCAAAAGAAAACGTGCTTTTGCTATGCATCATGCAGGTTAGCTCGCGCGCATAATGAATGTGGGGAACCACGAAGTAACTACGAATCAATTTAATTGCAGAAAAACAGTCTTCCACGAACAGAAGATCTGTTAATAAAAAATCAAATCAGATTTTTTGATGTGCTTCTCATAGATTAATTACAAAATCTCTGTACTTATTAGCTCATGTCCTCTCTATAGATGCTCCATTGAATCTCTAACGTCTCTGAAAATCGATCCATTTCTTTTTATTATTTCAGTTCTGGGCGAACAGCTCAAAACTGTCAGCTGTTGTAATCAACGACGTGCTCAGTTGCTCACGCATCATGCCGCCTGATGCGAACGGAATCCGATATAATCAAGGACGCCGCGCGTGTCGCCCCAGCCGGCCGATCGTCCAGCGAGATCCGGGCACATGGACTCCCACCCCACGCAAATCGCCGCTCACCACGAGGCCGCCGGGCACGAACGAACCCGACGCGATCGACTCCGCTCCCACATGTGACGGTGGTGAGAGTCCCAACTCCCAGCGAACAGCGAGCCCCTGCTCCGTACGTGAACCTACCCGCCCGGCAGCAACGACAAGTCCCGGGGGTCCGTGCCCGCGTCACCACCCGCACGCAAGGACAAGCACGCGGCGCACGGAGTGCCGGGCGAGAGGCCGGGACGAGGAGCGTGCTCGCGACGCGTGCTGCTCGACATGCCGGCTAGTCTAGCTTGGGCACGGGCGCACGGCGGGCGGGCGGCGGCCCGGCAGCGGCAACCCGGCAGAGCCACCCACGTGTATCACTTCAAGCTAAGGGGAATCGCGAGATGGACGGGGACCTCGTCTTGAACTCTTAGCTCGGCCTGGCCCGTCTGCGATTGTATTATATGTATCGTTCTCTGAACCTAGCTCGCTCGAGGAAGGGTACACCAGTACGGATGGCAGATCACTGATGATGATCCACCCCCCTCGTGAACAGGCTATGTCTCCATGTACAGTTCAACTGCACGAACGCATACAGACATGATATATGTTCTGATCGACCGAGCTGTCTGGTGTTACAGGATTGTGACAGGATGATCCTGTGCCTCGAACAGGGGCTTAACTAGCGGTTTGGTGCGTTGGATTGGGTTCAATGATCACTCTAGACTCTCGATCGATCGGAGGGGTATGACTGCTAGAAAGGGCAGGCTGGAAGGGCATATTCAATGGGCCGTTTGTTTTGCCTCTCCATTATTCATGAGTAGAGAGACTTAGCAGGATTATGACCAATAGGGTTTCATCGTGTGTGATCTATGAGCAAGATACTATCACCAAAATCAAAATCAAAGCAAACCGATCTAAGGTGTGCCCTCACAAAATCCTATAGCCATACTGGTCTCTATAAGCCAAGAGGCCTATGTGGGCGTAAAGGCCACAACATATGCCTGGAATTCCCATTGCTCCGTATTAAATATATATGCTTGTTATGAATCATTTCATATTAAATACGGTTGATCTCGTTTATCTGTTGTCGTTATGACTCATCCATGTCTTGTCAAGTGAAAAGGAGATGTTCTATACAATGGCCGTATATGTGTTCACCTGACTGGCTAGAGATGTTCTAGGATAACGAATCTAACGATGTCACAAACCAAAATAATAAAATAAATATAATAGAAACAATAATAATATATATAACAAGTGTTATGTTGTAAGAGATTTGGGAAGACATTCACATTCAGTTCAAAGTACGATAAGTGCATGGCATATAGTTAGCTAGAAAGCCTAAACATGAATAAACAATTAAGTTCATATGTGAGATTATGTTTTTCTTCACAACTCTTCAACCCCGTGGCTGAGCCCAGATCTATTAAAAAAATCCACCGGCATCATATCTGAATGTCGACACTGATACAATACATACCGCTGGAATATTAGATTAGGCGGTGAACGCATGCATTATCGAAAGGCAGTAGTATTTTAGTAACGACTTTCCGAAACAACAGTTGTGATGCCGTGCGGGAAAGGGCTTGCTTTATCGTAAGGTAGTAAGGTACATCCTCTAATGGCAGCACTTATCCGGTCGGGGCCAGCATGCGTTGGATTGGCATTGGCTGCATCTTATCCCTTATCAGCAAGGGCATGTTAATTTACTCACGCTGAAGAAAGTGCCCGAGGCGATGGACGATGGTCGACGGGGCTTTCACCGTTTCAAACTCAAGCCGTCAACCTGTCATGGGACTAGAGTAGAGGAGGAAATGTCAGAAACGCGGGGTTCTACCGTACGACGAGCTGACGATCGAAAATGGAAGCGAGGAGACGCAGTGTTCAAGCCCAGTTATTCGTAGGCTAACCGAAAATTTCAGCCCACTGCGTGTGGGCATGGGCCTAGAGTACAGTTTGATCTCGGTGTGTGCGCCGGCCTATTTGCATACTGAGTCACTAAGACATGGCCAATACTAATGGTATTCAAGCTCGGCCCAGTTCAACGATACTAGTTGGCTATTCGCATTTTTCACAGCTTTCTGCGAAGAAAAGTAGAACGCCTAGAAATTAGCCAAACTCTGAGCCTCTGACCAATTTTCTGTACCGAACTCCCGATGGCTCCGATGACACGAGGCCCAAATCAACGCACAATCCCATAGCACAAAGCGAGGCCCGAATCACTCCATGTGCAGCGGTGCCTTTTGCAGTTTGACCAAACCTCGAATCTTTTTGGGCGTTTCTGATTGCGTATGACTGGCTGTCTCCTGAAATCCTTCATACTGATGCTTTGGTTTTCCGACGTGAATTCTGAGCAGTAAGTTTGTTTTTCCTCAGGTTGTGCATCGGAATCTCCGATGTACTAATGGAGATTATGGACGATAGGATGAACTGGGCAGAGGATACAGAATCAAGCCTGAAATTGGTTCCAACCACCGGCCCATACGTACCACAGCTTGGTGAGGACATCGGAATCAAGAGCGTCAGTAGTCAGTACCACAAGGCACTAATGAATTAATGATGTTAGCTGAACATCAGCCGGACTATCCTCCGTTAATTGAGTCCTCTGTTCTCTCGATTGTCTTTTGATTCACCGCGTGCACGTTCCTAATCACTGGATTTATTTGACGTGTGCTGGCGATAAGTTCTTTAAGTACAATTAGTTGTACACAGTGCAGCTCATATATCCGGTAAGCTAGCTCCTAGCACGGTTGTTAGAGCATCAAGAGAAACTCTAAAGTGTTCTCTTTCC
This sequence comes from Zizania latifolia, assembly GCA_000418225.1. NCBI lineage: Eukaryota > Viridiplantae > Streptophyta > Magnoliopsida > Poales > Poaceae > Zizania > Zizania latifolia. Next base: position 24,156 of record KE373120.1, on the reverse strand, counting down.
TAAATTTTAGAGATTATAACTAAAAAAATAGTTTTACCATATACTTTAAAAGACTCCTAAAAATAAGGTGCTCCCTAAATCTCCCTTCATCCTCCCTACTTACAGGGAACGACTCTCGTTCCCTATCCGCTCTAGTCCCACCTATCAGTGATACAAAAGATACAAATAAAAGAAAAAAAGTGATATTTAATAAGTAGGGTTCACCTATCAATGATACAAGAGTAAAATATAGAGAATATGATATTAGGAGTCTGTTAGAGAGTAATAAGATTTAGAGATTAAATTTTATTAGAAGAACTCTCTATATGAAATTTTAGAGAACAAAAAATAGCAACTCTCTAAGAGTATCTCTAAAATTTAGGGAAGATAACTCTTTAGAGTTTCTCTTAGAGATGCTCTTAATACGTTCTTTAAAACTGCTAGATTTGTGCAGTTTCATATGGGATGTTGCGCGCGGCAGACCAGCCTGGAAAAATGATATGCCAAACTCCACGAAAGTAATTTTTTCTATGAACGCTACGGAATTGGTGAGCCTGAGAGCATGTTACTGTCATCAGGGGAAGGAGAACAACTTATTACACATCCCTACATCTGGTTCGAATTCTGTCCTTGTTACAATTAACTACACCTGATAGGACGGCTGTTGGAGTGAACCACTGTTGGTGCCAAGTTAACAGTTGCAGACCTTAACAGTGAGTGCCTTTCGTGTATGTCGAGGAAAAGCGCCTGGCCATCTGCATTCGGAATTTCTGCGTGGGTTTTGCATAGAATTATGCTGGATTTGGAGTTCGTCTTACGCGAGAGTTTGTATGGATGCAATGAAACTGGTTGTTCATCACTGGAGTATGTTTTGGCTTTTAGGCTCAATGTGCCAACTTGATAGACGCTACGCTGAATTTACACCCACACCGCATTGTCATACACCTTGAGCCTGCAACTAGTGCATTGCACGGCGCAATCTGCTACCGTGAACACAACACAATTTCTTGGCGTTTTCAATGCAAAATACTAGGACGGTACCCCGTTGCGCCCCACGGCTTACGGGTTGGATTGGAGTACGAGTTACGCGGCAGTACGGAAGACATCTGCACGCGCACGCGCCGGCGGCGAAACTGTCCGGCGTGTGGGCATCACACGGCGCTCGTCTTCCCCCCAGCTGGCCGCCGTCCGTCACCGCTGCGCACCCACGCCACCACACGGGGGCATTCATCACGACGCGGCCATGCTCCGCGCCTCCGCCCACGGCCACCGGGTGGTGACGTGGTCTGGTCCCTGGGCGGCCCATCCATCCCACAATCCATAACTGCCCCTCACCTCCGGGCTCCGCCGCGGAGCATGAAAAGAGGACAAGCAAGCGCTCCCCGTGCCCGGCTGCCTGCGCCTCGCGGCGAGAATCCCCACGACGCCCCACCCATCTTTGCCCCAAGTAGCGCTATGCCCGCCTCCTCCTCCACCAGATCCAGGCCGCTCCCCAGGCCCTCCCCTTCACACCTCGCCTCCTGGTACAACGCCCCGCACGGCCACACCCCCGCCACCGCCTCCCCGTCATCCCAATCTAGCTCCCCCGCCGCCGCCTCCCTTCCCCGCGTCGAACTCATGGACCCCCCGCCGCAACCGCCCGCCGGTGCCGCTTCCTACGCAGCCACCTCCACGAATCAGCCCGTCTACGCGCCGTCCTACCCATCCAGCTATACCAAGTTCAACTCCGCGCTCAACGCCGGCCTCCTCAACCCCATGTCCCC
>KE373119.1:203552-214503 GCA_000418225.1 Zizania latifolia | reverse complement strand
AAGGGTATCCGTGTAAAATTCTTGACGATTTAGGAAAGGCTTACAGATTTTATTGTTTTAAAAACTAAAGAATGGTTTTGTTAGCACACGTTTAAGCGACGCACATATTACGTACGGTGGTAGCCTAACAAATGCCCCCAAAAAAATATTGTTTTGATTCTTGTGAGTCAATCTTCAAACAAATTTTTTTGCTTCCAAACTATTCCAAATGAAAAAAATAAACTATAAAATTGTAAATCTCATTTAGATATACAATTAAATATAACATTTGTCCTCGTCCAATTTCATACGAAATAATTATGATTTTTAAACAGTGGCATTGTTGTTTTTACAAACGGTTTCTAATATGAATATGAATCGTAGTTGAAAACAAGCCCGTGTAAATTGTATAGATGGGCCGTGACGATCCGCCACTCCTCCATTGCAATCTGCACATGCGGTTTCTCTTCTACATCACTGGTGCGGTAAGAAAGAAGACGCCTGCAAAAACCTTTTTAGTAGCGCATGCGCACATCAACAGCTCCACAGCAAGTGCCATTACATATATATCAGTATGGTTACAGTGGATAGATAATGATCTGGGTCCATGCAACTGGTGGTGGAGCTTGCAGTTGCAGATGACAGAGAGCCACCAGTACATGAGAGTTGAGATGGGAGCTAGATGCCTGCTGTCTGCCTGCCTGCCTAATCCGGCGATGGATGTTATCTACTAGCAGCTGGGCAACGTACGTACGTGGTGCAGTCTGGTCCTCTCGCCAGAACGTACGTGCACACGCATGTCGCTTTATACGCCGGAGTCAAGTTGCATCAAGCTAAGGGAGCGAGCAGACATATAGATGGCCAGATGGGCTTGCAGGTTCAGAGAACGATAGATATATCATACTATATGCAAAAGCATGGTCAAGTTGCGGACCAGGACGAAGCGGCCGAGAAGTTTCCTTGGTCTGGATGCATTCACCACGTGGGAACTAAACGACGACCGGCCTCGATGGACGTCGATACCTCTCACGACGAAATTAACTCGCTCGTCGATCACACGAACCAGCATGTAATTAATTAGTACGAGTACATATATATATTAGCCTCCTGATGTCCTTTAATTTTTCTTTTCCCTCTATCTTGACGTCTTCCGCTCTTCTGGAAAATCAAATCATATCGTGTTGGTGTACTTGTTCTAGCTATCCCAGTTCCAAATGTCCCAAGACCCAGCTTTTATAGACCTCAAATTAACCTTCCTCTAACGATATATGTTGGTGTCTTCCAAAGACTAGAGTATGTATGTACGACAAACGATCCAAGGATTAACGTGAACAAACTGTCAACCAACTAACACTAGCGATCTCGAGAGGATATGATGTAGGCGATATGATCCCACCATTTGACAAACTAAGATTCTCAGTACTTACAATGCATGCATGTCGAACAACTTGTAACTATTCCGTTGCTTTGAAAGCGGCTTAATTCTACGTACTGCTCTAAAGATGAAATGATGCGGTAAACTAACGCCAGTAGTGTACGTACACAGCAATTCCTTTTAGGACCATGATATCATGTGTAGTAAAGATTCCATCCAGTACACGCCCTCCCCCTAAAGATCGAGTAGTAATTCTCGGAGAATTTTGCTGTCTCCTTTGATACTCCACAAAAAGTGCTCAAATTAACGACGTCAGAATGTCCGTCCATCCGAGCGCATCTCGGTCAATTATATTATTGCTTAGAGCATTGAAATTTTGTGGAGTATATAAAGAGGGCAAAATATCCTAGATTATCGCTACAGGCTAGAGCACGCGTGGACTTCTGTGGGGTGGGAATTTTCCATGCAAGAAAAATATAGTGGCATTGAAATCAGTCGATCGGGCGCCATGCATGCCAGATGATCGATACTCCTACGTGGTAGCGACTTTTTTTTATTCCAGAAGCGTGCGGCCTTAATTTGAGACACGGCTAGCAGCTGAGCTGCAGTACGAGTTGGTAGTGGAGTACGTACTACCAATGTGAAGGCGTGCCCGGCCGCCATCAACGACAACGTACGCCCCACTTGGTGTGAGAAGAAAACAAAACGCATCCATCAACCGTTAAAAAATACTGGCCTACATCATGCATGTAGTATGTACATATGGCGTAGCTACCTCGTCGCTGCTTATAAATAACGGACATTAACGTGAGGAAGCCACAAGCCCGCAACGCAAGCACAGTGCAGTCGCAAACAACAAGTCAAGAATGGGTAGGGGCGCGCGTGCAGCAGTCGCAGTGGCCGTCCTGCAGCTCGCCGTCCTGCTCTCCCCGCCTGCGTCGGCGGCGCCGCTGTCTCTCGACTTCCACGCGGCGTCGTGCCCGCAGCTGGAGTCCATCGTGCTCTCCTCCGTGCAGGCCGCGCTCCAGAAGGAGATCGCCCTCGCCGCCGGCCTCCTCCGCATCTTCTTCCACGACTGCTTCCCGCAGGCACGTACCTAGCTTAATTAATATATATAACTGGTGGTGGTGGACCACGAATTAGTTAATTTCCATCGACGTGCGTGCTTGCATGCAGTGACGAGTGACGATATATCATATATATGTGAATTTATTTCCATCAACGTTACGTATTCGCATGACGATATATATGTCCACGTACGAACTGGATAATGAACTACTCAACCAATCAAAACACGTACAGTATATATATGATTAACACATATAATATAATGTATATATACGTCAACAGGGGTGCGACGCGTCGGTGTATCTGAACGGCACCGGTTCGGAGCAGCGAGAGGGGCCGAACCTGTCGCTGCAGCCGCGGGCGCTGCAGCTCGTCGACGACATCCGCGCCAAGGTGCACGCCGCCTGCGGCCCCACCGTGTCCTGCGCCGACATCTCCGCGCTTGCCACCCGTGACGCCGTCGTCGTCTCTGGGGGCCCCTCCTACTCCGTGCTCCTAGGCCAGCTCGATAGCCTCGCCCCAGCCTCCAAGGCCCTCGTCGGCAAACTCCCGGATCCGTCCACCAACAGCGTCCAGGTTCTCCTCGACAACTTCAGTACCCGTGGCCTGGGGGAGTCCGCCGACCTGGTGGCGCTTTCCGGCGGCCACACCGTGGGGAGGTCGCAGTGCGACTTCATCAGGAGCCCCCCGGACGACGCCTTCTCCGGGAAGTTGAAGGACAACTGCACCGTCGACCCCAAGAGGCTGCAGGACCTGGACGTGATCACGCCCGACGCCTTCGACAACGGATACTACATCGCGCTCACCAGGAGCCAGGGCGTCTTCTCCTCCGACATGGCGCTCATAAGGGACCCCACTACGGCGCCCATCGTGAGGCAGTTCGCGCAGGACAAGGCCAGCTTCTTCGCGCAGTTCGCCAAGTCCATGATCAAGCTCAGCAACGTGCCGAGGCCCGGCGGGAACGTTGGCGAGATCCGCCGCAGATGCTTCAGGACCAACGGACCGCGCCTCGTCGCCGACGCCTGATGGATCGATGGATCGATCGTGAATCGAGATCTTAATTTATTGGCTTGCTGTCTGTACTCTGTACTAATAATCAAGGCAAACGGCGCAGCGCGGCCGTCCGTCGTTGTTGGTTTAGGAGGTGATATATACGTACGTCGTCCTTGTTTCTTGTATGTTTCGTGTTACGGCCGAGTGTTTTAATCAATTTCCAATCTACTGTACTTAATTAGTACGTACTAGCTATATATTATATATGCCGTATCATTGCAATCTGGTATTTTTTTAAATCAATATATATATATATATATATTCCCTAACTTAAGCTTTTCAATTGAGAGTTTTGGTACGATCGATGATCGAACTTGCTCTTTAATAATGTTATCCTACCGGTGTCATCAATGCATCCCACGTACTTAACGGTCAATGTATGTTATACTAGTACAGCCTCATTAACTAGAGATTGATTTTGCATAATGCCAGAGTTAGCGTGCGCGCGTTTGAGGGACGGGATCGAGGCAGCAAACTCTCCAATTAACGTAGATCCGAGACGTGTTACGTACGGCGGTGCGTGCAGTACTGGCCTAGCAAGTCAGCGATGTGCCAATCGATGTGAGTGCCTTCTGTATTCTCTGCTATAAAGGTATTGAGTCACCGACAGGTAGTGAGTGACCCACGTATCAATGACTTCATGCCTTCATGGCAATACCATTGCACATTTGCACACATATCAGTGACTCAAGCTAGGTCTGTTTGGAAGGGGTGGAGCTTGAAGATGACAGAGAGCCACCAGTTGAGACGGGAGCTAGATGCCTGCCAGGTGCCAGCCTGCCTAATCCGGCGATGCATATGATCTACTAGCAGCTGGTTCAATTCAGGTTCAGCGAACGATATATATAATATATTATATACTCCAGCATGGTCAGGTTCAGCCTGCTGTCTTTCCATGAGAGAGAGGAAGAGAGGGTACATGTTAAAACAAAAAATACAGAATTTCACAGATTACAGGGTTTATTAGAATTCAGATATCCTGAAAAACGGTACGCAGGCACGTGTTGCTACTGTTCATGGTGGCTGGAGGAAAATGGAGGTAAAATAAAAGTGGTTGTTTATATTAGTGGAGCTAGGGACAAATTAATTAATAGATTTACATCTATCATTGAAAGTCTCTTTTACTTGTTCGGGGTGCATGAGTAGTGATGATTTTGGACTTATTGGTCACCATCAGCTCTAGTCGTGTCCACCACGATCTCATTGTGGGTATCAAATCTGCTTAATTTCCACAGGCTTAATTTTGGACCTACAGAAATTAGCGTTCGACACATGGTGAATGCAGAAATTAATGCCACTAGCTGTGGACTTGTACCCTGTATGCATTGCAAAATTGTGGGGGTGCAATCTGGTTTCCACGAACTTATGCACGCAACAGTAATTTAATGAGCACTCGCATTTTTAGGTGGATCGGAGTCGGAGCACATGCATGCGTGAAGAAATGTCAGGAAACGGCAGCTTGACTTTTGGGTAGGAACGCATGCATGGATCATGACCGACTCTCGATCCAGAATCAAGATTAATTAACTAGTAGAGAAGAGAATAGCACCTGCTGCCCTGCCAAACATTTACCTATAATCAAGATTAATTAACCAGTAGAGAAGATAATAGCATCATCTATCCGGAAGACTCTCGATTCCGGGACACCCAGAGACTCCACGCATGCATCACTCCAGTGTTTTGTGATGACTAATCATACATCGTTTTATACCACTAGCTAGCTAGACAGCTAGTGCAACTTTCAAAGAAAAGAAGACAAAACGAACTGAAGCTGTGTAATTGGTGGGGGGTGTGCGACTGTAGGACAGAGATGTGGCAATTAATTATTTGCAGCACGACCACTTGCTAATTGTGCATTATTAGACCACCACTTGTTACGGAGTAATTTAACTGAGCAGCGTCATGGCCCTCTCTTCTTGCAACACAGTGAAGAGGTGATATATATATATTGTAAGTAAAAGAAATGAGCACAGCTAGCTAGCTGGTCAGCTTTATCTATGTAATTAACATTTCTGCGAGGTTAGGTGTTGAACTGTTGATAGATCTCTGCCTTTAATGAATGTCTCTTGTGGATTAGATCGAGCTTGGATACAACAATTTGTAAATAACAACTAGTTAATTTGTTGGCTTGAGCCATGAGGCCGGCCACAAACTTAGAGCAACATACATTGCACCACGTTTCCACACGACAAGGGCCAATCTATCTCTATATATAGGGCCCTAGCAGGGGAGGGATATGCAGGCAGCGGTCGAGCTAATCAACCACTGCTGTGCTTGATTGCTAGATACATTAGCTGGAGATCGATGGCGTCCAAGCTGGCCATGGTTCTGCTAGTGATCTCAGGCCTCTGCGCCGTCCGTTCGGCGGCCACCGTCACCACCGGTGATCCCGTCGTTGACGGCCTCTCCTGGGGCTTCTACGACGAGTCGTGCCCGTCGGTGGAGGGTATTGTGCGGTGGCACGTTGAGGAGGCCCTCCGCAGCGACATCGGCATCGCCGCCGGCCTCATCCGCATCTTGTTCCACGACTGCTTCCCGCAGGCACGTATATGTATATTAATCGTGCCTTGAACTTGAACGTGAACGTACGGCAATCAGCAACTGATGACGATCGAGCTTATTTTGACTAACTATAGTTGGTGATCGATCTAGCTACATATGTAGTTGATCATTACAGCGCGAGTAGGTATTAATGCATGGACGGAATTGAATTGCAGGGTTGCGACGCGTCGGTACTCCTATCGGGAACAAACAGCGAGCAGCTGGAGGCACCGAACCAGACGCTGCGGCCGTCGGCGCTGAAGCTGATCGAGGACATTCGCGCCGCCGTCCACTCGGCCTGCGGCCCCAAGGTCTCTTGCGCCGACATCACCTCGCTCGCCACGCGTGACGCCGTCGTCGCCGTAAGCACACTCATCTCACCGCTACTGCTTATAAGTAGCTTGTTTGCTGTTACTGAACAAGACATTGACACAGTCCGGCGGTCCCTACTTCGACGTCCCGCTGGGGCGGCGCGACGGGCTGGCCCCGGCGTCGGTCAGCCTGGTGCTCGACCTGCCGGCGCCCTTCTTCAATGTGTCGACGCTCATCTCGTCGTTCAATAGCCGGAGCCTGGACAAAGCGGACCTGGTGGCTTTGTCTGGCGCGCACACCATCGGACTGGGGCACTGCCCGTCATTCAACGACCGGCTTGTCCCCGGCGCCCAGCCGCCCATGGACCCGGCGCTGGTGGAGAAGCTGAAGACCAAGTGCGCCAAGGACGTGCCGGACGGGACGGTGACGCAGGTGCTGGACGTGCGCACGCCCAACGCCTTCGACAACAAGTACTACTTCGATCTGATCGCAAAGCAGGGCATCTTCGCCTCCGACCAGGGCCTCATCGAACACCCGGAAACCAAGCGCATGGCCACGCGCTTCGCCCTCAACCAGGCCGCCTTCTTCGACCAGTTCTCCCGCTCCATGGTCAAGATGAGCCAGATGCAAGTCCTCACCGGCAACGCTGGCGAGATCCGCAGCAACTGCGCCGCACCCAACGCCCGCTCCTCCGTCCTCCAGGCCACCGGCGATGGCGGTCTCGCGGCCGACGAGTAGAGCGCACGCTTGTTCATTTTGTCTTGTGCCAGCGTATGCGTGTTTCAGTGTTAGTTTCCTGCAATAAGAGAATGCCATCTGCAGTGTTGGTTTCCGTGCATCATGTGGCTTCGTTTTTTTGTCGTCATGGATCATGTTGAGAGTATCAAATTATCAATTTCTTCCTACATATACAAGTTTGATAATGAGATCACGCATGTTCTCTAATCTCTACTTACAATGTTTGCTTCACAAAAGTAACACATTGCCCTCGTTACCATTAGATTGACCTCTGGGACTGCACACGACGAAACATTTCCATCAAACGCATGAACAGAAAATTCGAAGCAGCACATTGCATAACAGGGCACTGCGTCGTTACAAATTTCTGCAATAATGATTCGATCTCATCATTGACGACCTGCAACGTATCAGCTTACAACTCAAAACACAATTTCCTCTGAATCCAAGAGGGCCAGATCGCAACTGCAGTAACCATGCCATCTCCAAGAACCAACTAGACTCCTCTTTGTGCTATAGATCGGCCAAGAAATGCAGTAAGCATTCGCCAAAAGAAATGCCCAGCAAACTCAAGTATAGCACATGCACACAGATAAAAGAAAAAAGGATAAAACAAGCACCGCAGATTTGCACCCAGAGCTTCATAATGCTGGGGTAGTTCAGTTCAAAATGGCAAACTGCGAAATGTTTTTTAAAAAGACAGGTTAAGAACTAAACTCGAAATTTCTCCCGCAAGAAACTTGCCGGCAGTGCTGCTGTGCATATGGCCGAGATGGAAACTGGACAGTTCATCGATGATGAGGTCCACTTTCCAGTTCAAAGTGGCAATGCACAAGGAGTTGTAACTTGCAAGAGCTAAGCAACCACAAGGGACAAAAGAAAATGGAAAGAATATAACAATGAGATTTTGCCTTATTGATCAAACTTGAACTCCGACTAAGTAACAGGTCCCAAACCCAAATAAAGGAGGAAGGAGGGTCCCTTTCTCCTAAAAGGTCGTGTTTAGCTTGGCAAATCAATAGAAAACCTAGCCACTTAAATAGAGATGAACCCCAAGTTTTGGTTTCTTTCAACGCTAGCCTAACTTGTTGCAACTGTAGTCTACTAGGGACAGCCACCTTGCATATTGACCTCTTCACCTGGGTTGCTTCTTACAAACATTCTAGAACCCTAGGTATGAACTCCCAACAAAATCACTCGAATGATCCAAACGACACAACAATACTAGTTTTACAGTGTTGTACTCGGGTAAAGGGTAATGAAAAAGTCTAACTAGTAGTAAACCAGGGGTCACCTTAAAAAATGAATGCCACAAACAGCCCATCTGATCATATAAGTTCTTACTAAACCATTCTGAGGTCACTTCAGATGTTTATGAACAGCCAGCCACTACAGACATTAAGAACAGTGCCATAAAATTGCTACTTTGTTAGCTTTCAATCTTATAAAAACAGTATGGTCTAGCATCATTTACTTCTGCGTTTTCTGAATTGTGACAGAAGATTCAGGCTCAGCCATAGCTATGAAGTTTCTGACTGGAGCATCTTACAACATCATGAAGTGACCAGTGGAAATGAGGCCTTTTTTAAATGACTTTCAAGGTTGTTTGAACATATGAATATAACTATATAAGTTAAGAGAATAACAACACAAAATTACATCCAGTGATTACTAGTAGCATCCTTAATACAAACAACCCTTCATATGACAAGCATAAAGGTGTACTACACGTTTCGAACAAAATAACCATAAAACTAAATTTTTCTTTGACACATTACTGCCAACATTTTTTTGACATCATCATTGCCAACATAGCAATACTTCTTGCAAGGATAATGCATTTAGAATATGAGTGTCTGTATGGAGATTACACTTACAATATTGATAGAGAAACAAGGTTGGACCAAACAATTCGCTGCAATCATCTTGATCTAAACTCTATAGAAGTAACAAAAGCAGAGTTTGCAAGGGGATGTTCTACCCATTCATCCCAAATGACCTCCTACCCATTGGGCTTTTCCTAGTTTGCAATATTGATCATAGAAAGGCAATAGAGCACAAAAGAGATGAGCCCATTGCAAATCTACACACGCAATGAAGCGAAGGGCAGAAGAAAGAAAGAAAAGCATCGATTGGTCTTTGGAGTGCAGCAAAAACCAAAACAGTGTACACTAATCAATAAAATGCCGTATTCTTTGTTTTCTGATTATATACATTTGTTGGAATAAACAAAATGCTGAGCATAGCAGTACAATAACCTCACCTCTCAATATCTGAGCTGGCCCTAGGATTGTATAAATTACTCATCCCCACACCTTTACAATATAAGGCCTATTCCACAGACTAATCATGAAAACAAATCAACCAGAGTGCTCAGCATTACCAGACAAACCAGTTGAGAAGAATGGAACAAATGATATTAGACCATTAGTACCAAGCACTGCCCAAGTAAGGATTCACAAACTACAAAGGAAAAAAATCAAAGAAAGAACTCAATTTTATCATAACTAAGGCCAAACCTTCATGCAGACACATGTATATGTAGGTGCTAACTTTTACAGAGAAAAGCTACCTCATTCCAATCGGTGGAGCGGCTGCATTTCACACAACGTTCAATCAAGCAACTGCGCCATGCCTCTTAGCTTGCCTCTTCTTCACCCGGTGTTGTGCGGCCTACTCAGGTAGTCAAGCATTTCTGTCCGGGTACGCACAATCCTGTGGAACATCTCCCGCACCTGGCGTTCAAGCGGGTCCAGCCCGTCCTTGAGGGATTCACACACCTGCACGAGCTCCTGAGCGGCCTCCTGCACCTCAACATCCTTCTCCTCGGCCAAAGGGAACTCTGCAGCGTCAGTGATCTCCATGAGCTGCCGTGAGCACCGCTCAATCTGGTGGATCTCCTTGAGCAGGCCGCAGGAGTGCTTGCGCTCCTTCTTCTTGGACTCGTCGAGGATGCGCTCGTAGAGGGTCATGACGGGGCCGGCCCAGGGGAAGTTCCTAGGCACTGTTAAGTGCGCCTGGAGGCCGCGGTCCTGGCATGGGATGGCTGCCACAAGCGCCCAAGCGACGACAAACAGCACGGCGCCCATGGTGTAGACAGCGGAAGCGAGGCCTCCCGTGGCGGCGTTGTCATGCGCGCGGGGCACCGGTAGGCCTCCTCCGATTGCCTGCAGCTGGCGCGCCGCGGACCAGGAACGGGAGCCAGAACTGGAGCCGGAGCTCCCGCCGCTGCTGCTCCGGCGGTGGTGGCCGTGGCCGTGGGCATGGGAGTCCCTGCTCCCGACACGGCCAAAGGAGCGGTTGCGCTGGCCGACGACGCCCCCAGCGTCCTTGTCATCGAGCATGAGGATGGTGAGATCGGTGAGGGCCTTGCGGGCGCGGCGGATCTGGCCCTCTCCTCGCGGCACGGCGGGGTCGGGGGAGGCGAGCGCGGCAGCGGCGATGGCGAGGTGCTTTCGCCACTGGCGGATGAGGTCGAGGCCGTCGCGGAGGGCGTTGCAGAGGTCGAGCGCCTTGACGGCGCGGTCGAGGAAGTCGCTGAGTAGGCGGTCGAGCAGGGGGGCCGCGACGACGGTGGCTCCGAGGCCAGAGAGGATGGCACGGAACTCTTCGAGGCAGATGAGGAAGGAGTCGAGGAGGCGGCGCGTCCAGGCGAGGGAGAGGAAGTCCGGGGAGGTGGGGTCGGAGGTGGAGTCGGAGAGGAGGTCGAGGAAGAGGTCAGCAACGTGGCGCTGGAAGGCGTCGATATCAAGGTCGGCGGAGTTGGCATGGTGGTGGTCGGCGGAGTTGGCGTGGTCGCGGCGGAGGGAGAGAAAGGAGCGGCCAAAGGAGGTGAGGGGCGCGGCCGCCGACGAGGAATCGGTGGCCGGCATTGCGGCGGCGGCG
>KE373119.1:128092-175758 GCA_000418225.1 Zizania latifolia | reverse complement strand
CGCGCAGAGCAGATTAGATCAGAACCAAACCGTGCTAGGGTTTTTGCCTGTCTCTCCTCTCCGCTGCGCCGCCGCCGTACCTACTCCATCCCGCCCGCCAGCGTGCACCGACGAACGGGAGAGCAGGTCTCCAAAACCTGTCGCTCTTGTGATCCTGCACCGGGAGAGGGTGAATAAGGTTTTTGGGAAGCGCTCTGCGCGACTGCTCACGTCCGTCATCACGGCGCGCCTTCCATCTACGTCAATCGTCGGTCACCGTCATCTGCGGTCCGACACCAACATAGATCGATTTGCATCGGCCATGGCTTCTTCTTCGACTACCGTACAGTACGTGCGCTGCCTTTCTGTACAGTTCTTAATCATGTTTAGTAAGATCGTGATTGCGATATTTCTGTTTACTAGTATGTTAGTTATGTACATGCTAGTTCTTACGGATGCCATGATTTATTTAATTCAGAAATTAATACTGTAATTGCTTAATTATCCAACAACTTTTAGCTTTGTGTTGAAACAAACTATTCTAAGTTTGGCGGAATTTATAGCAAATTAAAAGTATTAATATATCATCACAAAAAAGTGAACTATTAAAACATATTGATAATAGAATTAATAATGCTCATTTGATATTAAAATTACTGTTTTATATAATTTTGGTCAAACTTAAGATAGTTTGACTTATTACTAAATAATCAAAAGTAAACTTATTTTTAGAGTAAGGATCATGTTGTACAGTAGTAATACACGGCAGCCACTAGGCATCGGTGCGTAGGCGGCCGTAGCACACAGAAAAACAGCTTGTGTGCACTGTGCAGCTCGGATGAGTTAAATTAGTATGCAGACGGAGGTAGGTACGTACGTAGGAAGAGGGCGTGCGTGCATGGCGCGAAAAGAAAGGAAGCAACACAATATATGATCAAATGTCGCTGGCCTTGAAGAGTCTCATGAGGCCGAAGGTTACGCCCATGGCCGCCCATCCGCCGATCACCACGCGCGCGGTCGACCGCACCACCGCCGCACGACCCAGCACCGCGCCGATGCACCCGAACGCGCCCAGCGCCGCTGTCGCCACCGCCACCACCACCGCGATCCGCAGCCTGTAGTTGACGATGAACCCGGCCGCCAGCAGCGGCAGGATGGCACCAAGCGAGAAGGCCATCGCGGACGCCGCCGCTGCCTGCACCGGGCTCGGCAGGCTCTTCTCCTCGTCGCCGCCGCGCTTGCCTTGGCGCTCCAGCTGCGCCAGCTCCACGTCGCGCTGCGAGCACACAGACACGAACTCGCCGATGGCCATGCTGCAGGCGCCCGCCAGGAGCCCCGCGAACCCGGAGATCACCATGACGCGGGCCTCCGCCTTGACGGCGCCAACGCCCAGCATCAGAGATGCCGTCGACACGAGCCCGTCGTTGGCACCCAGAACCGCCGCGCGCAGCCAGTTGGCGCGCTGCGCCAAGTCGAAGGACGAAGACTCGTCGTCCGATACGGCGGGGTTCTCGGCGTCGACCTTGGTGTCGTTCATGGCCATAGCCCCAGATAGAGCAGTCAATTATGATCAATAAGTCAAATCACCCTGGCCCAGATATATCGAGCAGTGGGATCTATGTATGATGTAGCTAGCTACTTAATTGGCCTGGAGTGCATATGCTGCTCTATGATGCATGGATGGATGTATCAAGAAAGTGCTGTGGCGACTGGCGAGCACACTTCTTGGGGTGTTTTATAGTGCTTTTCGAGGGTTTGGGTGTGGCCATTGCGTGTCGCCAACTAATTTAAAAGAAGCTGCTAGTGCGCGTGGCCCTATATCCATCGCTAGCTCCATCTTCTTCTTCTTCTTCCATCGCCCATCCACGGACAAATAAAGCCGCCCAGCTGCTATAGTTGATAGCTGTGCTTGCCGATTGTACATGTACATATATGAATGTGCAAACTAAGATCGATTTTTATATATTCCTCGACCTCACGGCCGGTCGGTTATATATCACATAGATGAACCGGCATTAACTTCAATTCTCCCGGTAATTAAACGTAAAGGATGTTTAATTGGTTATATATACACACAGAAATAAATTAACTTCGCTAGCGTACAGTGTCACCTTCATCATCTAGCTGCAGCTCTAGTTGTTGTGTTGAATGAAATTAGCCATATATGCATGGTGCTCATCGACGAGACGACGAGACGACGATGGCCCTGTTCGAAAGCTCATATATAGAGACAATGGCAAGTCATATATAAGTACTTTTAAGTCGACAAGACAACGAAAGTTGCCTGTATAATAGTGTATTCTGGAATACATTAAGCATATTACACAAGGATCCCTCTCGTGGCGATTGTTTTCTTTTTTTAATCCAAGAAAAACAAAGGAAATGAAAGGAATTGCACGTAGCTTTGAGCAGACATCAACTTTGGAGGGAGGACGACCAGAGATGATCGGAACGGCAACTTTGGAGACGAAAAGAAGAAAAGGTGGAGAGTCCCTGCCGCAGACGACCATGGTATATACATCATACATGGCGAGAAGACAATTTAGAGTCTTGACGAAAAGAAGGCGATCGACGATCGAAAGATCGATCGACCGAGCATGAGCCATGAGGTCAAGATTTTTGGTAAGGCACTCGATCGATGGCATGGCTCATGCTTGTTCGTGTCTGCTCATCTGGTCGGGAAACGGACGCTAATGGGCGAGAGTGAGTGCTGAATCGGCTGCCACCGGGTGGGCGGTTATCGATGCATGGAAGAAACTAATTAAGCGAGCACGATGAGACAGACTATTAGATTAGTGATGCAGTGCAGGGTAGAGCAAGAAAGAGAGGAGGGATAAGCATGGCGTCCACACGAAAGGCACCAGTCTTTCCGATCTATCAATCATCTTATCCTGGATTACTCTGGTGCCCCCATCCGGCAGACGCAGATTTATCAGCAATCATCTCTGCTTTAGCCAAGTGCAGGTGCCACCCGGTCTAGTCTCGCTCGCTTTAGTGCACATTGATTGCCAATTTCTTGATCCATAATGCTGTGCGCAATTGGCTTTCTCTTCTTTCTGTTCTTTATATACAGTAGGAGTATATATTATTAGCCCAGTTGGTCAGGCAGCCCGACCCTTGGGGTCACCCAAGCGCATATCAACACTCCAATAATTCTGAAGCTCATGCATCTTTCGTAATTAATTGGTCGGATGGGTCACAACATGAGCCCGCCTCCAACACCAGAGAGGCAGATGCTTTTGTGTCAACCATGGTTAATTCTGTAGTCGGCGACAAATAAAAAAACCAAAAGCTAGACAGTAACAATAAAAAGTTATCTTAAAACTACTATCATACCATCAAATGGATGATGACAAATGGGTAACAACCATACCATATTAATTAAGCCCAAACAATCATATTCATTGTTCATTATTTCTTGGTTTGTCAAAAAAAGAAAATACAAGAAAAGCAAGATGTCCCACCTGACAGTCATGACTGACAGTGGGTCCACCCTTCTCTTCTGGGACCCACTTGCATAGACGCAACGACTGAAATGACGGGAACACCCCTGAGGCCCCCGACCCGTGTCCTCTCGGCTGCACTTGCACAGGCCTCCCCCCACCAAACTCCCTCGAATCCCCCTCTCGTCGGGCATGGCCGCATCCGATTCCGACTCCGACGCCGACGCCGACGCCACGCTGCCCGCCCCCATCCATCTCCTGCCGCCGGATGCGCTCCACAACGTCCTGCTCCGCCTCTCCCTCCGCGACGCCGTCCTCTGCCGCCCCGTCTCGCGGCTCTTCCGCGAAACCCTCTCCTCCCAATTCCTCGCCCTCCTGCCCACTCTCCGCCTCCTCCTCCTCCGCCACCCGCGCCCCGACGGAGGCGGCTGCCTCCACGCCTTCGACCCCGACCGCCGCCACTGGATCCGCCTCCCCTTCACCGCTTTCCTCCCCTACCAATCCTTCTCGCCCGTCGCCTCCTCCCCGTCTCTCCTCTACCTCTGGGTCGAGGCCGCCGCTTCGCCGTCTCCTCCTCCACCCCACCCCTCTTCCTCCTCCTCCTCGTCCGCCCACCCTCCCAAAGCGCTCGCTGTCTGCAACCCCTTCGCCGGAAGGTATCGCTTCCTGCCGCCGCTAGGATCTGCCTGGGCGCGCCATGGCACCGTCCTCGCTGGCCCGGGCGGCACTGTGCTGGTCCTCACCGAGCTCGCCGCGCTGTCCTACACCCCCTCCGGATCCGGCAAGTGGATGAAGCATCCCCTGTCTCTCCCCTCCAAGCCGCGGAGCCCCATACTGGCCGCCGGCGCTGCCGCCGTCTTCGCGCTCTGCGACGTGGGCACCCCGTGGCGCAGCCAGTGGAAGCTCTTCTCATGCCCGCTTGCCATGCTCACAGGAGGCTGGGCCCCCGTCGAACGCGCCGCGTGGGGCGATGTCTTCGAGATCCTCAAGCGCCCCCGCCTACTTGCTGGTGCCGGCGGCCGCCGTGTCCTCATGATTGGCGGCCTCAGATCATCCTTCGCTATAGACGCGCCGTGCTCGACGGTGCTCATTCTACGCCTAGATCTGGCCACCATGGAATGGGACGAAGCTGGCCGCATGCCGTCCAATATGTACCGTTGCTTCACTGGCCTCTGTGAGGCTGCGGCACAGGGCAACACCATGCCACCTGCCATTGCTGGCGGCAACAATAAGGTGAAGGTGTTTGGGGGTGATGGGAAGGTGTGGTTTGCTGGAAAGCGTGTGCGTGGAAAGCTGGCAATGTGGGAGGAGGACGAGCTTGGCACCAGTGGTGGCAAGTGGGACTGGGTGGATGGTGTTCCTGGGTACAGCGATGGTGTATACCGCGGGTTTGTGTTCGATGGCGGGTTCACTGCAACGCCCTGAAGTCTATGGAGAGCAGATACCAGTCTGGTGCGTGACTGAATGCGCTCTCAAGTTAAGATTTTAGTTGATTCCAGACATCTATCTATTGCATGCAGGGGAACTGACATGTCCAAAAATTTTATTTGCATTGTACTTGGTTCTTAGCTTCATGAGATACTTTCAATTGTTGTACTTGTTTAAAGTGAATTGTTTTAAATATCCTTTGGCTGTTCACTGCTTCAGACAACAAAATGCAGCTTACCTTTATTTGTTCTGATGATTTCGTAGGAAAATAAATAGCGTGTGATGATCAGTCTGCTTGTTACATTGGCAAGGTGGTCACATCGTTATGATGATTTGATCTTGTTTGCCTGCAACTTTATAAGGTTAACTTTATTCTCAGTTGCTTTTAAGCAAAGAAACTCACCGCAATTGCTGAAGAGTGGGGTTATTGTGTTTTTAGTCTCTGTTAGTGATGGCAGGCTTATTTGAGAGTTGAGGAAGCCGTTTCAAATAATTCTTCTTTTGTGCAACGTGGAATTATGTAATTTGCATTTCATGTTAGCCTTGATATTGTGCTTATCAAATCTACTTATCTGCCTTCAAATATGACCTGACTTTCATTTGGTTTATGAGGCCTTATGTCAGTAATCCAAAACCCACATTAGATAGTAGTCCGCAATAGATAGGAAAATGAAGTCAGTTATTTTTCTTATTGGCCACGTGTAGTGGGGAGTCACAAAATATGAAGTTACAGGATTAAGCCGATGTGCTTGTGCTCTAGTTCTAACTCAGTACTTTGATGTAGTTGCAACAGGGACAGACCAGTGTATGCCCTAAATCCCCCAATCAAAATAGATGCATGCTTTGTGTCTTTTTACTAAGAAGATTTCAGTTTCTCAAAAATCACCAGTGACAAACATAATTTCTTGGTCCACCTTTTTGAACTAGCTGTTGTTCAAGAACCTGAGTAGCAGCCATCTTATCTGTTATTTACTTTTTTTAATGTACTGATCTTTTGATTTTCTAGGGCATGATTCATACTCTAGTCTCTAGTTATTATCAGCATTTTTATCCTCTGAAACGAGCACTACAAACAAGTTTGTTAGCTCCATTTATTCGGGACTCTGATACGCTCTTGAGATGCCTTTATATGAAATACCATCCTGCAGGCTCAAGGATGCTAAAACAAAAAAAAACAACACATACGTATATTTTCATTCAACATGTTTTACTGCTATTATAGATAGCATTTAGGTATTTTAAACACATGGATGTGTCTATGTTGCTAACTATAACCATATAGATTACATTGTGTTATGGTTCTTACTTCCTTATGGATTCAAATCTTTCGATAGCCATGTTTGCTGAATTCCTCTGTGCATACACATTGTATATGTGGTAATATTTGCTAATAAATAGTATCGGAAAGTGTTTTTATGTAACAAATATACATGCCCATGTAATTGACAGTACATATTTGGCCTGCTCTTGCTTATTGACATAATTACATCTGAGCATATGAGCTTCAAATTTAGAAAGTCAGGAGTCTACACAAAAGTTGAAGCTTGGGCAGAGGTGCACTGATTATATACTGTATGATGGTGCAACTTTGGTGGTATTTCACCTGACATGATAAACTTAGTCCCTAATTGCAGACATAAGGAGTATGTGATTTGCTTTGTGGAACTTCATTTTGGACTGTGCACTTGTTGTCCACTATTGCATCATTAAGTCCTAAATTTGTTTCCAAAATAAGTAGATCTTTGTTCATGAATTTTACAGCTTGTTCAATCATTTGCTTAGGTGGAGGGAGATTCTGTAAGTGATAAAAATCTTTATTTGTCTAGTGCCTACCATGGACACAATTTGTAATGGATGCAGGTCTAAGGAGCTGGGGCCCAGGGAGATATGGATATATGGGTAAGGAGTTTGTTGCTTGTTTTAGGCAAAGTCTGAAATAATTAAGGATAAGATATGCATGAGTTAATTTCAGATGGTGTACTTGGTATGTTAGATATAAAGTTGCTAGTATTAGCTGGAGTTAGGGATGTAATGGTGTGCCATGCACCAGCTCGTCCTATACAATGTCATGGTATTTTTGGAGTTGATTCAGGTTAAGCAATGAATAATCAATCTGTCCTACCTCATCTTTCCTTCTTTTTACTCCTTGCCAAAACTTCTATCTTCTTGCTGCTTCCCAACTAATCTACTGCTATTTCTCCAAGGGCTAGTTATGAATGAATGACTAGCCAAGCTGCCCTCTCCATAATCTAGATTATAACAAAACAAATATTATGTATATTATCATTCACTGTTCTATAAGCCTATCATTGAATATGAAACCAAAAATATGTATTTGGATACTACTCCTGAAAATGTGGCAGATCTTACTAGAACTCCATATCTGAGTGTATAAATTACTACATTTTGTTTTCTCTGTACAGGAACATACTCGGTAATATTATTTACCTGCATTCTTGATGTTTGTTGACCTGAGGGAACCATTGTTAGTTTGTTTAGCATGCTGCATGGTTTCTGTATGTCACTCGTCATACTACCAGCATGTTAGCAGAGTGCCTTAATGGTGAACTAACTTCCAATTGCATTTTGAGCATTTTTGTAAATTGGAATCTGCACACTATTGGAATTTATAAATTTGTACGTTTTCCTTGTTCATTTAAGTTATTTCAAAAGCCTTCTGGATGCTTCAAAATTGGGAAATTCCATTTCTGGAATACAAACCTCATGTTTATTCTTTAGCAACCCTTGCCTACTTGTTGGCCAACTGTCTAGGAACTGGTCAGTGGCCACATGAGCAGCAGCATGGTTACTTTATCTCCATTTTTGGGCTTGTTATATTCCCACTACTCTTCTTCCTTACTGATCACTTACTTGTCAACTTGTTGCGGTTGGGGTGGTGTTGAAATGTTTTGCCAGTCGTCATCAACCAATATGTCATATATGTCAAAATCAACACGGAACTATATAAGCACTGCTTCAAGGTTTGTATAAAAAATTGCAACTTGCATACATATGTAAGCCAACAGCTATTCAAAGTCATCGATGCGTTGTTTTCTACCAATGAGATTATTTCTTACGTGCCATGCTTGAAGCAAACTAGCAAAGTCATTGGGCAGTAAGGGCAGAAACTGAATCTGCCTTGGTTGCTGTTTTCATAAAGCGATATTATTTCCAATAATGAAAATTGAAAAACTGTCTTCACTTATGTTGTTTCATAGGCTTGTAAAGTCTACTATTATACTTACTCGTGGCTTTAGTTCTATATTTTTATCATTCACTTATATTCGATTATGAACAGATGGATGTCGAGCGGTAGTTACTAGCTAAGTATCCATGACTTGGGTTAATGTGAGCTTACATCACTGTACTTCGTTGTCTCTTATGTGACTACCTCAGTTTTTTTCCTATCATAGTTGTATGCTTGAGTCCTCCAAATTCTACTCTACTTTCTCGGGCTTGCTGGCACTGTTTGGAATCTCACTCGTTTGATTTGTTTGGTTGCCTGGTAAATCAGTGAAGACCCCTGGTGATAGTTAATCCACATGCTATTTTCTTTGTCCTTTTAATCTGTGTGATATCCCACATCATTTCATAAGAACGGGTCCCGCACTGATTAAGTTTGTATGCATATACTAATGAAAATGACTGGGCATTGTGTTCTTTTGGCTCAGCAGGTGATGTCCAGTCTGACCACTTGATTCCGTGCTGCTTTTACCTAATCCTGGATTGGCACAAGCTGCTGGCACTTTTGAAGTACTATTACTTGTTTGCCCATCATGCTACTTGCTACTTGGCTGTTTCTATTGCCTTTGAGCAGGGGAGATCAAGTGCTTCACATCGCTCTCGTGGCCGGTTTTTAACGGCTTCTTACGTGGGTCACAGCACACTACTAGTTCCTGAGATAATGCATAATTTACTCCATCTCTTGTTACAATCTGCTCTAGTTAAACTTTTGGCAGGCAGCTTCGTCAAGTTGGGCATATTTACTGATCTGTCACGTAGTTTGGCAGTGACATTAATCTCCTTTCCACTTGCGGTAGCAGCCTGCTTTCCCGGTGGCAGCAACAAAACGAGGGATTCCCTAATCTGAATTTTTTGTCCCTCATATGCTCACTCGCTCACCGGAAGTTTGGAACCTGATTACTCCTACTTGATGCGTTTTTGGTCAAGTGCTTGCAGCAGCACTGCACGGTGCTTCTCCTTTCTTCCCTTCTCCGTTTAAAATTGTTCAGTTGTTCTGAAAGCAATCTCTGACAGCTGCAACAGCAAAATCTTGCGAAAATTAGTAAGAACCAGATTTCGAGAACGCGGTTCTTGTCATTCTTCAAAATTAAAAGAATACTGTTCTCCAGACTTTTGGGAACAACTAAAATGGCTCTTACTAATTAAAAAACAGTATTACGAAGCTATACATAACAGATATGTAAGGCTTATCAAAGAAATAAAACTTCTTTGTTAAGGAGTTAGAAATAAGATCTTGACAACTAGAAATGAAGTTTTTTTAAGATTAATAAAATAATGATTAAGCCTATGTCATGGCTAACTTTAAATACAAGCTGTCCCTGTTTGGCACGACCTACCACTCGTAATGCATTACGTCTTACACTCTTGTAGTCTTATGGAGGGAGCACTTGTAGTTCTAGGTTGGCACTTACCCATCAAGCCAATCCATGTGTGCGGCCTGACGCACACTATCTGCTAAATTTATCGTCATGTGCCGGCCCTTGATTTTATTCAACAATTTGATTAGCTACGTGCCTAACTCGTGCAAAAATGTCTATGCTACTTAGATTATTGCAATTTAATATTGTGTTGGCATCACTCGAAGGAATGCTAATTAAGATCCATGGAACTACTAATACGCGCGTACTTATCACAGGTAAGAGCAGAACAAAACGAGTATCTAGCGATTCCAGTTTGATGTTTCTCCAGAGTCAGATCGGCCATCCAAAAAAATGAGACAGTAGTCGTGTGCTTCTTCCTCCTCCTTGCTAGTGCCGTGTGCATACCACGATCGTACGTACGTGTTGGGCACGCCGAAACAACTGTGTATTGAGTACTATTTTTGTGATTGATACGACGAAACCACTTGCTTAGAATGTTGAGTATGCTTAGAATATTGGATCCAGTTGCTTAGAATCGTGAGTACTCGTACTCTATATATGCTTGTAAACGAAGGTTTGGCCTTTTCTGTTTGCTGCCGCACGTTGTTATTGACAATGACTATCCAAGGAGTAGTTTTGAGCTGCAGCTGACGACGACTCGTGGTTTGATTTTGCCATTTCTGCCTGCTGTAATAACGTCGATCGACGTTAGTTTGTTTCGAAGTAACAATTCTTCTGAGTAACAATAGAGGTTTATACCGTTTCTTTCGCTGCAAATTTTTAATTAACTGCATCGATGCGTTTTTCGCTCGAGTAGTGCTCCCAGCACAGTGATGACTTTACATTGTTTTATCCCCTGAAGTTCATGTCAAGGACAACTTTAAAACACATCTTGTCGATGACATGCTCAACAACTCTTCCAGATTTTTATATACCGCTAAGACTCCACCAGGCAGCTTCGTCGGTTGTGCTCAGATGCGCTAATATATTTTTACATTTGGTCACTCTGCATAGCCTCCGTCACGACAAATTGATTCCAAATAATTTGCATTAGGTTTGCAATAGCTTACAGACTAAATAAGGTCCACCCAGAACATGAAAAAAGTTTGTCCCTCCACGCATTAATTAAACTTCTGTATAAAATTTCTATGACAGTCATGCGAATTACAGTAAATTTCTGGCAAACAGAGGTAGCCGTTTGTTTGCGCTAGAAGAGGAACTTACGTGTCGTTGCTGTAAACGTACGAAGGTTTGACATCGATTTCAATCGACGTTAATTAGTATTTTACTAGCACATATAAGTACTTATCAACTGGTAGTGAGCGTACTTAATTATCGATTAATTGATTCTCTAATTGAAACAGCTATGCTGTGTGAGAAACAAGTCAGTAGTGGCTGCGGCCTGCGGGTCCATTGGACAGGGAGACTTCTGATACCAGGAGCGGCCCCACTCACTTGAACTCCCAGGAGGATACGCGGCCGTCCGATGCTCCAGCGTGAGATCTCATCCGTCCATCGCCGTCCGCGTTAGATTCGGATAAGGGCCCGCATCGAGCGCCACGCGTCGCGACCTTACTGGCTGCTGGCGACTAGGTAGGAGCTAGTCGTGTGGCACGACCAAGCAAGCAACCGGAGAAGTAGCAAGCACAAGCAGCCGCCCAAAAAAAACTCCCTCCTCCTCCTCTGCTCTGATCTGATCGCCGTCTCGCTTCTCCTCCGCCGTTTGGATTGGACTGAATCTCGTCTCGTCTCGTCTCTCTCTCTTGCCGGTGGTTTCGCTTCGTCGGGGGAATTTTTACTCATATACCTGACAGGCCGGCGCCATCCTCTAGAAGATTCTTGCGCGCAACCGCCAAAAGATCCCACCTTGGATTCTCCGGCCCGCCCATTCGTCGTCGCCATCCAGCTGAGCTGCCTCGGCCTCTCTCGCCGCCGCCTCCTAAACCCTAGTGGACGTCGCTATGGGAGCCGCGTAGGAGGGCACCTGGCCGCCGCGGAGATGGACGACGACATGGAGGAGGGCGTGGGCGAGAGCTCGGGCCCGACCGGGAGAACCCCTCCCGGGGCCGCCGCCGCCGCCGCCTCCGCAGGACTCGGCTCCCGCGGTGGTGGTGGCGGCGGCGGTTGCGCGCACGGGTTCTCTGACGTTAGGGAGGTCGTTTACGAGCGCCTCATGGCGATTCGCAACGAGGAGGCCATCTCCAACCCCTCCTCCTTCCGCCTTCACCTCGACCAGCACTTCAACCGGATGCCGAAAAGGTCAGCATACATGTGCTTCTCGCCTTTGCCGGTTGCTTGATTCCGGTGGTTTTTGTGGTTGACTTGGAACTGCAATCTCGCTGGTCCAGCTACTCGACCGATCTCCATGTCAAGGCAGAGGACGTGCTGCTCCACCGGAGGATTCTCGCCGAGTGCGCCGACCCCGACAAGCGCCCAATCTTCCATGCCCGCTTCTTAAGGGTAATTAAAAGCTTCTCCTCAAGCCTGTTGCTGCGTACACTGACTGACTTGGCACTTTTCTTACCGTGCTCTGTCTAATGCAATCAGGAAGACTCTGGATCAGCTCCGAGAGAAAACGGTAATGGTGCCGGCTATCTCCCTGTGAATTTGAGGTATATGCTACTATAATCACCCACTTTTCAATGCATAGTTTACCGGATAACCTTTTGATTCCAGTGGAATGAACCTGTACTTTCATGTTTGTAATGGTATTTTTGGGAAATTGTTTTGGAATATTATATCTCGCTTGTTTAAGATCGATTGTGCTTGTGAATATTGGACAGAGATGATGAATTCACAGAATTTGAGCCATACGAAAGGATGATGGAAGACCTGAGTATAGAGAGAAGAAAAAGTGTGGATGACTTTGAAGCCATTTCAGCAAGGTATTTCTCTTGCTCAAAGTTGTTACACGTATGACATTCGGATACCATGATAACAACGAGTGCAACTGGAATTTTAGTTTCAAACATCTTATTCAATCTAAAAACTGCAAGCATGCAACCATTATTTCCATTTCTGTCTGTAAAATACATGGGTTATGTGATCAAAGGGTGCTCATAACTTGGCTGAAAGGCTGTCGCCTCGCTTTTGTTTTGGTTCATAAAACAAAATCATGTTCCTAAATGGCGCTGGTTAACTTTATAGAAAGGTTCCTTCATGTTAGAGGGAATCTGCAACAATAGGTAGAGGTAGGATTGTTGCTGTGGGATTTCTTCTGCGATACTGTGGAGCACCGAGCACCCTTTGCAGTTAACAATAGTTCAGTGATATGCAATGAGGCTTGTGGATATGAGCCTTTTGCTCTCTACGTTAGTGGTCGACAGTATAATATAACTCTTTAAATGATCCGTAATGTTTTCTTCACTCTCTTTTTATATCTACTTATATTCAGATTAGTCTGGCACTTCTAATACTTTGTGCTTTCTTTTCACGAACCACTCTCTTATTTTGCCTGGACAATCATATTTAATTGTCTGTCTTATGAATGCTCTGTTGAACTTGACCACTGGAATTTTCCACAGGAGGGACACACAAATCCTCCTTGTTCATGAAATTATTTTTTCTTCCATTGACAAGCCAAAGCTCCTCAGTCAGGTAACACTCTAGTCTCTAGAGTGCCAATCCATGTGCCGTGTGATTTCTGTTTAGACTTCCATACACATACCATGCCTACTTTTGTCATATTTTTAATTGTGAGCTGTTGTTTTACAGCTATCCTCATTACTGTCTGATGTTGGGTTGAATATCCGTGAAGCTCATGTGTTCTCAACAACAGATGGCTTTTGTCTGGATGTGTTTGTTGTTGATGGCTGGGATACAGAGGTAAATTTAGAGCATGCTTCTGGTTACACTTTTTTAAAATTCACATGATTATGGAACTGTTCAAATTATGTTTTGAACTTTTACTATGGAAACATACAGTGGAAACCCCTGAATTTGATAAACAGTTTATTACAGTGTCAGTTGGCAACTTTTGTATTTCCCCTGGCTGTTGTCGACTAAGACGCGTTGGCATCTTTCACGTTAAATCTCTGAATGAGGCATCTTATTCCTAAATTCTATATTTTTTCAAAGATGGATAAAAAAGCATGGGCCCTACCTTAGCTGATACCTATCCAGGTATGCAGTGTAGGTATTTAGTTAAATGGCAAATTTATAAAACCTAGAGCCTTTTACATTGACATTTAGTCATTTACCCCTCGATCTGGAATGCATACTATCTACAATGAAGTGACCAAAGTATCTTTGGCTTTTAACTTGACATTTTGCACAACACCTAGTAATTTGATTATCCATGTAATTTGTAGATTCTTATGCATAGATACACATTAGTGGGTTTTATGACATAATACACACACTATACTTTCAATGCGATCCTCGAATGAAAAACACTGTCCTACACTATATGCAGGAGACAGATGGTTTGTTGCAGAGGCTTAAAGAGATTGCGGCACACAGCCATGTATGTTGCTTTATTTTTCTCCATGTAATCTGCATGATCCTTAAAATTTAAAGGTGTCTTCCTGGTTAGGAAGTCAATAACTTACCCCTTCTTTTTACAGTAAATGCAGTCTTGTAAATACTCAGTTGGTATTACAAGACTATGAAATGAACACAGCACCCCTAGCTTCTCCTTACAGACTTCAACTTATGGTGTGTAGGCCTCACTGTCTAATCAAACAAATTCATCAGCCTCAGAGAGAATTCTAGAGCTGCAGGAAAAGATAGGGGATTCTGAATTCGACAGGAGTTTGCTGCAAATTGGGGAAAAGATTGCATCTGGATCTTCTGGGGACTTGTAAGAAACATGTAACACTTGCTACTTTGGAGTACTTGTAACTAGTAAGGATGGAGCTCATTATTTAGAACAACAGTACAACTCAACTGCTAGTGTGGATTGCATGTCCTTTTCTTACAAGGAAATGCTTTCACAAGGAGCTACTATCGAGAAACAGTGAAGAGACTAGTTTTTTGCGTTTCTGACTTCAACTTATCGAGATTCGAGACATATTATTGTCATATTATGTGAATTATTTTGTATTTTTTAATGTTTCTAGCAAGATCAAGACAGTTCAGTAACCAAGGAATCTTGTTTGTAATCTCACCTGCAGATATCGAGGAACTTATCTCGGTGTGGATGTTGCAGTAAAGTTTCTTAGATCTGAGCATGCTAACGATTCTTCAAAAGTGGAGTTCTTGCAAGAAATAATGATTTTGAAGTACGCTTTCTTTTGAAATCACCTGAATATATAAACTAGACTCTGGATTATTTGATTCCAGGTAATTCTAATATAGTGAAGTCATCTCCAGGAGTGTTGATCATGAAAATGTTGTCCGATTTTACGGAGCATGCACAAAGCATCGAAAGTATCTCATTGTAACAGGTGATGCAAATATTGCTGATAATCTTGCTTGCTGCTGTTTCTATAAGAATTAATAGGCTTGTTTCTCAAGACTCGGATAACTGTACTCTTGTGCTTTGTCATATTTGCAATCTGAGTAACACTGGTGCCTAAAAGTATGAGCTCGTGCTTGGGTCTAACCAGCATGTGCTTGCTCATTCATCTCCAGTTCCCTTGGCATCTAACTTAAATAACTGTGATTAAACATTTTTAGGTTTTGCATTTTGATGTGCCTCACTGAGAGGAATTGAAAAGAAATAGATCTCGAAAAGCAGGGGATAACTCCTGTCTTTTATCCATTTTGGTAGGGACTTCAAGAGTAGCTAAGTCTAGGGGGATGTTTTGATCATTACGTTTGCTTATTGCATCCATACATAAAGAATGTCTACACTATGCTGGAAAATAGTGCAAGATATGTCTGGTCAGAAGAATCTTGCTACCCTGTTTTTATCGACAGGTCTCTGCCCATCCTTCAGTTAACCTGTGATTTGCTAGTTTCTAATTGCCTGGTTCCTCATGATTACATAAAATTGCATCTTCAAAATTACTAGCCAAAGTTTTGTATCATTTATTCTTTACATGATCCTTTCGTGTTGCAACTTAAACACATTTTTCTATGATTATATTGCATGTGATGAAATCTGGGTCTCTAGCTGCAAAGTTCGTATTGGATTCATCTTGTATTGCACCTTAACAAAAATGGAGGTACTATGTAATTGGGTTATAAGATATATATCGTTGACACGTTTTGACATGACATTAGTTTCTTGAAATTGCTACCCTCTGCATAATTGATTTGCAGTGAAAATTGTTCTCCAATCATGCTTTTAAATAGCTATTTAGGTGTTTTCAAGATATTTACTTGGAGGGCACTTGTTATCATTTTAGTGTAAGTGAACTTGTGTTCAAAATCCAAATTAAACTTTTTTCTAATCACTAAACAAACAGTACACCTGTGCATCTTCATGTGAGACTTTATTTCAAATATTTCCTATTGTTCTGTCTCTTTATCCAGAAGATGACAGGAATTCTACCTTTTCAGATAATGCACAGGAATATTATGGATAGAAAATGAGCAATGTACTTATATACACAGACAACATTACCATGTTAGTCTACATTTTTTTTTTTTGAAGAGGAAGCGAGAGAGTCGCTTTCTTGTATTAAGGAGGGCCTAAGCCGAGACTGTTACATAGTGTCCAGTGAAATACAGGAGTACAACAAATAGCATCACCGAATGAGGACGGTGGCGAAAAACGGAAATAGAAAGATGGTGGGAGATTAGGTACTACAGCAAAGGGGAGGAACACTGTAACACAAGAAATTGCTATTCATATTGGAAGTGACATAGTGGAATACATCGAGAGTTGCTAGGCATCAGTAATTGGATCTTGCATGAGACCGAGAGCAAATTACCTAGATGAATTTAAGTTCTCATTGTCGTGAGATCATTCATATTCTTGACTGGTTTTTTAGGAAAATGTTTGTATGTGTCAATTCCAACCTCCAAGTGTGCCCTTTGTTTTCTTGCTTGTATGTTTACATATTGATTTTTTATTTAATCAAGACAATTCAATGTAATTTTATCTATCTAGAGTATTTATCATCAGGCATTATTTTTTTCGTAGGCAAATCATTATTTCATGGCAACTGATATTTTGCTCTTGTTATTTGTCTGTCTTTCAGAGTACATGCCCGGAGGTAATCTGTACGACTTCCTTCATAAGAAAAACAACACTTTGGAGCTTCCCGTGATTCTTAGGATTGCTATTGGTATCTCAAAAGGAATGGATTATTTGCACCAGAACAACATCATCCATAGAGACTTGAAAACTGCCAATTTGCTAATTGGCTCTGGTCAAGTATGCATATTATTTTTAAAGTCACTTGCTAATCAGCTCAAGGATGTTGAACAGTTGATTGGTTTATTAAATAGGTTGTGAAGATTGCAGACTTTGGTGTCTCTCGGCATC
This sequence comes from Zizania latifolia, assembly GCA_000418225.1. Classification (NCBI taxonomy): domain Eukaryota; kingdom Viridiplantae; phylum Streptophyta; class Magnoliopsida; order Poales; family Poaceae; genus Zizania; species Zizania latifolia. Next base: position 158,926 of record KE373119.1, on the reverse strand, counting down.
GACCTCAAGAGGGAGACATGACTGCTGAAACTGGAACGTATAGATGGATGGCACCTGAGGTATTGTGTTGATGCATTATTTCCTTATCCTCCGGTCCTTTCTTTTCCCTTCATTTTCTTTCTGGTTACTCGACAAGACTTTTGTACTGCAACAGACTAGAGCATCCTTTTTGTTTGATCATGAGAAGTTCAGTTTCACAAGCCCATTTCACCAGGCGTAGAACCGTAGACACATCACACAGGCACAGATGCATGATGCACAATTTTCGTATGTATGCATGCACAGATGATGCTGCCCTTGCAAGCATGTTGGCTTATATATTGAGCACGATTGTATTTACTTGCTGCACTTGATTTTTTGGACATTAGTGTGATGGTACTTTCTATGCAAGCTAAGTACTGTTCATGTCCAATGTGCCTATTAGATATTGTGCCTGTTCAATATGTTTACTAGGATTTGCCTGTGTTACCAGGTAATAAACCATAAGCCTTACGATCATAAGGCAGACGTCTTCAGCTTTGCTATTGTTCTATGGGAGCTGGTGACTTCAAAGGTAAACCGTGGCACCGAGCCCAGCTTTCATAGTTCTCAAATTTTTGAACAGTCTTGGACTTTGGTCAATTGTGATAACCTAGCTTATACTATATAGATACCATACGAAAATCTGACACCATTGCAAGCTGCATTGGGAGTAAGGCAGGTATGCATTTGATGCCAATAAGCTCCAGTTAAATTACTTTCTGGCGTCGACATTGGACTGTAAATATTGCTCCTTGTTTATTAGGGAATGCGCCTGGAGATCCCCGCAAGGGTGCATTCGAGATTGTCCAAACTGATTCAACGGTGTTGGGATGAAAATCCTCGTGTGCGACCCTTTTTCTCGGAGATTACTGTTGAACTGGAAGATATCTTACGGCACGTTCTGGTAAATTTGCTGAACTTTGTAGAGGGTATGTTTTATAAGATCTAGGTTTGTGCTTTAGACGGTGCTGATCTGATGAAAATCTCATATTGTTGTAGGTCTCCAAGGCAGGACATCGACATTCTAAAGCAAAGATACAAAAGAAATCACCGCGATAGAGTACACCATTAGAGGTTTTCTTCCAAACTACCATTACACCAGGCCATGGCTTGCTGCTAGCACGGCAGCATAGAAATGTTTTTGTATATATATATATATATATCGGATGCTGCTAGGACTGATGTACAAGTACAATCCATATATAGCTGATGTAGTTTTGAGTTTTCGTGCTTGTTTCCACCCTGTGCATTTTAGTTCAGATAACAACACTTTGGGCCCTAATCCTCAATTAATATACGAGAATACACCTATGGTTACAACCAGTTATCGTTAAGAGTGTTCGTCCCGGGGAATACACGGACACAGCATGTGGCACTTGTTTGTATATGGCCCCAGAAGTCATGCTATTTCAGAAGTACGATAGCAGTGTATGCTGTGATGGTTAACTCTTTTTGCCCACACAAACAGGAGGAATGTCAACACACACTTGTTGTGTGCATGTAGATTTGTGGAGTATTGGCACCATTCTCTTTGAACTCTTGAATGGCACTCCGCCATTCCGTGGTAGAAGCAATGTTCATGTGGCTACTAGATCTATCTTCAACTTTGTTTATCTTATCTGAACTCGCTTCAGTCCTCTCATTCGCACATTTGTTTCTTCAGCTGTTTCAATGCGTAAACAGTATCATATCTCTTCCATTCTCAGAAGTTGTCGTTCCCAAGTTCCATCCTGATTCTATTGATATGTGCACCAGACTGCTGTGTAGCAATCCAGGTGCGCTTACTACCTCTCACTCATCCAAACTCCAAAGCACTCAACATGTGGAGTTCAAAGCTAACAAATTTTCATACTTGCTTCTAGTGAAAAGTCTGTCTTTCCAAGAATTCTCCAGCCACAGCTTCCTCAGACAATAGATGCTTTATGGAAAAAGTATGGAAGATTTCATTTTAAAAAACTATGGAAGCTAATATATTCACGTTTTTTTAGTACAGTTTTGATAACAAGATACATACATCACACACGTTCAAAAACCGACCTTAGCTCAGTTGGTAGAGCGGAGGACTGTAGTGTTTGCAGAAAATCCTTAGGTCGCTGGTTCGAATCCGGCAGGTCGGAGATTGATTTTCCTTTTTTTTCCTTGGAACTTGTTGGATTCAAATTCAGTTGTCAGCCAGGAATTCATTTTTTGTGTACCATAATATTTTCCTACTTTTGATGCACCAGTTATTGCTGCTTCACTTATGAGACCCGTTCAATAAGAAATCTACTAATGATAATTGATAATCTTGACATTGTATGGATATGACCTGTTTAGAGAATCTTACAATTCTAAAAAGTATCCATCGAGCACGAAAAAACTAGGTTCAGCTAGGGTTCTTCAACTTCTAGACGAATAATAGTTTCATGATCTAAAATAAAAATCTACACTATTTAGGAGCTACATATTTTCTCCATGAAACACGTAGGACGCCTGGATCAAGTATGGTAAAATAATCATATTGGACCTGGTCTAAAAAACATCTGGTCGAGCTTCGAACATATGGGTTTTGCAAGTTCGACGATGAGCTCGAAGATAGAGATACTGTGTGCCAATTACTCAATTAGCCGGGTAGTCGGATTCCAACGGTCATCGTAGCGATCTACTACATCGATTGCTGCCAAAAGTTGGTGTAAAATAGAGGGATCAGGCTACAAGCGCGAGGAAATTGCCTGCTGCTCATCCGACCCTCATCGTGTGCTTGCGTTGCCATTGCAACTAGGAGCCTCGAGATTGGAGCACAGTGCAAATACTATGCCCTATAGACATGCCTGATGATTGGATGGGTTGTCAGGTTGTTTGTCTTGTACGAATTATGTTTGTGCTGTTGATTGCGCCAACTGACGAGAAGCAATGCAACCTGCAGGAATAAAGATTTGTAGCCAGTGAACCAACGTTTGTCGTTTGACGATCCAGTCAAACGTGCACGCATATATGCATGCATTCTGCTGATAATAGCTGCAGAGGGAGGCAGGCACCCGGCCATGATGATGGAATATCCTTGCGTTGTACTCTCCTGTCACGAGAAGAGCTTTACTGCATCAACTTGCAAGAGTTGATCAATCGTTTCAGAGTTCAGAGCGAGGCCCGGGAGGAACATGTCAATGTGAGAGCTGATCGATGTGATAGCACTAGCATGTATTTGATCGATGATATCTAGAAGGGAGTGCCATGACATCGAATAGAGTTACCTGTAGTGTATAGTCTGATTGATAAGAGAGTGTTGATTTGCAGGTCCAACTAGCTTGTAGGTGCTGTGGTGAAGATGGAATTAGCAATGCTAAAGTCTAATGCCAGCTGAACCTGTCGGGGCCTGCCTGCTTGAAAGGTTGGCTTCGACAGTCACGGCGGGTACAATATTTCTGCTGGATTGCATGCTGTGCCTGCGTATTCATCGGAACAAATTCGCCGGAGATTGACAAGGGTCTGCTTGCTTCTGGCCAAAGCACGCGACGAGCAGGAGTGGCAGTGCGCGAGCTGCGACAAAGAGCGCGCATTCCGCATTTCCGCACTGCATATCCTGATCAAGGAGACAGTGAGCCATCATGCATGACAATATTGTACGGTATATGACATACTAGTACCATCTACCATGCATATATCCATTCATCTTAAAATCAAGCAACACTTGATCCACTGGAGACCCGAGTGGAGTACATCGTTTTCTTTTCTTCACCTTAAATTAAGTCCAATCTAACCTATCGCTCCGTCCATGCATTACACGGAGTACTAGTATACCAATGCAGAGAAAACAGACAGAAGACTGTGTTGCAGTCGTCAGATCAGACGCAGTGAGTTCTCAGGTTGTCAGAGTCAACGCTCAACGGAACACGAAGCACAGATGAAGCTGATACGTCGTACGCTACTCAAGTGAGCAGACTGTTCCTGAGACGCATGTATGGATGGATGGATGGACGGGTCACAGCTCGCAGTGGCAGGCCTTGCCTACACAGATGACAGAGCTAGAGACAGGCACCGTCTTCCACCGCTCCCTCTGATCTTCATCTGCAATTAGCTCTGCAACGACGTTGCTGCATCTGCATCTGAGCATCGTACTAGATCGGAGGGAACAGGGAAGGGCTTGGAACGACTCATCTGAAGATGATGTGATCGATGGTGCACTGCAGCACGGCACTAGGCGATGAACACATGAGAATCACCGCGCACCTGGCCTGTAAGGGGTCGACTACTCGACTCGAGGATGCCATTGCCATTGCCACCAAGTTCCGAATTCCGATGGTCACAACAGTGCCTACTACGCCTGCCTTGTTTGGAATCTGGAGTAGCTAGATAGCTGGCTAGATTCTTCCCTCTCTTGTTTTCTTCTTCTCATCTACTGTTGGAGTATACTGTGTTGGCAAGTGGCAACTTGCAGATACTGAATCCCGGTGGAGAGGTGACCGTCAAAACTCAAAACATTGCAAGATAGAGGAGTAATTAATTAGGAGTACGTAATTTGCACTGTGTGTCTCCTCTAAAGCAAAGAGAGAGTAGTTTGCTAAGCACAACAGCAGATGCAGGCTCAAGCTGACATTCGAGTACCCGTGTGATCAGTACAGTAATACTGTCCGTCGCATGCACTTAGTGGGTAGAAGGAGATATAGTACAGCAATGTCCATTCCATCAATCATTCAGTCAATCAGCCTATATAAGCAGTAATATGTACCAGGTGATTTGACGCTAACATCATTATATAACAACCGCACTCTGCCGTGCAAGCTGCATGCTGATCGATATATACTGCTCCCTCGGTGCTAAAATAAAAACATTTCAAATTTTGTCTAAATTAAAATGGACAAAATGGCAAGCATGCAGCAAAAAACCAGTGGATGCATGATCAGGCGAACAGCAATATGGACAAAATGGCAAGCATGCAGCAACCAGCAAAAGAGAAGTGATTGCTAGGGGAAGGGTGATGTCCTTGGGAAAGAGACGATAAACGGGCAAGTGTTCATGGACGACAGCGATGGGATATGCACACTAGCTCCTTAATTTCGAAAACTGGGCATTAGAGAAATGTAAGTAGGGTCTCGTGTGGATTTGGTAGTAATCAGTACTGTATTATGGTTAGCTAGCTTTGTCGGAATGCTGTTCGTGCTGGGAATGGGGATCCAAAATCCCGAGGAGAGAGGCGAAGGCGAGGCAGATGAGTCGTTGATTCATCTGCTGCGCTGTGCTCCCGTTCCTGCGAGCAGCGAGGCGATAGCTAGCTGCCCACGCACTCCACCTGCTGCGTGGTTTGGCTGCTTGCGTCTGCACTAGAGCGCTAGGATTTGCAGCAGCTCGCGATCATATCCAATGCTCCTCAACAATCTACTGCTACGAGTACTCTGTACAAAAGAGTAAATTGCTGTGCTTTGTTTGTTTCCCTGGCACTGGCAGGCACCACCATCTGGATATGGATATGAACACGAGGAGAAATAGAATATGAGGGCAGAGTGGCAGGCTGCTAATCCGAATTTGTTTGATTTTCGCGGCGTTTTGGTTGCAGGCAGAAGCAGCGAAATCCTCGCTGATGGACGAAAGAGCCAGAGGCGCCAAGAAACATGGAGTGGGACCCGCCGACAGAGCGGGACGGGGCCGGGCCCAGTAGCCAGTGTGGTGGGCTCCTTTTGTGAGGGCCCACGAGCAGGGGGCCCGGCCCTCGATCGAAACAAACAACAACGAAAAAAACAACAAATCAAAGCGAAGCAGGAAAGAGAGGATTGATACGCAGCTGCACACGCCGGAAGCCCGGAACCTTTCCGTCCTGTTGGGCTTAACTTTTTTTCTTTTAATTTTGGTCACGAAGCTATTAATTGCTTCTTGTTCTAGCAAGGATGCAGACATTTTTTTTGGTTAATTTTCGATCGGCGCCAAATTTTGATCGGGCATCATTGCGCAATCACCCCACCATTTGAACATTTCATTGCAGAGTTCAGACAGATTTATTGAGCTTTTGGGGGCAGAAACTTTTGACAGTTGTAATCTAAATTCCTCCGAATGATATAGATTTTAGTTTGAGATTGTAGAACTTAATAGCTATAGATTTAGAAAATAAATAACATATTCCTACTTATACTAACTGAATACACCAGTTACCTGCTTATCAGAATCCGAATATTTTTTATTGTTTCGCTCACTTCTTCACTGTGGCTGGTACTCTAGTCGGTCGGTCGTCTTCCTCCAGCCCCCAGCGAGCAATGCTTTTCTACGGCCGTCGGCTATTCGGGGAGCACTCTGTCCAACGGACTCCTCCTTAGTCCTTCCCTTTATTATTTAACACGCCGCCGCGCCTCCCTCCCTCCACCCCCGCACGACCCCACCACTCCCTCTCCACCACCCTCGCCGCCGCCCGCCTCCACCCTCTCTCTTCCATCGCCCAGCCCTCTTCTACCTCGTCTCCATTATCCTCCGGCGTCCGCTTCAACCTTCCATTTCCACTACACCTTCCAGGCCTTCCATTCTTTCCTTCTCTCTTGACTCTTTGAGTTGGAGACCTTCATGAGCGCCCGACGACCAACTCCATGACGACCGGAGGCCGCCGATGGAATGGCAGATCTCGTCGACGTAGACAAGGTACGCCTCCGTCCCTGCTCACACCGCCGCAGCTTCCATCTCTTCGCTTTTACCACCTTTCTTTCTCCCCTTTTGCTTTGCGTGCTGCAAAGTGCCGGCGGCAACTATGATTGCTGCAAGTCTGCAACCAAAGCTCAATCCTTTCATTCGATGTGAGGATCTCTGTCGCTTTAGACGTTTCGTTTTCGGTGGTGGTGTACATTATGCGACTCTGAGTTCATACCAACAATGACAATGCGAGCCGCAGGAATACTGCCGATGCTGCTCATGCTCAGTGAAATGTTGCTGCCTACCTGCATGCTGCATTTCGAGATCCCGGGAGGGTTATGCTTCCTGCAATTGCCGGGGTGAGGGGATCATTTTATTCCAAAAAAAAAAGAGGAAAATGGAAGGGAAAATTGGGAGGAGAGAAAAAGAATGGTGTTGTGAAGTTCCACTCTGCATGTTTCGAATTTTCGATGTGCAATTGTAACGCGGCAAGTGGGGTGTGCCGGATTGAATGCAAGATTGCTTCTTGACTGGATAACGTTGTGACGAGACGATGGTGGTGTACTTATCCTCCAGACTTGTGGCTTTTCGAGTTGCAGGCCTTGTTGCGCCCGTCTCAAATTATCTTGTGCACAGATGTAAGGAGGAGGAGAAGCTGGAGCAGTAGCTTAGTTTTTATAGATCAAGTTGATTTCATAGTTTCATACTAATCTTTGCTAGTTCATCATGTTTATCTGTTATAGTTGCCATTCCTTTCTCTCATAGGGGGCTCTATTCTTCTGGGGTCTCTGATGCTTTGCTTGTTCTCCAAACATTGCACTGTTTATCTGATTATCTCGTAATTCTCTCTTTATCATCATGAAAATGGCAGAGCTCTTACATTCTTGGTAAAAACATCATAAAGTTGAATTTCAGGATTTTTTGTTTCCCTACTTGTTTCAGTCTTTAGATATGCCATTTGTGTGATAGGCACATAACTAATGCTGATGTCAGATATGTCTTTTTGTTAGGAGTAAGTACTAGCTCCCCATTTCATCATTTTTAAGCATTACTATCTTGGCAGGTTGTGTGTCCTAGAACTCATAACGGCCAGGAATAGATTCTGAATAATCTTCATTATCTGTATATGAACCATACTCATGTTCATATTGTGGTGTCACTGCTACTTCTCCTTTCCATAAATAGATCATGCTCTTTTAAATGTTCTGGATAAATTGGTTCTTGGAACCAGGGTTAACGTAACCGAGCGGCTTGTCTGCCGCCGGTCGGTAAGGAGTAAGGACAAACCGACTGGTTGGTTCAAAATTCAAATTCAAATCTGAAAAGTTTAGAAAAATCCGTAAAAATCCTATAAATACTAGGTGATTTATGATGTTTTTGGTGATTTTTTTCATGTGAGTGGAAAGAATATCAAAATGCCATGAAGAAAATAATGCTACAGGCAAACACTTCAATTAGTTACTACACACCTTTGTTATGAGGGAAATGGACAAGAAGACACTTGGAATTTTCTCATTAGCATTGATCCTATCAAAGTTTTAATTGTGAAGTGTATTTCCAAGAAAATGTACTAAATTCCAATGGAAGAGATTTTGCTAATGTCTTACCAGTGATGTGCACCGAGTAGCCCAGTACTCTACTTCATAATACTGTTCATCCTCACGTATCTGGCAGGCTCTTATTGCTTTAAAGAAAGGCACCCAGCTGCTTAAATGTGGTCGCAAAGGGAAGCCAAAATTGACTCCTTTCAGACTATCAAATGTAAGTTCACCGGCTTGTGCAAGTTTATTTTGATAAAGGTGATCTTTGAACAACGATTTTGAATTCCACAGTTTCAGCCTGGACTATGGACGACATTTCTGTTTTTTTCCAAAAAAATATAAATCCATCTTTTGTGGTTCATGGTACTACTATACCCGAATAGCCACTGGAGCAGAAGCCAGTTAAAATTGTCAAACGTTGGAAAATATCATGTGTTTCCTTTGCAATTATTATTTGTACTTACATGAGTTTCCTTTGCAATTATTATTTGTACTTACATGAGTTTCTTTCCCGCTCTCCACAGGACGAGTCAACTCTTATTTGGGTCTCAAATAACAAAGAGAAAAGTTTGAAAATATCATGTGTGTCTAGAGCTCTCTCGGGACAAAGAACAGTAAGGACTTTTAATTTTTAACTACATGGCTATATATGTTTTCATGTCTTTGATCTTTCAACATATTTGCTTTCAGCTGGTGTTTCAACGTTTTCTGCTCCCTGAGAAGGACCATTTATCCTTCTCACTCATATATAATGATGGCAAGCGGTCTCTTGATCTGGTATTACAACAACGATCAATTTAACATTATTCTTCTCTTTCCTTTCTGAATGAATTTCATCTAATGAATTCTGTTTTTTTACAAAGATCTGCAAGGATAAAGTTGAGGCAGAGGTATGGTTTACAGGCCTTAATGCATTGATATCTCCTGGACAGCCTGAATCCCAACCCCAACACATGGATGGAATACACAATGGTGCCCTTTCTTTTGAGGTTGACTCCTTGCTTCAACCAGCCTACTTCTTGTGCACCGTTCTTCAGTTTGTTTACTAGTCACACTATCTTGACCAATATCATTGTTTGAGTCATGATTTTGCATCATTATTGGAATTTTTTTATCTTTGAGTGTAAAGCCGGTATTTGTCTAGCAACCTCAGTTCAAAGTTTCTGTTTTTACACCGTGAACAACTAATTTGCCACTATCGACCTTCTATGCTCTAGTAGCTATATGTTGACTGTTGTTGACAAAATTCTCGTGTGCAATTCTCATAGTAATATGCATTATCTATCATGTTGTGAGAACTATCATAATGGCTAGAAGGATCTCATAGAAGCAGAACCACAATTTGATGATTCTATCCGACTGAGCTTCTTTGTCTGATTGCCACTTTTTGTTTGATGCTCTTTTGACCTAAGATATAGGGTTACTTATGTATTTCTATATTGTTCTACCTTATTTTGTTCATTCAACATTGTTTCTATACATCATATTATCTGTTCTTCCTGAAGCTTTTAAATACAAGCTAAGAGCCTAAGCCACCATAGGCTTCACCAGTGGAAATTCTTGTACTTCTGCTTGCGTGTTATAACCTATAATGCATTCATGTAGTTTATATACTGTCAAGAATGTGTTCTATATTTATTTTTAATTGCATGATCTTTCAGTTGTTAATCCCATATAAAATAGATGAGCCACACAATTACATATTTACATCACATCATACTAGGTTTCTGATTTTTTTTTTTGTTTAAATTGCTTGCAGTGTGGCAGAGATAGTAGCCTAAGCTGTAGCTCTGCTTATACAACGGATTCCCTTGAGAACAAGTTGAGCTCAGCAAATTCTACCAAGGATCGTTCTTCAGGAGAATTTACATATTCAGAAAGGACAGATGTGTCAGATATGCAAGTGAAAGGTGCTTCTTCAGACATTCGGATCAGTGTTTCCAGTGCTCTCAGCACGTCTAGCCATGGTTCTGGAGGGGAAGATTCTGAATCTTTTGGTGATGTTTATATCTGGGGAGAAGTCATGTGTGATACTACCTCTAGACAAGGGTCTGATAGTAATGCTTACTCTGCTAGTGCAACTACTGATATTCTCGTACCAAAGCCCTTAGAGTCAAATGTAATGCTTGATGTCAGTTATGTGGCTTGTGGTGTGAAGCATGCTGCGCTGGTTACACGGCAGGCAGAGGTATTTACATGGGGAGAAGAATGCAGTGGACGCCTTGGTCATGGGGCTGGTACAAGCATTTTTCAGCCACATCTTGTTGAGTCATTGTCTATCTGCAATGTCGAAACAATTGCTTGTGGTGAATTCCATACTTGTGCTATATCTGCAACTGGTGATCTTTACACCTGGGGAGATGGTACCCATAATGCAGGACTCCTTGGTCATGGTAGTAACGTGAGTCACTGGATCCCAAAAAGAGTTTCAGGTCCTCTTGAGGGCCTCCAGGTGTCGGCTGTTTCTTGTGGTACATGGCATACTGCTTTGATAACCAGTTCTGGAAAGCTGTACACATTTGGTGATGGCACATTTGGAGTCTTAGGTCATGGAAATCGAGAAACTATCTCATATCCTAAAGAAGTGGAGTCTTTGAAGGGTTTGAGGACAATTTCTGTTTCATGTGGGGTGTGGCATACTGCTGCTGTTGTTGAGGTTATCATAACGCAGTCAAATGCTTCATCTGGAAAGCTATTTACCTGGGGTGATGGAGACAAATATCGCCTTGGGCATGGTGACAGGTCTTCAAAACTCAAACCAACCTGTGTGCCTTCATTAATAGATTACAACTTCCATAAGGCTGCATGTGGTCATACCCTAACAATTGGGTTGACTACTTCAGGTCACATATTTACTGTTGGGAGCTCTGTGTATGGACAGCTTGGCAATCCCAATAATGATGGAAGGTATCCACGCCTAGTCGAGGAGAAGCTTGGTGGTGGTGGTGTTGTGGAAATTGCCTGTGGATCTTATCATGTTGCAGTCTTGACACAGAACGGTGAAGTCTACACATGGGGTAAGGGTGCAAATGGAAGATTAGGTCATGGTGATATTGCAGATCGTAAGGCGCCTACACTTGTTGAGGCTTTAAGGGATAGGCCTGTAAAACACATTGCTTGTGGATCAGGCTTCACCGCTGCAATTTGTCAACATAAATGGGTGTCCGGGATGGAGCAGTCTCAATGCTCATCATGCAGACAGCCATTTGGATTCACTCGAAAGAGGCATAACTGCTACAACTGTGGCTTGGTACACTGTCATTCCTGCAGTTCAAAAAAGGCTCTAAGAGCAGCATTGTCCCCTAATCCTGGAAAGCCATATCGTGTATGTGATTCATGTTACCTGAAACTAAGTAAAGTTTTGGATTCTGGTGTCAATTACAACAGGAACACTACACCTCGCTTGTCGGGTGATACCAAGGCTGATAAAATGGACTCGAAGGCAAACAGGGTTGCATCAGCTACTAGCTCAGATATGATCAAGAACTTAGATGTAAAGGCAGCAAAGCAGTCAAAGAAGTCTGACTATCCACCACAGTTCCCGGTGATTTTGCAGCTGAAAGACATCCCTTTCATAGGGGCTGCTGATCAGCAAAACTCGGTTTCTACAGTAACAAACAGATACCCTAATGATCCCACATATCCTTTGCCTTCTGTGAGGATGCCAAATCTGAATTCTGCTAGCACCTTGTCCTCAGAAAGCTTTGAGAACCTTAGGGGTGCAAATGAACTTCTGAAGCAAGAGGTTCAAAAACTAAAAGAAGAGGTATGCCTGGTTCTAATTTTTTTAATTTACTAAATACACTGGGGAAATGTAGTCTTTATGTTTGTCTATGGATCAGGTTAACAGCTTGAGACAGCAACGTGAAGAGCAAGTTGCAGATATGCAGAAATCAGAGGCAAAAGCTCATGAAGCCATGACCCTTGCTTCTGAAGAGGCATCTAAATCGAAGGCTGCAAAGGAGGTTATTAAATCACTAACAGCACAGGTGATATTCTGAATTAAATTTTGCACATCTTATCACAAATTGGTACTAGCTGCGTATTCTCATGGAAAATTCTTTTCTTCCCTTCTTTGCACTTTTTTGCATTAGTCATTCATTGAAATCATAACATTAATGGCCATAAATTTTTGTGACAAACAGTTAAAAACCAGAGAGTTAAATCAAGAGCAACATGTCTCTTGTATGGCCTTTGTGCACCCACACATGGGCTTGGAGGGTTGCATTCAGCCCTTATGAATGAATGCATATTCAGATGTTTTGGTTGTTTCAGCTCATCATATTCTCTATCCTAGTTGTGCCTTTCTCAACAGCCATAGAAATTAGGGTGAGAAAACCCAAGTGAATTGCTACAGCTTTAGAAAGGTAGCCTCTGTTTTTCTCTTTTGGTTGTTCTCAGCCTGACCCTAATGTCAGGCTGCGTCTGAGCTTGTTTTTCCTCTCTTTGCTCTACCTAATATTATTTCGACCGGTCTTTTGCTGGTCCAGCGAAAAAAAAAACCAAGTGAATTTCCACAGATTTGTTCACTTGTACTAAGCTACTTTGGGCAAGCAATAACTGTGCTTATGTGGATCCATTTCAATTATATAAATCACACATGGCGTGTACTGAAGAAATCACATACTTACCAGATAATTGCATGTTGTGGACTTGTTATATCCACTCTTGGTTAAAAAGATATAGAAATTAAAAAAATTGTTCCTTTTTGCAGCTAAAAGAAATGGCTGAAAGGCTTCCTCCAGCATCATGTGACATGAAGCAAGCACGACAGACTTATCTACCTGGTGGTGCAGTTTCTCCTGAAACTGGGAGAGAGGGCCAAAAGAGATATGAACCAAGCAGCTTGCAGTACCCCCAAACACCTGCTTCTGTTGCATCGGCTCGGTTTAATGGGTTTCTTGCACAAGCACATCAAATAAGTGAACTCAATGCTACCATGATGGTTCCACAGGACAGTAGGTATGAAAACAACGGCAATAGCAAAGAGTTCCCAGCTGTGCAGCAGTTGACCAATGGTGGGGTAACTGGATATCGCCCAAGATCAGAAGATCATGATCGCAGGGAGACAGAAAGGTTCCAAATAAACCTGCACGGTTTCAACATGAGATGTTCTAGTTCGCCCAGCAACCAAATTGAGGCTGAATGGATAGAACAATACGAACCTGGAGTATACTTAACACTAGTTTCTCTTCGTGATGGAACCAAAGAGCTGAAGAGAGTGCGGTTCAGGTACCAAGAATTTTTCTCTATATGTAAACAAAAATATTTCCACAAAAGAACATTTGTTTTTCCATCAATCTTTCTTTGCTCGTACTAATGAACGTAAGTTTGTCTGTAGCCAGATATAGATGTAATAGTGTTTGTATCGGTATAAGCCTGAGAGAATATCAAGAACAATAAGGGTGAACATGGAACCGTGAAAACCTGTAGGCAAAGTACGACGTGTAGGAAACTCAGGGAATTTATCGGATGATGTCAGTGTAGAGAACTCAGTGGCTCAACATGGCTCAGAGCCGAAAACTAAACCTCGATCACTAGTTAAACATATGGCCCGATGGCTAATTCAATGTATTGAGTTGTCTCTCTATCTGACTATGTCGGTCCCTATTTCTGTATAAAGGCATCTACATCTGTGATATAGCATATGAATACGAATACATGTTATGGTTTGTCACTAACAGCAAAAGTGTGGCATTGGTCCATTCACGGAGTTTAAAGGCGAAGCAATAGCTCCATCTGTCGGAGTTGAATTGCATGAATGAGACTATCTAAACATATATAGTTCTACTGGTGTATGTGTAGATATTGACGTGAGTGTGGGCGTGTAAAATTAGTTGTAGTTTCGAGTGAGCACCTCTATCCGTTGCTGTGTAATCATATGTCTGTGTCTGAATTTCTCTATTGGTTAGTTTGTGCGCCGAAGTCTGTAGATGTTGCCTGTTGTATTTCCATATGCGTATCCATGTATCTCGCACTGTAGGTATGTCAACAAAAAGCAAAAAGTGTAGCACTGCGTGTATCTATATTAAAGATTATATATAGATCTGTCTCTCAAGGTAAATCTGTCATTCCTAGACTGGATGGATCCGGATACGTCTAGTGGTACGACTCCACATCAGTGCTGGACTACGCCTCGGTCTCTATCTGACTTTGTCTAAGGACATGAATGGACGAAGGCAGCTACGTGGATGCCTCGGTCGACCCGTAACTATCTCTACGCCAATGGGCATCGGTTTCTGTCTAGAGATGAAAGGAAATATACGTGTAAGAAAATACGTCACAATCCAAGGCTAGCCGGCAGCATAAATATAGAAGGAGAAAACCGTACGTAGGGAGGACAAGGAGCAAATCAGTAGACAGGACCGAGGATCCATAGGCATCTAGCTATAATCAAACATGTGCGCGGCCATCTATCTCTCTAGGTGTCTCGCTACACATCTATATCCCTCTCACAACACATACGTGTTTCAGTCTACCAATGTCATCGTAAAAGTTTTAATATACTTGAATGTGTGTATCTTCCTCTCTTTACATAACTATCAAAATATCCGGATGAAAGTCAGTTTATCTCCCTATCTGAACTGATGCCAAAATATGTGTCAATACGTATGCATACATGTAGCACTCTCTCCATCTACGTATGCACATCTATGTGAACCTGTATCTCACTATAAACCTACATCCAGATGTGTAACAATGTGCAATGACGTGTTTAAATATCTCAATGTAATCGTTGGCGAGTATAAATGTTTCACCATATACAAAGATGTATACGCACAGAAGTCCATAATTTATTCTATAAATCAATACATGTAAATATCTTTAAGTGGGCATATGTCCAAAAATATCACCTCATATCGATGTATCCGTTTTAATAGACCTAATTATTTGTGCATCTTAGTATGAGCTCGCATTTTAGTATCTATATGACGTGACGTATCTGTACACATATATTCGCATGCATATTTGGCTCCAACAGTATGTAAACCAACCCCAAAGCATACGAATATATGTGGATCCATGTCTATTCCAGAGGGACTGGCTAAAAGAAAATATGTATATCAATGTATATAAGTCTATACATATAAACTCGTTAATTCTGATATGTCTAAATCTATATATAAGTCAAGATATGTCGATATCGCCATGTATATATCCCAGAATGTATATGTACTAATATCCATCTATCTATCACTATATATTTATATACCAACCTATATTTGCATTAACAATGCTAACAGAGTATATGTGCATGTATCTATATATATGTAAGTCCAGACCACTCTGTGTTCCAGAAGCTTGCCTTCATACCATTACCATTTGTTACTTTGGTTGATGCTGCAAAGAGATCCTTGTCCAAATCATCGCACGGTGATGGCAAGCCAATCGAAAGTTTTTGTGAGCAGCGTCATTCGAACCAGAGCCAACGTAGACGGAGGACGCACACTATTTTGTCTAAATCATGAATCTCGAGACCCCCTAAGCTAGTTGGCATGCACACATTGGACCAATTAACTTTACATTTCTCACCATAAAGCTCCTCATTTCCTCTCTAGAGGAATTTTTCGTGGGCTTTATCTACCTCTTTGAAGAAAGACTTTGGAGGCTTGAGCACTATGATAAGATAGATAGGTAAGGATGAGAGTACTGATGTAACCAAAGTTTTCCTCCCCGGGGAAAGTAGTTTGTTTTTCCATCTAGCAAGACTTGCTTTGATTTTATCCATTGTTGGCTGCAAATGAGCTTTTCGAATTCTTCCCATGGTGAGAGGTAATTCAAGGTAAGTGATTGAAAAGGATACGCGAGTCCTACAAAGTTTTGAAGGCATGAGGTCAAGTCGATGCCATTACATCTGATTGCAACTACCGAGCTCTTTTCGAAGTTAACTCGGAGTTCCGTTGCCCCCCAAAACTTTGCAGCAATGATATCATATTGTTTATATCTAATGGCGATGGATGAGAATTGCATCATCATCTACATAGAGAGAAGTCATATATCTTACATATCGGACATTAAGGTCTGTAAGTAACCCTGTGCTTGTAGCAATATCTAGGAGGCGCTGAAGAGGATCCATTGCTAGAATGAAGAGATATAGAGACAACATATCTCCTTGCTTTAGACCTCTTCTGTGCGCTATACTTTCATTCAGTGAGATTTTTGAGGCAAGGATTAGGGTGATTTAAGTCACGCCAAAGCCTCTCTTTAATAGCAGTTGAAGATGTGAAGATACCAGAGGCGTGTGGGAAGCAGTACCGCATCTGGCCTGCGTGTTTATTCATATATGGAACCAAGAGCCGGTCCCGTGAAACATACAGTTGATTCAGGAATTCAGGGAATAGAAAAACAAAGATTACAATGCTTATCTCGGTTAACAACTTAACTACTTCACCCTGACTTCCTAGAGTTTATTACTTACACGACATAGGATAAACTCTGGACTCTATTCTATCTAATACTCCCCTTTAATCACAGCTTACCAAGGTTGAGATTAAATTTGAAATTCTCCAACTGCCGAACAGGGAGTGCTTTAGTAAAGCCATCCACTACTTGATCTCCTGTAGGCACAAATTCAACTTCTAGTAATTTTTGCTGCACCCTTTCTCGAACAAAGTGGTAGTTGGCTTCAATATGCTTTGTCCTGGCATGAAAAATAGGGTTATAATATAAATACTTAGCACCTAGATTATCACACCATAATTTTGCTGCAGCAAGACTTGATATTTTTAGTTCTGCTAACAGAGTTTGTATCCACATAATTTCAGCTGTAGCATTTGCTAATGCCTTGTATTCAGATTTTGTGTTTGATCTTGAAACTATGGCTTGTTTTCTGGCAGTCCATATACCAGATTATCTCATAAGAAAACTGCAAAGCCTCCTGTAGATCTTCTGTCATCCAAGCTGCCTGCCCAATCAGCACCTGAATAACCACTTACTTGTGTTGATTTTGACCTACTGATCTTGAGCCCAAACTGAGTGCAGTTCTTGATATACCTGAGTATTCTTTTCACTGCCGCCCAGTGAAAAGTTGTTGGAGCATGAAGGAACTGGCACACTTTATTTACTGAAAAGGCTATGTCAGGTATAGTTAAAGTGAGATACTGTAAGGCCTCAACAACACTTCTGTAATTTGATGCATCATTAGGTTCTAATGGCTCTCCTTCATGTATGGACAGTTTTTCACTAGTGGACAGTGGTGTATTAGTTGCCTTACAATCTGCCATTCTAACTTTCCTCAGCAGGTCATTTGCATACTTTCCTTGAGTCAGTATAATACCATTAGAAGTCCTATTTACCTCAATTCCAAGAAAGTAGTGAAGCTCCCCTAGATCCTTCAAAGCAAACTCTTGTTGTAGATCCTTTAGCAAAGCAGACACCGTCTCTTGTTCTGAGCTCACAACAATTATGTCATCTACATAAATAAGAAGAAATATAATCAAATCATTTTTGTTATAGAAGAACAATGAAGTGTCTGCCTTTGAGCTTTTAAAACCAAGTTGACATAATTTTTTACTAAGTCTCGAATACCATGCTCTAGGGGCCTATTTCAGACCATACATGGCCTTGTCAAGCTTGCATACATAATATGGGTGTTCAATGTTTTTAAAACTAGGCAGCTGTCACATATACACCTCTTCTTCTAACAAACCATGTAAAAAGGCATTTTTCACATCTAGTTGCCGTAAAATCCATCCTTTTGACACAGCAATGGACATTATTACTCTAATTGTGGCAGCTTTAACAACAGGACTGAAAGTATCTTCATAGTTTATGCCATATCTTTGCTTAAAGCCTTTTGCAACAAGTCTAGCTTTATATCTATCAAGACTCCTATTTTGTTTTCTCTTAACTTTATAGACCCATTTACAATCTATAATATTTATGCTAGTCTGAGGAGGGACTAAGTGCCATGTTTTATTTACCATTAAAGTCAAGTATTCAGCATCCATAGCATCTTTCCAGTTTTTATCATGCAGAGCTTCAGTAAGGTCACTAGGTTCACCCGTTGAAGTAAAAAAAATCCATACTTAACAGTACCATCTGAATAGTGTTTTTCTTTACGAATAACTTTTTGGAATCGAGTGACCGGACCTGGACGGTGCTGCTGTGGCAGTATCTCTCCCCCTGCCGTGGAGAATCCTGTAGGATTGACATCGGACAGTGGAGCCGAGGTAGGCAGTGCGCTGGGTCGATGTAGGGAGTCAGGTGCTGTTGTCGACTGAGAGCCTGCTACCGACTACGCTGAACCAGAGGCCGACGCTGTTGCTGATTGCGCCGAGCTTGGCATCTGTTCTGCACCGGATAGTTTTGCACCGGACATCTGTTCTGCACCGACAGGATCACCTTCTGGATTGCTGCCAGCTACATTCGGAGTACTAATTTTTGCTTTTCCCGCCGCTTCAGATGTGCTGTTAGTATTGCATGTGTTGCTGCCGTTTTCTGTACCTTCGGTATTTGCATTTGCTACAGCAGAATGGTTAGCACACTGTACGGCAGGATTAATCACATCATCATTTGACTGAATACCCCCGGAATTAAGCAGATGACTCGGTAGCAAATTAATTTCTGACCGAAGTTGAGCATCAGTATTAGGATGTAGTTGAGAGAAAGGAAAAATATTTTCATCAAAAACTATATCCCTAGAGATATAAATTCTACTGGTTGAGGCATCTAGGCACTTGAATCCCTTATGTAAGGTGCTATATCCCAAGAAAGTGCACCTCTTTGAACGAAATTGCATCTTATGGGTATTATAGGGACGAAGATTAGGTCAACACGCACACCCAAAGATTCTAAAATTATGATAATCTGAAGTTTGATCAAGGAGTTGTTCAAGAGGGGTTTTGTAGTGGAGCAACTTGCTAGGCGTGCGGTTGATCAGATATACGGCAAAGACAAACACTTCATCCCAAGATTTAATTGGCAAGGATGCATGAGCAAGGAGAGACAGGCCAATTTCTACTATGTGACGATATTTACGCTCTGCCAATCCATTTTGTTGATGTGTATGGAGACAGGAGACATGGTGAGTGATGCCATTCTTATTAAAGAAGGTATGAAGTTTTTGGTATTCACCCCCCTAATTAGTTTGCATTGTTATGATTTTGCAATTAAGCATCCTCTCAACAAGTTTATAAAATTCTTGAAATTTTTGAAATACTTTAGACTTGAATTTGAGAAGATAGATCCATGTGAATTTACTGTAAACATCAATAAAATTTACATAGTACTTTTTCTTTCCAACAGAAGTAGAAGCATGGCCCCAAACATCAGAATAAATAAGTTTCAAGGGATGATAAACTCACTAGATGATCTAGAAAAAGGAAGTTGATGACTTTTTGCCTGCTGATAAGCATCACAAACAACTTTAGTTGACTCTACTGAATGAGGTAAACTGTACTTATTGACAACTTTTTCAACTATGGTAAATGAGGGATAACCAAGCCTACTATGCCATTGCTCAAGGGATGGTTTGATGATGACATTGACTTCTCTGGACTGCTTAACTTGATTGGTTGCGGACGAGAGAGGATAGAGAACACCTCGACATTGACCTCTAAGAAGTGTCGCCTTCGTGGCCTGGTCTTTAACAAAAAAATTATTTAGGATGCAGTTCAAGATAAGCTGAATTGTCAGATATGAAGCGATGAAAAGAAACAAGGTTTTTACTGGTTTGTGGGACATATAGCACATTTTTCAGATACAGATCGTGACCTTCCCCGTTAGCTGTATGAACATGATCGTGACCTTTGTATCTGTCATGAATCGCAAGTTTCTCCAATTCTCCTGTCACGTGTTCAGTGGCTCCAGTGTCCATGTACCAATTTGAATCAACCCTATATGAAGTGACGATAGCTCCTGCATATTTATCATCAGGTACAAAGTTCTCATCATACCTATGCCAATAGTCCATCATAGTATGCTCTCTCTTGTGACAAAGCTGATACTTTGGTCTACCATCTGCATTGCCGCCTTGATTATGTGCTATTTTCTGGCCGGATGTTCTGAAGTTGTGTCCAGAACCTCCGGGGTTGTGCCTCCCTCTTCATTGATTTCCCGGGCCACGCTGATTGTTGCCGTTGCGACCACGGTTTGGCGAGGATCCACGTCCGCGCTCTCTGTTCGCCATATTTGCCGAAATCTGAGTCTCTGTTTTGCGGAAGCATCCACCTGTTCTCAAAATGCAAGAGCTGGAAATACACTTCACCAACAGACACCGGTTCAACTCTTGATACTAGAGAGGACACAATTGAATCATAATCTTCATCTAGCCCGGTTAATATATAAGAAACCAGGTCTTCTTCATCAAGAGGTTTTCCTGATAACGCCATCTCATCTGCAAGGGCGCGCATCTTTCCAATATACTCTGTGATACTGAGATCACTCTTCTTCATTGTAGCTAATGCTATTCTTGTGTTTATCGATTTGGCTTTTGTAACCGAAAAGAACATACCTTCGATTACCTTCCAGGCGGCTGCTAAGGTCTTGCATGCCGCAACTTGAACGAGCACATCTCTACTCATGGTAGAAAGCATGTACCCAAGAACTTGTTGATCAACTGCTAGCCAATCTTCGTAATTTGGATTTGTGACCACTGCTTCTTTATCATCCTTCTTCATGGTGACAAACTCTTCTAGCGCCATGACCGTGCCGGTGAGGTAGCCTTCAAGCTTTGCTCCTCTAATCACCGCCATGATTTGTGTCTTCCATATTGTATGGTTTCCCTTGCCTAACTTTTCAGAGATGGACACGCCGACGAAAGGATTACCAGCTGTGAACGCCATGATGTCGGCAGGGTTATAGATTGGATGACTCTGATACCATGTGAAGGTAGTAGAGGCGTGCGGGAAGCAGTACCGCACCTGGCCTGCACGTTTATTCATATATGGAACCAAGAGCCGGTCCCGTGGCACATACAGTTGATTCAGAAATTCAAGGAACAGAAAAACAAAGATTACAATGCTTATCTCGGTTAACAACTTAAATACTTCACCTTGGCTTTCTAGAATTTATTATTTACACGACATAGGATAAACTCTGGACTCTATTCTAACTAATAGAAGAGGTATTTCCTTTGCTCGCGTAGTTGCCCATGGATCTCTGGTCTGTTCGTCAACCAGCCTGCGCGCCGAGGATCTCTGGTCTTGGTTGTGCTCCATCGCACGGTGAATCTGGCGTGGGTAGGCAGCACACAGAGGCTGAAACAGTAGAAATGATTGACGTCCTCAAGGGCAGCCTCCTGGACTCCATGGGCAGGCAAGGAATAATGAATTCCTCGAGTTCCTTGCTTGCTCACATGTCGAGTCGCACCATGAATGCATCATCCTCTCCGATTCTCTCGTGTTTGCTATGCCCATGCGTAATGACCCGGCTGGTCTCCCTTGCTCCCTGATAACCCAAAGATTTGTGGATCCATCCCCACATTCCTGCCCACGCCTGCAGCCAAAATCTAGCACCAGCAGAACAGCAGCAGCAGCAACAATGAACCGTACGTCGGCACGGCACGGAAACATTGAGTACCAGTACCGACTTGATGGGCTTTTTCCTCTCATCGATCACGTTCTCACTCACCCTTCTCTTCCCGTGAAACATCACCTCGCCTGGACAAGCAAAAAGATTTCACTAATCTGCTACAACAAGTAGAGCAGTGCTCCAGTGAGCAGCTACTGCCTGTCAGGTAGAGGCAGACTCGAATTAAAGAGGAACAAGTCCCATCCATCCATCTGATTCAGACGTGACCGATGCACGAATCCATACTCCCTATGTCAATCTTTCTTTCTGTGCTTGCTTGCCTGCCTGCCACTGCACGTCTGCACTGTGCTCGATTCAGTTGCAGCAGCTCACGTCGTCTCAAAACAAAATTAAAATCGTGACCATATCCCGTCCCTTCTCATTCCTGACTCACAGAAACCTGACCAAAACACACAAAGCTGCCACGGCAAACTCCAAATCTCCCGCCATAATTGATGACACCTACGTCTGCTACAGCTCTCAGCTATACTTACTGCTGTTAATACGGAAACAAGTGTTCCTTCACTTCAAGCTCAATACACTCCTGCGAGGCAAGCTCTATCTACTCTAGAGTTGAATCCGTCGTGTAACTGAAGAAACTAAAGTTGACCTATCATACTACAACGTACTGACGACGTGCTGTCATGGCTCAAAAGCTGACAGGATGTTCAACACACCTCTGGTTCAACACGTCCATGAACGGATGAAACCGGTCAGGAAGGTCTGTCCTACTCCCAAGTCCTACCTTACCCAAAGGCGACTAGGGTTCTTGGCAGAAAATGGTTTCAACAGTAGCCAATGATCCCTTTCTGACAGGAACAAGTCGGCAACATTTTCTCTTCTTCAGAACATAGATCATGATGAATGCAAGTGTGCCTCTTCTTCAGAACATTTTCACGCAGACTGATCGGCTCAAGCTGTCAAGCAGCAGTACGTGGACTGCTCACCGTTCCTTTTCCACGATGAAACTGTTGGACATTCACATTCTGTTAGCTAGGATTCCGCGTGATCGAATTCTTACTTCATCCATACGGCCACACCTTAATTAATCCTTGTGACAAGCTAGGCTCTTTTATCCTTTCCAGGATCAAATTATACAGCTTCCAGCATACGCATGCTTGATACTGCTTTCTTATTCTGTGTTACCTCACATTCCACGTCTCTCTCAGCTCCCTCTCTCTCGTCCCATCAGCCGTGGTAATGGCGACTTCACGTTCACCTTGCCAGTTGCGTATATATGGCAGCATTGTCATCTTTCTCAGATATGCTTCTCCCTTCCATTCCATCCCAAACCAATCCTTGCCAGTTGCCACCTCTCAGGCTCAGGCTCAGGCTCAGGCTATCACTGTGCTGTCTGAACTCTGAACGTATTAATGGGTCAGTTGCGCAGATGCATAGCCATTGCGCTCCTCATCTTCGTCGTCCACCTCGCCGCCACCTTCGCCGTACGCTGCGAGGGCGCAAGAAGCATGCAGACCAGCTACGTCAAGCCGCCTGCGATGAGCTCGGGGAGGTTCTTCGGCTACCTTCCGCGGGCGAAGCTCATCCCGCCGTCCGGCCCGTCGGAGCGGCACAACGCCATCGAGCCAGAGACTGAGGGGCAGCTCATCAGGAAGCCTTGATAGGTTAGCTAGCTAGTCTCCCTTGATCATCTGTACGTCAATGGAGAAGGTCATCACAGTTTGTCACATATATATATACTAGCAACTTAGCAAGTAGCATGTAATGGCCTGTCAGAAATATGGTTTTTGCATGTCGCTGTCCTTAACATTTTTCTCTTTTGGAGTCTTCACTATACATCACTCGATCTACTACTATCAGATTTTTGGATAGTTCGGATTTCACTTCACTCAGCGATGTCATTGCTTTGCCTGTATATTTATCATTAGCTGAATGATATTGTCAGGCCATAGAAGTGGCCACTGGCCAGGCAAAGGGGATCACAAGGGTGTGTACAGAAAGGTTGGCTGGATGATCGTTCAAGGATGTTTGATTTTTGTTTACATAAAAATTTGACATTTCGTAGGCTGAAGTGTCGGGAAAAAACAAGATACAAAACGAAACCTTACTCGGAACTTCCGGTGCAGGTTGGAACTTTCGGTTGAAAAATAAGTTCAGAACCGAGAACCCAGCTCGGGATTTCTACTACACTTAGGAACTTTCGCCTAAAAAACGAGTTTAAAATCGTGCTTCTCCATAAAAGTAGAGAGGTTATCCTTTGCAGATTTGTCCATAAATCCGTCAAGTGGAACTCAGTATCAAATCTGAGCTGCGTATATATGCTAATCATCGGTGGCCGGTGAAGAGTTTGTTTCAGTGAAAAGCAATAAACAACTAAACAAGACGTGCATATGGCGGCAGGTAAGGAGTACTGTAGAGTACAGCAGGGCCGGCCTTTCCTTGCTTGACTAAACAAGAGGCAGAGTACACTAGAAAAGACATTACTGGTTGTATACAAATCAAAAGAAGGGGAGATGAACAGGATGTGATGTGTGGTTACGAAGTTGTGATGAGAGAGATGCAGCAGAAGTGAGTGAGCTGGGAAATGACTTGTGGTAAGGCAGGCATCACCCCTAGCCTGTAGCTACACACATTCACAGCTTGTAGCTGCTGCAGCTACTGCTCATCAGGCACAGGCTGTGAGGCTGTGAGGCTGTGACTGATGATGTACAAATGAAACAGAAGCAAGGCCATGGCGGCAGCAGGAGCCAGGAGGACTGGAGGAGGAGGCAGCGACAATGGATCGTGCATGCATGTCGCCAACCTCGTACGGTTTCCCTTGTTTTAAACCAATTGGCCTGAACGAATTGCCTTCATTCAGTTCAGACGCTCGTGTGCACACATGTCGTATTGAACAGCGGCCATCGATTTTTCAAGTGAAATGAAGGGGCGATAACGCGATATCATTGGTACTCTCGATTCTCCACTTCAGCAAACAATTAAGTTTAATTTACGTCTTATTTGCTGATTGAAAAGATTACTACATACTTGACGTTGTGATTTTTCCTCCGATTTGCAACATGGTAATAAATGAACAGGTATTCTGAAACCCAAAGTTGGGAGCCATTGTTATAAACCAACAGTACAATTTGACCCAAAAAAGTCAACCAACATTGAGACCATACCACGAGTCCGAAATCATCAATAGTACACTAAGGCTAAGCTGATGCTGCCTTGAGATCGAAAGAAAGCAATTCTTCGGTCAGAGATTTCAGCCAATGGACAGCAATGGCTCGCTGCGTCGTCAACAATCATACATGCAGATGCACCCATCCCATGCCACCTCGCTATCACAATTCAACGATGCATATATATGTTGTGCAATAGTCCAATGCAACGATGCATCATGCATGCATGTCAGATTTACAGGCACCAGCTTTGATTCAACACGTCTGAAGTCTGAACACCAGCACAGAATTCTCAACGCTGCTGAATGCCAGAACGGAATTGATCCTTATATTACTCCAGCAGCCAGCTGTTTCATTCCTCAGCGCCCAGCACATTGTATCGCTGATCGATCAAGCTTTACGCACTAATGCACGCACAGATGTTGTCTTTCAATTGTGGACAATGCAATCAATGTAGATGAGACAATCTACAGCTGAAAGGAAACAGTTAAGTCAGAGATCTGCTACGTGAGGATGAATTAACTGATAAAAAGTCAGCCAATCAGTGTACCAGCTCAGCTCGATTAGGAGAGGGACAGTAGGACGGCGTCGGCGTCAACCCATCCACATGTCGCGTTTTCCGGTCAAAATTAACGAAGGAGAGAAACAAACGGCAAGAAAACTATGTCGGCATCGTGCATGCACGTTTTTATATGTTTTCCTTGCGAGTACAATCCTACCGTAGTGTGATCTCAGACTTAACTGCTCCAAAATCTAGATTGAAATCCTCCCTCTCTGAATGTTAATTACTATACACGTTAGTAGTATTTAATGGAGTCCATGTACTGAACTATATGGTAATATACCTCTGAAAAGTGAAAACAAATAAAGACAAATATTACAGCGGTAATTAGTTAAAATGTTAGTCTTGGTCAGATTTGTAAGAAAATTAGCAATTGGCATGCAAGAACCGTTACAATTTTCTAAGCGCAACTAGTCAAATGGAAGAAACAGGTCGTCCCCTTGGAATTCCTAGCCATCATCATCAACATCGATGGAGTATCTATCGAGTTACACTTGCATCTACCGATCTACGTGTATAGTTTCCTCGAGTTCCTCTAAATTTCTATCCTCTCCCGTTTGTCGATCTTAATGTGTACTCAGTACTCACGTTCCAGCGATTTGACAGATAGAGACGTACAGCAACAAGCGCATGCAGTGTTTCGTCGCATCTCGATCGATATGATCCCAAGTCAAACCACAAGATCAATCAGCCTAACTACTAGTCACTTAGCCAGCATTATTACTTAATTATTATCACAGTCCAGCTGAACTGTACACCTCAGACCGAGGCCTACTGTTTACCAAAGTTCTGGCCTTTCTCGTGTCCTCTTCACCCCTCGAATTTATCTTTGGAACGCATCATGTCGTATTTGTTTGACGCTGTTCTTTCTTTTGATTTTGTTACAACGTTTCAGCTAGCTGCATATGTAGACGTGCACCAGAATTAAACATCGCATTCAGCTGAACTGATATGTACTATAATTTTAGAGCCTGCTATATTACTTGCTTAAAACTGTGTGCTGACTGCTGAAGGCCGGCCTAGAGCAACTTCATAGATGCATGACAAGCCGCCATAATTATAAGTATATATATTGATATTGTGTAATTAAATCGTCTCGTGAAAATGAAATGCAATGATTTAGAGCGGATTTGTTTGTATAGCTTTAACTCTAAGATTCATACTACCTAAGGTTTATATAGTATGATAAAATAGTCTAAACTTTTTTAGTCTAAAATAAAAATTAAATTACTTAACTAAATATCTTCGATCCATTTTAGATCCAAAATTTTTTAGAACTAGATTAGATAAACTCTAAATAATTCTAAATCTGGAGCAGCGGTAAACAGAGAGTTAGTTTGGGTCACGTCAGACGGATCAGGAGTGGGTGGGGGGATCATGCATGCATGTAATCTTTCAGTTCAGTTCACCTAGAACAAGAAAACTATGAGCACACTGTCTCAGAAACAAGAAGAAGAGAAAGAATTAAAAAACACACAGACACCTGGTTTTCACTTGCCAGTTGCCACATGCAAACCTGCTGCATTCTCTGTACATGTACATGCTGCTTAGTTCCTACTGCATGCAGATCTTATAAATAAATGGAGGGATCATTAGCCTAATTAACATACAGTATACTATACAAGAGTAGTGGTCAAAGATGCCTCGTTGGCCTGTCATTATATTACAGGTCGCCTAGGCAAATTTCTCGATTCTGCCTAGTAATTCCGATCCACCAAGCAAACATACACAGTTAAATCTTACGTCTCCAACAAGAGGAGGCGGCCAAGAACATTGAAAAATCCGCGGGATTGTATACTAAACAAAAGTAGAAGATCCAGCAGCGACCTCCTAGCTAGGCGTTGGAGACCTCGCGCCATTGGCAATTTTCTCTCGATCCAATTGTTTTGTCTCACCTCGTCAACTCTTTTCAGCTCATTGGTAAACTGAACTTATTTGGTGCACACCGTTAGCTATCCCGTCTGTGTAAAGATGTGCTGTTTCAAATTAAAATGGCATCACTAAATGAGTATGATCTGTTATGTAGTGTTCTGTCCGTTCCAAAATATTACAAAATTTAAAGTTTTTTTATGAAGATTAAGAAGAGTAAAAAGATTAGAATTTGACTATATTGTGGGATAATTCATGGCTACAAACATCCTTTAGAGCATCTTCAAGGGTTCTTAAATATTGACCCCATATATTCACACATTATAGTCATTCTAATAAAATTATGTATATATAGCTCTTTATTATCTAATAATTTGTCTATGTCTTATCTCTTATATTAAAACTTTTGTCATCGATAGATGAACCCTACGTAGTAAGGCTAGCGGTAAGAGGGATTAGGCCCTGTTTTGAGTTATCTAAGAGAGGAACTTATTTTGGTTCTCTATTTTTAAAATGGATAAAGAGTCTATTATATTGGATGGGTGTTTTCACTCATGCATAATCATACATTTAGCTGGTAGAAGTAGGATTGAGGCTCTCTTGGAGAAGGAGATGTAGCTATATTTTGGAATAAAATTTATTAAACACCAGAAATAGTTATATTTTAGAACAAGTAGTAATTTTCTATGACCTAGAAATATAATTTCCCTTTACTAACAAAGCGAGGGTTGATATCTATGTGCTACTGATTAGGACATTATTTCCAAAAAAATGACAAACCGGACCAACAACTTATAACGTTATTATATATGAACAAATGAGGGCTCGCCAACATTGGTTGACCGGACAAAATTAAAATTCTATATTTTAGAAATCAAGGTAAGACCGAGAGGCTTTTTTCAACCAAAAAGAGAAACGGATGCAGAAAATACAAAAAAATCGCAAGTTAATTAGATAAAACGTCTGATCCATGACCCAAAAATCAAGTTGCAGGATTAAATAATTGGATTAATTAATTGGCGTCTCCTTCATGGAAGGCTAGCGGCGACCAATGAGGTAGCGATCGAGCCAGCTCGACCGACCGAGTTCTTTAATATTCGGGCAGCTGACGTGAAGCTACTGACTAACTGGTAGCTACTTCTTCCTCATATATGCGTGTGGACTTGCACAAGTCTTCGAAATTGAATCCTCCTCTTCTTCGATCCATTAATTCCATCCACCTCGTGCGTATAAAGCAACTGGAATCTCTTCCACTCGATCGCCATTGCTGCAAGAGCCAAGTAGTAGTAGTAGTAGTAAGAAGAAGGAGAAGACGACTGACGACGACAATGGAGCAGGAGCAGCAGCAGGTGGAGGTGCCGTCCTACTTCGTGTGCCCTATCTCACTGCAGATCATGCGCGACCCGGTGACGCTCCCCACCGGCATCACCTACGACCGCGACGGCATCGAGCGCTGGCTCCTCTCCGCCGGCACCTGCCCGCTCACCAAGCAGCCCGTGGCGCCCGACTGCGACCCCACGCCCAACCACACGCTGCGCCGCCTCATCCAGTCATGGTGCGCCCTCCACGCCGATCATGGCGTCGAGCTTGTCCCGACCCCCAAGCCCCCCGCCGACCGCGCACGCGTCGCCGCGCTCGTCTCCCGCCTCCACGCAACCACCTCGGCTGCCCTCCTCGACGCGTTGCGTGAGCTCAAGGACGTGGTCTCCGAGAGCGACCGCAACAGGAAGCTCCTCGCGGCCGTCCCCGGCACGGTGGACATCCTGGCCGCTGTCTTCGCCGCGTCGTCTCAAAGTGCAACGGCCGCGTGCGACGAAGCCCTTGAGATCATATGCTCGCTACAGCTCTCGGAGCAGTGCCTGGCGCGCGTCATCGAGAGGGACAGTGAGGCGCTCGTCGACGCGCTCGTCGCCACTTTGCAACGATCGAACGCCAAGTACAGGGCGCACGCGGCGGTGCTCCTTGCGAACGTCACGGCGGCCATGTCGCCGAGCAGGCTGGTGTCCCTCCCGGAGCAGGTGTTCGTGGAAATGGTGCAGCTGCTGCGCGACAAGGTATCCAATCCGGCGACCAAGACTGCCCTGCACGTGCTCGTCGGCACGACTTCGTGCGGCCGCAACCGCGTCAAGGCGGTGGAGGCCGGCGCCGTACCGGTACTGATCGACATGCTCCTTGACGGGCCAGACCGGCGTACGTGCGAACTGACGCTCGCCACGCTGGACCGGCTGTGCGGGTGCGCGGAGGGGCGCGCGGCGCTGGTGGCGCACGGTACGGGAGTGGCGATGGTGGGCAAGATGGTCCTGAGAGTGTCAGACTTGGCGACCGACAAGGCGGTGAGGGTGCTGCGGTCTGTGGCGAGGAACACGGCGACGGCGGCGGTGGTGCAGGAGATGGCGCAGACTGGCGTGGTGGGGAAGCTGTGCCTGGTGGTGGAGTCGGCGGAGCAGTGCAGCGAGAGGACGCGGGAGCGGGCGAGGGAGACGCTACGACTGCACGCAAGGGCGTGGAGGAACTCGCCATGCTTGCAACCTCACCTCCAGGCCTTGTACCCTTGCTAGTTACTGCTGCTGCTGCCTGCCTGCATTGATTCTTAATTCTTTTGTTTGTTCCGGCCGGTTGATCGATCGATGTACTCCTGTGAATCCAAGTGTACAGAATTAATCAGAGGGATACTTGTGATCCAGTTTCGTTCATAACAACATATATCCTGCAGTTCGATCTGCGACGCTCATTGGCACATCATGAGTGAAATGATTATGTGATCATATGTTTGCGGTGGTTTGAGTTGGAATTGCAATACTACATATTTGCATTAGCTCGAATACTCTGTACTACTCATGAACTCTGACTTTCTTAGTTTGGCCTAGTTTTTTCAACGATCATGGCTGACCTAATTAACAATGACGGCATGCATGCACTGTAAGTCGACGCGCACCTCTAGCTGAGAGCCTGAGACAGTTGGAGAGAAGGTCTTGGAGGCGGCCGGGAGCATCCTCGCCATCGCTGCCGCTGTGGTTGTTGTCGTACTGGACGGCCAGGTTGGCGAAGTGCCGCGCTTGATGGGCGACGTCGTTGCCGGCGAGCCTGGCCTTCATGTCCTCTCGGCGGCGAGGTGTTCGTCCGGATCTGCACGGATGTCGATGAGATTCAGATACGCCCGGTCCATCTGCGAATTGAACTCCCGGAACGCTGGCTTGTCCTCCTCCGTGAAGGAGTGGACCTCGTCGCTCAAGTCCAGGCTTTCGTCAAGCTAGCTAACTCCTACAGGGTCTTCGTCCTCCTCAGCCCTCACCCCGCGGGGCCACACGCGCTCCACCTCCCCGGCCGGCGTGGATCCTCTTCCTCGCCGGCAGTGCCACTGTTGTTGACGTTGGCGATGGCGCCGCTTCTCCCATAGTATCAGTACCATCAGGCTGTGGCCTGTGGCAATTGCATCCATGGACACATGGTGAGGAGCATGCACGATTCTCCACGGATAAAAATCGGGTAGATACTGTAGCAGTGGATACCATCCATGGATGCATGACACGTGTCCATCATTTCTATCCAACGGTGTGACTGCTTCCGGCTCCGCTGTGCAGCTAGCGTAGCGGCGGCGGCTTCCGGCTCGGCTCCT